>BMAW01104180.1:0-90284 GCA_019974015.1 Nephila pilipes
AAGAGAACTTTTATTACACTCTCATTTCTCAAAGATTTAGTTCCCGAATCATCTTTCAAAAAGCAATATACACTTATCGGACTCAGAATTTCTTTTAAGCCGTCCGCCCTGTATTTAAAATGAAATAAAATATTAAAAAAAACGAGAGAGACTGACTATTGTGAAGGGCTACGATTTGCTTTTAATTCAAACATTCCCGTATTTTAACTCAACACTAGAGACATCGCTCTTTCACAAGAAAACTAATTACGGCAAGAAAAAGCAGCTCCCATCAAACATGCCAGAGAAGTCATGTAGCAATTATAGGCAGCATTGGAATTGAATTTCATGCTCTGCCGACCACCCATAGGACGGTGATTATTTAAGTAATAATAGGAGAATATAACAATTGACGTTCAAATATTGAATCTCTCTTGTAATTCGCATTACCAGAGATGGCGGGCAGAAAGGAACCAAGGCGACTTGGAAGATGCCGAGAGAGAAATGGCGAGATGTGTCCAGTGGGGTCGTTTTCGAAGTAATTGGAGTTATTCAGAAAAGACCTCACATGAAATACTCTAATTTGTTAGTATATTATTAGTAGTAGGATGGTTCTCATAGATTATTTATAAGAGAACAAATTTATTGGGTAATCGTATTCATTTAATTTTAAATTACATTAAGACAGAACTAGAATTGCATTACGTAAGTTAAATGCAAGTTAGAATTTCAAAATGTGACTTAAAACATTGGAGATGACATGTACCACCCGCGGCACATGACGTGTATTATTAGTCTCCGTGTGCCATCGGTGGAACATCGTTGTATGTTGATTTTATGTGCTATAAATTCAATAGAGTCTAAGTAAAGCTTTAAATAAAGAATTGAGTTAAGTACTAAATAAAGTATGTCGTCGCCAACGAGTTAAGGTTCCCGTCTATTAGTTATTTTGATTTTGGGAATGTAATGTTAATCCTATGGAATTTTTACTTTCATCCTCAGATCCAGACTATATCTATTCCAAAGCAACATACACAAAGTGCATCCGAAAGAACAAACAAATAAATAAAAATAATAATGATTATTTGTGGAATTGTATTTTATCCCTGATCTTCCAAAATATTTAAAAATATTTTTGAAAACCGGAAGCCCAACAAACAAATCATTCAGATAGATGCAAAAAATATGTATACAAATCAGAGAAAAATGAGATTCCATAGAAACCTTCATTATCTATTGTTCTTTTGGAAGTGCCCCTTTTATTGTATTCAAATAGATAAAATAGTCTAAAATTGCGGATGAAGGTAGAAATTCCATAGGAATAACATTACATTCAGAAGTTCAAAATGGTGAGAAGATGGGAGCCTTAAGGCTCCTGATTACTGGCCATTTTGATTTCGTGAACGTAATGTTACTCGACTAAAAATTCTACTACCATCCTCAAATCTAGACTGTTTTATTTATTTGAATGCGAAGGAGTGTTTCCGAAGTAGCAAAAAATAATGAATGTATCTACGAAATTAGGTTTTCTCTCCAAATTATAAAAATATTTTAAAATTTTCTTAAAGACCGGAAATCCTACGAACGAATTATTAATATAGGGGTAAAAATATTTTTAAAAATCGGTCGTAAAAAGTAATTCCGCAAAAGTTTTCATTATTTTGTACCCTTTTGGATGCACTTTTTGTGTTCGAATAGATAAAATAGTAAAGATTCTAGGAAGATAGTAGAAATTCCATAGGATTAGTATTATGTTCACAAAATCAAAATGGCCGATATATAGAAGTCTTAAGTCTTTCTATGTATTATTGACAACGTATTCCATAATTCTGAGCCATGGCAATGTTATTAAAATCCCGCAGTTTGACGGAGATAGAAAACTTCCCTCCTGAACTGGCACTTCCCTCTCCTAGCTTCCCTACCACGCCAATGGAAAGACTACGAGCCTCGATAGATTTAGGGTGTATCACCCCCAGCTATACGGTATGTCTTTAGTAATATCAGGGCTCGAACCTATGACTTTATAAAAATTATCCACTATGTCCGCGATTATGACCACTAGTCTACCGTGGCCACTATCTGAGATCGAAATAATATTGTTCGTCAGAACTCATTGAGTATTTGAACCGATATCGCAGTGCGGACGCCTAACTACCATCACAAATTATTTAGGGATGTAATTTGATTGAAGCTCCTTTAATTGTATATTTTTATTGATGATTACACCTAAATTGATTAGTATAGAATACGGAAGATTTTGAACAGAAATTTATTGAGTTCTTATTAGATCAATTTTCTGCAAAAAGAAAAATTTTTTACATGTGATGTTGCCATCTATTCTCATAACTAATGATTAATGGCAAATTCTTCAGTTTTCAAAAAGTAAATCGAAATGAATCTATGTACAATACCTAGGAAAATGAAAAATGGAGATCTTATTTCTCTGCGGCAATGGTAACCGAGTGGTCGTGACATAGAATTCAAAGCAAAGTAATATAATGAAAAGAAACAAACAAATTATACATTAATTTTATCTTATGTTTCATTTCTGAAAGAGATTTAGTTTTAGTGAAGTCTTTTAATTGTGTCAGTATCAAAAGAGTTATAAATATAGAGTTCAAATAACTCTCCCCTTAAACATTATAATATTATATGTGATATTTAAAAATTACCCTCTTTTACGTCCAGGATACTTTATCATGAACTTCTGTTTGCAACATCTACATGAAGGAAATCTCTCTTTCTCTCTCTCTCTCTTTAAGTACCAGTTGAGAAGACGGATATTTTGATTTAGAAACGGACTCAAGTTTCTGTACTTCCTTTTGATTCTGACGATTAAGTTTTAATAATAGATATTTAAGTTATTTTTAATGTAAACACCAAAATTAATCCATACCTCCATGTAAATATATAGATGTTTTTACGACAAATTTCAATTCTTATTGTCTAAATTCTATTTTTATTTTATTTATTGTTTTAGGTTTTGCTTGTATCACATTTTTCTAAAAAAATTTCTAATTTGTCATTCTCAAAAAAAATTTCAAATTTTTAGTTTATTCTTATTTGTTTTTCAATTCTTAAAACTTCTATGACACACACTGGTGTTAAATTTCCTGTCTAATGGCCATCTTGAATTCGTGAATGCAATGTTAATCCTATGGAATTTCTACTACCGTTATCAAACCTTTGCTGTTTTATCTATTTGAATGCAAAAGAGTGCATCTCAAAGAGCAAAAAATAATGAAACTTTTTGAGGGAATTACGCATTTTGCCTCCAATTTTTAAAAACATTATTACTCCAATTCAATTATTCGTTTGTTGTTTTCCGGTTTTTTTAAAAAATATTTTTTAAAATACTTTCCAAAATTGGAGAGAAAATGTTAACTTCATTATTTTGTGTTCATTATTTTTTTGCATACAAAAACTTCATTATTTTGTGCTCTTTTGGATGCACTTTTTTTTGCATTCAAATAGATCAAATAGTAAAGGTTTGAGAACTTAAGTCGAAATTCCATAGGAATAACTTTACATCCACGAAATTAAAATGGAGGGTAGATGGGAGCCTTAAGGCTCCCGTCTACCCGCCATTTTGATTTCGTGGATGTAATGTTAATCCTATGGGATTTCGACTTTAATTCTCCCACATTTATTATTTGATCTATTTGAATGCAATAAAATGCATCTGAAATTAAATTTTTCATCCGATTTTTATATAAAAATATTTTTATCCCTATTTTAATTATTCGTTTGTGGTTTTTTTCCGATTTTCAAATCCTATTCTTAGACATTTTCTCAAAAATATAAAGAAAAACGTAATTAATTAGAAACTTTCTCTATTCCTTGCTCTTTTGGATGCACTTTTTTGAATTTAAATTGATAAAATAGTAAAGATTTGAAGAAGCTAGTAGAAATTCCATAGGATTAATATTACGTTCACGGAATCAAAATGGCCAGTAGACTAGAGTCTTAATTGAAATAATATCTAATTAAATAATCGAGTTTCCTCTTTTTGCTGTTTGAAACATATAATGCATGTATTTTAAGTCTTTTTAATCGTTTATTGAGTGTTGTACCATGTGTTCGGCTGTTTGTTTCTGAAAGTCTCCTAACAGTCTCGTATGAAATAACGAAGTGACACCACATCCACACCATGACAATTCTTTTAACATTCATGTTTTCTATGAATTCCAATAATTCCTAAGGGCTTGTAAGAGGTTTTTATGTGCTTAATTCTAATATATACTAATAGCAACATTGGTACTTCCACACAAATGTATATATGTGTGCATTAATATGATATTAGCGATTTTTTTTAACATATTTCAAAACTTTCAGTGGATGTTTATCAATAAATGGATGATAGGTACATAAAACAATGGATATGGTCATATATAGATTCATATATAGGTGTAAATGATCATATATAGATTCATATATAGGTGAATATGATCATATATAGAAATATATATATAGATCGTATATCATATGTACTGGATCAACATCTATCAACAAAAGACATGGATGTATATTCATAAATAGATGGCAAATTTGATCGTAAATAGACTAATAAATGTAGGTGGATATAATCATGAATAAAATGACAGATATGTATCAATAATAGTTATAGATGTAGAATAAATAAATGTTTAAAAAGGAAGACGATTATGTCTTGGCTTTTCTTCAAATTTCAAACCTCATCTCAATGCCAAATGGAGAGGAAAGTGATATTGACTTTAAAGAATAGTCATAGTAGTAATTTTTACAAATTTAATTTAAAATATCAATCACCATTTACTGATTTTTTTAATTATTAATTTTATCTTTCTTTTATTGTAATTATTTTTTCATTATACTTTATTTACATAATCCAAAAAGTAGCGAAGTACGGAGCTATTGTCTTAAAATAATTAATATTGCTAGCATCATAACTTTTATCAAAATATAAAATCAATTAAAGGAAATTAATGATAAATACTCTACTCATTATTTGCCGGATTTATTTAAAGGCTTAGTACAAAATTATCATCAAATGTTAAGCAATTATTCATGAAACATTCAAAGCGCGGTTCTCAGAATAATTTTTTAAAAATGACTGCTAACTAATCGTCGAAATACATTTAATATGTATTTCATGGAAATTTATCTGAAAGCAATGAATTGTATGAGTGGTATACTCATATAATATTTGAATAACTGGCAGTTTTTCATATATAGTGCGAATACCAGTCTATTTTGCTTTGGATTTATATACAGTGTTGGCCCAAATTGTGGACACTTTTAGAAATTTTCATGTTTTTGAACTTTGTATGTATATAGAAAGTGTTACGTTTCACAAAATGCAAAGTCGTTTATATGATTTTAAAGAAAATTAAAGGCTGTATTCAATACAAAAAAAAATTCAAATATTTGCAATACAAAAGGAGTTAAGCAACAATAATTACCGATATACGTTAGATACTGATGATTGCAGTGAGTTATCGGTGCTTAGTTGGGTAGCCTTGTAACGGCTGCCCTTTCTGTGTTACCTCTTGTGCCATAGCTAAACTCAATGTTTAAACACTAAGAATCAATAAGTCAATCAAAGAGACACTAGAACAATAATTACGCAATTTATTAATTTCTAGTTAATATAACAACAATTATGAATGCTCTCCCGGACAAGAGTTTTACTGCCTTAACTCAATCTACCAATAATAATCTAACAGACTCTTACCACTAAACATTCCTCGACTGCAACTCAGACTCTGGAACAGTTGTTGAACACTGGAATAATTAAATCTCTTGAATCACTCAACTTCTAATCCAACCTCCTACTTCAACCTCTCTTTCCACCTCTTTCAACTTCTCCTTCAACCTCTCTATCGTGACTCTCAGTCGGAGTTTATATATTTCCTAACTCTCCCGCTTCACTTCATTTCTACTTGTTTTACCAAAATCACATTTCATTTTTGGTTGGGCAAAGGTTGTTTAGCAAAAGCAATCAATCTTAATTAAAAGTCCCCAAGGTTAGTGAAGAGAAACCGTGAATCGCCCAATGTCACAGCCTTTATTTCTTATTTCAGTTTCACATCGATGTTTCATTGAGCTGACGATAGTTTTAAGCTCTTCCTTCGTTAATGCATGATGACAGGTAACAGCTATAGCCTCCATTAGTTCCCTTTTATTTGATGGGTGCCTCATTCGGACATTCAGAGTTTTCAAGCGGTGCCACAAGTTTTTCAGTAGGATTGAGGTCTGGACTGTTTCCAGACTAATACAATAATTCATTACTTTTCATACGAAACCATTCTTTCGATAATTTTACTGTGTGGCAGAGAGCTGAGACCGGCTGAAAAATAAATGAAATATTGTTGGGAAAGAGATCCCTTGTGGAAGATAGAAGTTTTGATTCTAGATTAGTGTTAATGTATATTCTGGCAATCAGTGTCCCACCAATGACATGAAGGCAACCAGTACCATCCGGCTGTACATGAATGACCAAATCATAACACTAAGCGGGTTCTTCATAGTTGTCTGAATGCAGTCAGGATGTAGCTCTTCTCCTACTCTTACGATTTATATATTTTCGCTCATCACAAACGAATAACGGTATCTTAGTTTCATCGCTCCATATAACTAGTGATCATTGAACATCTGTCCAATTATTGTGTTCCTTTGCTCACTGTAATCGTTTTTTGCGCTTCTGTAAATTTATATAAGGCTTTTTTCGTGGAATTCTGCGTCTTAGTCCAACATCTGTTAATCTTCTCTTGACTGTTCTTGAACTGACAGAAACATCAACGTCATTCAGATAACTTCTGATGGCCGTTGATGACATTCTTCAATCTTGGACACATAGTCTTTTTTATTCTTCTGTCATCAACAGATGTGGTGCACTTGTTTCGACCTTTTCTGCTTCGGTTTTTTTTATTGAATTTGTCTCCTGATATCGTAAACAAAACTTCCAGATGTAGTCTCTGAATCACCCATCTGTCCTGCAATTTCAGCAAAGGAAAGACTACTTTCTCGTAACATAATAATCTTACATCTCTTTCCAGGTGTCCAATCTACTCTTTTATTTAATGTCATTGTTTTGATTAGTCCTCTTGTTGCTTCTAGTGCGAAGTTAATAAAACCATCCCAAAATCAAAGCTTCTTGACTAAACGTTAAATGTTTTACAATTCCTAATTTTAAATTGATTACATAAGAAACAGTCTTCCCCTTCTACAGAACAAAGCACAATAATGACTTGTTCTGATTGTAAACATGAAGTCGGCTCCTACTGGCAGTTGCTAACTTTTGATTGGTTCCCAGAACAAGAGCAGTGATTGGCCAGGAAAGTTAGTTATCACAAAACCCTTTATAACTGTGGTTTTTTTTAGATTAAAGTACGCATAACTATTTTGTATTACAAATATTTCAATTTTGTTTTTTGAAATGAATTTAATATTAAATTCTCTTTAAAATGATGTATACGATTTTGCATTTTGTGTGAAGCTTAACATTTTCTATAAGCATACAAATTTAAAAAACATAAAAATTTCCAAAAGTGTCTACAAATTAGGCCACCACTGTATACGCTATTGCAAATAAAATGCGAGATAGAGCAAAAAATGACGAAGTTATTTCATTTGAGTTGCTCTCAGTAGAATTTGTGTTTATCTTTATGCAGAGCAATTTCATAATTTATGCATGAAAATATGTTCCGAAGTATTTTGAAATTAAAAAAAAAAAGGTTTCTAAAAAGTTCTTAATGTTTTTGCTTCCCAATTATTAGAATTCTGGTGGCTTTATCCATAAATAAATACCTTTTAATTACTTACACATGAGCATTAAAAATATTATCGCAAATTTATGTGTTATATCAAATAAATTCCATATTATTTATAAATTGTTATTCTTTCTTGTATGAATTTATTAATCAAATGTAAAAGAACTGTAAAATTTTTGGATCATAAATAGAAATTTCTTAATTTAAATGTCATTCGTGCATCATGCAGTAATACCTGAGAAATTACAGAAATATTTCATTAAAAATGTATCGATAGAAGCGTATTAAATTCACAATACAAAAATAATTTTAAAAATTTAGTCTGAACAAAAGTTTAAATATAATAAATACTTATAAGTCAAAAAAGTATGGAAAAATACATAACGGTATAATTTTCAGTAACAAAAAGGGAAAATAAAATTCAAAGAATTTTAAGTGAATGGAAAATAAAAGTAATAATAATTAATAATGTGTACATAATGGCCATATTAAGTAAATAAAAGTTTTAACACAGGAATAATTTTAAATATTGGTAGTCAATACTCGAATTAGATAGTTTTGAAACAAAAATTCTAATATCAAATTACTTTTTGTTTGAAATAATTAGTTTTTCCAAATACATACTCTATTTTGATACAGCCCAACATATCACTGTAACTTTAACTATCATACGTAGGTATAGATGTATTTTAAATATTACATTGAGAGAAATAAAATTTTGTTTTAATTAGAA
The DNA here is from genome assembly GCA_019974015.1 of Nephila pilipes. Classification (NCBI taxonomy): domain Eukaryota; kingdom Metazoa; phylum Arthropoda; class Arachnida; order Araneae; family Nephilidae; genus Nephila; species Nephila pilipes. The sequence continues at coordinate 8,464 of BMAW01104180.1, forward strand.
CGATTTCTAGATATGCTTATATCAATTCATTATGGTGCTTTTGGGTAAATATGTGAGACAATGATGTAAAAGGAGTTGGCATAAAGGTTTAATTATAACTAAGAAATACCAAAGATATCTGCATAAAATTTATTCTACATATTAATTTATACTTATGTATATAATATTGTACATTACATTTATTAATGCCGATTTGTTTGCTTTCGGAAACCGTAAATAAAATAATTTACAATATCGTAAATTTTTAATTATCCCGGGATATCATTAAGTTTAATTGTTACTAAAATAATTTTGTAAAAACTTAATTTTTACTTATTATTCATAAGACTTTTCTACGCAATCACCATCCAGAGTCATACATTTCTCTAAGCGTTCCTTAGCCTTTAGAAAACCGTCATTGGAGAATTCGATAGATTGATTTAATTTTTTCCATACTAAGAGTTACTTCAATTTGCCATTTTCTGAAACCAAAACAAATCGACATTGACTGCTGTAATTTACAATATCATGTGAATAAGTATCAATTAATATACAGAAATAATTTATCTAGATGTCTATGTTATTTCTTATCCATAATTAAACCTTTATGATGCCATTGCGTAAGTAACTATTTCATTAAACGTGAGCAGAATGCTTATAAAAATGAAAAGTTTTAAAACACTTTATTAAAACTACACTTCTTGGTCTTTTAACTCTTTTTCCCCCTTAAAAACATAACAGAGAAAGTTATTGCAGTTCAAAACTGATTATTTTTTTAGATTAATTCCCTAGTTTCTAAGTTCTTTTAAGAACTTTTTTTTTCCTCTAGTAAAAGAAAAATTAAAAATTAAAATAAAAAAAAACTACGAGTCATCATTAAGAAACATTCTTCCCTAATATTTACCCTTCCTTTCTTCCTTTATTTAATACAATTTTCGCATTTTTAAAGGTAAAATTTAAGTTCTTTTATATTCAGATTTAAAAAAATTACTATGTTTTAATTCTAATTCTCTTCAATTAAAGCGAAACGAAAGGTCAAAAGCTATGAAAGTATATTATAAATAGTCGGCTGAAAATTACTCTTTGTTGTTGAAATACTTTGTTTGAATTTTTATCAATCTTTGTGTTGTGTTTGAATGTATTTTGATTAGATTATGTTTCCAAGCTTTTTTCGTTTCACATTCTAATTTTTAGAACACAAATTCTTTTATGTAGCAATCTCATTCCTCCGAAACATCTGGCGTAAGAATTATAACGAAACAAAAAATCCTTCCATAGTACAGCTTTCGAACATGAAAACAATATTAAGCAATGAAATTATTTATATCTCGAATAGCAACGCTGCTAAATATAAATCAATCTTTTTCCATTAGGCCTACACAAACAAGTAAACAACCAACCGCAATAATTAAATTTAATGGCCATTTAAGCCTTGAATCGATTTTGTTTCTAAATTAATCCACCCGTGGTGCTAGGTTTTGCAAAGTAATAAGTGAAGATAATAATTAACTTTTGTACTTGCGCCTTATTAGAGTGGGCTGCGTGTTGCAGGAATGAAGACAATGCGAGTTTATAATTAATACATTTCCTCCTAAAAATAAAACACATTCACGCGCTTGTAGCCAAGCATCCGCTATGAAGGGCAACAATAGTCTTTAGCGTGCATGCATATAGCGTCTATTTTTCTTGAAGCGTGCTGTCAGACTCGCAAAAAGGAACCAAGGTAGATATAGATTGTATGCGGATGTCGATGACTATAATTTTCAGTTACGGATATGAGCATAGAAACTATTTCAGTAATAAATATGTTATATATTGCTTAGCAAATTTTGGTGAAATGTGAAGGCGATTTTGTGGTTCCAAATCGATAGACATATCTTCAATGAAGAATTAAGAGCTTCATTATATAAAATAATATAAAAAACACTTTTTTTTTCTCCAAATCTTTATTTTCCATTCCAAACTCACATTATTTCTAAAGCTGTAAGAAATAAATCAAATTTTAGACACGCATTGTCAGATTCAAATTTCCGAAACTGTGTAACAAAATCATATGTATAAATTTATTATTTTATTTGCAGATGAGATATTTCTGTCATTTTCTTAATGAGTAACATTGGTTAAGGACAAACGCGATAATTTACAGATGTATATTTCTCTACAGTTAAAAAAAAAAAGTAGATTTTGAATGTGCAGACGATAGTTAAAACCATTGGATTACATATTTTTTTTACTTTAACGTTATCAGAATATTCACACAAAGATGGAGAAATTATTTTTTAATGATATAGATTTTTTTTACACTATATTGCTATTTTTTGAAGAACTTTTGATACTTTTCATTTACTTCTTGGTTTTTATTGATTCTTGTTGAATTTAATTCAATAGATTCAGATTTATTTATTAATTTTAATAGAAAAAGGTGTTTCATTCAATGACGTAATTTTTTGTTTAAAAGGATTTTTAAAAATGTGCTAATAAACAATCATCTTAAACTTACTTTATTTCATTCGAATCAACAAAAGCGAAATTCTAAGAATTGCGTGCATGTATGCAAGTCTAGATGAAAAAAAGTGTTCTATCCATATTCATTTTATATTTTCTAAAATCTGAAGTCTTATTTAACTTTCTTAGTGAAAAGTGTATGTGTTGAGTTTTCTTGTAATAATTAATAAAAGTAATGTAATTCTTTTAAAATATTTTTCTACACTCATTAACGAAGACATTCTTTTATATTACCAATGTTCAAAAATATCATGAGTAGAATAAAAGAGGTTACTTTATGATATATATATCTTGTTTTAAAAATGCCACTAAATTTCTTTTTGTTTAACCATAATTTTTTTTTACCTAAAAATCTCAGAAATTCGTTGGAAAAACAATAAATATTATTTTAACTTATAAATGCAGGAGCATATTGACATTGTGTTTACATTTCCACACGTTATAAATTGAAATATACGTTAACTCATAATAAAAAGTCCCGAATAGTAAAATGAGTATTCTCTTTGATTGTTAAAACGTGCAGAAATATATTCAGAATCTGAAAAAAAAATAAAATGAATCATTTCATCTTATTTTAAATACAGCTGAGAAAAGACTCAATATCAATATTTATTGTAAGTTTATAAATCTGTAGTCATCTTACGTTAAAAGGCCTAAATCGAAATCGAAACATTTTCAAACAGAAAAATATTACAATCTTAATATAAATTCATGTCGGTGTATGTAACACATATCTCTTTAATATAATACATCTTTAAAATTTTGAAATGATTGGTAAATGTGTGCGAATTTTCCCTTTAACATGTTGTGTATAAAAGCTCATTTAGCATTACGCTACAGGAGACGAATTATAGAACTCATTTAACACGACAAAAAGTAGAATGATTCAGATAGAAATGACTAAAATAAATTATGCTACTGTATAATAAAGTATACTACTCTCCATAAGATAGAGAAATCAGAGTATTAAACTAATTTTTGATCAGAGAGTTTCTTATCTGAAAAAAAATTAATCGAATTTTATCGTTCCATTCTTTAACATTAAGCAAAAACAGATATCATCATCGAGTTGACTGTATACGAGTTTCATCTTCCATGTTCTATCTATAAATATCAACATTTTTTTTTCTTGTGGAAAAAATATTAATTATTTTGTTATTCTTTAATTTAGGTTGTGATTTTGGGCTGTTCGCGATTTTCTTTTCGCTAATCTAAGGGGACAATGATCATTTGTGTGTGTGTGTGAATTGCATAAAATTACAATTTTTTCCAATCCAAAACAAAATGTGATTAGGTAAATTAGATGAAAATAGAAGTGAAGGAAATCAGAGATAGTGATGTATAAATGAAATAGAGTGAAAGGAAAATAAGGGAGATACAGGATAACGACTTGCAGACAAAGATTAATAATTTAAATAAAAACAACATAAGTTTTGTGGATTGATGAGAATTCTAATTTAAGTATTAAGATACGAGGTTACTGTTCGTGAAAATCGTCGAATTCTGAAAGAGTGAATTGGTAAGCTAAGATTCCATATTTAAAACATAAATTAGGATTGTTGAATTAAGTTGGGGATTCGAGAGAGAATGACAATAGTATTCTACAGTGATAATGAAGTTCTATGGTTTGTACTTATGTGTCTTCATTTGGAAAACAAAATTATTGCGTAATGTATTTAATATATTTAATTAAGATATGGCATAAGAGCAGAGTAATAAAAAGCAGTCGTTACAAAGTCCTGTTCATAACATTACGGGAAGAAAGCCATCATCATCTTGTATCGATTATAAACCAATTTCTTCTATGATCCATCTAAATGTCAGTGAATTTCTCTCGAAAAGAATTATTTCACTGCATAATTCTGTTTAAATCACCTTTTTTCATTGGACCACAAATACGATGTTTAAAGTAATTTTATTGCACCAAAAAAATTAACCCATCAACATTTAGTTCAATAAATTTTCAAATTTAATAATGAAAATTAGAAAAATATTGATAAAATTTTATTTTCCCTAAGAGTGTGCAGTAATTAATATAAAAAAAATTGACTAGATTCAAGATCCGGAATGTATTTATTTAAGATTTTAAATTATTTTAATGTTATTCTAAATAATGTCTTGTCTTATTTAAAAGTAGGAATAATTTTGAATGTCATTAAAAAAAACGTGAACTTTTTTCTTCTTCAAATTTAAGTTTCATTCAAATTATAGCTTTTTTGAATTTTTGTATAATTAGATTTACTTTAAACTTTGAAGTCAAGAAGCAAATTTTCCAATTAACTGTTATACATTTCCTGTAATGCTATTTTGATTACACGTAAAGTGAATATATATATATATATATATATATATATATATATATATATATATATATATAAAGTAAAAATGTGAGTAAATTGAACAATCGAGTGTGACTGAAAAGTATAAAATACTTCATTTTCAGTATCACTAACACTAACAAGAAAATGAGGGATGAAATAAAAAAAAGAACAAGAATAGGATATTTACAAGTGCGGTAGAGAGACGGACTCTTTTAATTCTGATCTCTGAATTAACAGGATCGGTCTGCACAATATTTTTTTTAAAAAACTTGAGGAATGATCCACAAATTTCTATAATAACATGCATTTGTCACATTCAAATATTTTGTGCTCTTCAGTTAAATCTTTAAGCAATAAGTGTAAGAAAGAAACTTGGGAAAGGGGGCTAAAAAATATTCTATGCAAAGCCAACAGAACTGTAGTTAAGCCTCTTATCTAAAATGACAAAAGATATAAATAAAATCTATCGCTTGAAAGTCACGATAACTTTTCTTCTTTGCCTCTACAGATCGATCTAGTTGGTAGAGACAAAGAAGAAAAGCGTCAAAATATGTTCTAAAATTTTCCGGAACGATTACAGTGACTTTCTTTCTCAGTGCCCGTAATGTCATCAAATATTTCAAAATATTCTACTTCATAATCACTGCTATATTGTCTAATGGTTTGGTTTAATTAACGTCGCACTAGAAACAACACGAGGGCTATTGGCGATGAACCTCGGTCAAGCGACGAGAACGACAAATGAGCTGGTATCCCCCCCCTCCTCTTCTAATTTCCATACCCCGCCAACTGGAGGACTTAAAGCCCGACAGATTTAACGTGCAGCAGCTCCGGCTTCACGGCAGGTCTTTCGTGGCATCTAGGATCGAACCTACGACTCGATGGAAACCACCGGCCACGAGTCCGATGCCAGAACCACAAGGCTACCGCAGACACATGGTCTAAATCAGGCCTGGCCAACCTGGGCCCCGCGGAGCTAGGTCATCTGAATAAAGATTTAAACTTTTCATGTACATAAAAACACCAAAGGATATTCCTCCCTAAGTCGTTCGTATCATCATAATTTTTCTTTAATCTTGTTCAGAAACAATTACAAAGCTTGTTTTAAAAAGTGTATGGTTCATCTAGCATGATTGAGCGATACACAACGTATAACTAACCAAAAAACTAATTGAAGAGCGCGGGTATGCGTTACTAGACGCAGGGAAAGAATGCCACACACGGAACATGCGAAACAGCAGTAACCAATCTGTTTGCAGCATGCCTAATACATTTGATGCAGAAGCGTATTGTTCCAGACAGACTAAATACTCGGTGTCTTTTCATCGCTGATAATTTAGTGCCAGCGTTATGCCTTAACTGCAAGACAGTTTTTTTTAAATTGATTGTATTTCGCGTAAATATATTTAATTCAATAAAGTGTAATTTCCCTTAATTTATAGCAGAATGTTCTTGGTTTCTCTAACGGGGTTCTGGAGGATTAGTCGCTTCCCACGACTCGAATGGGGAAATTTGTTGCGTCACTGAAAGCCCCAATAACCAATATTTGAGCAATTTTTCTAATAAAAAACATATCAATTTGTTAATCTGGATTTACATGAATTCACAATGTGATTCGCCTTCTTCGACGCTTGATAGAAAAAAAGAATCTTTAAGCCATACTTTTTTGTCACCCGATTTTCACAATTTTTGTTTTGCCTGATAGAAATTAGATTCAGTCGACCCCTTTTAACACGTGGTTCAGGAATATGTAAGTCCACTTTACACATATGGTATCACTATGGTTCCTTCATTAAGTAGTATCTTGTAATATAACTAACTCCCCGAGTTTTGAGTGGCCGCGGTAGCCGTCGTAGTCGTGAATTCAAAGCTAGATTTCCTCGGGTCGTGGGTTCGAGCCCTGATGCCACTAAAGCGCCGTCATGTAGGGCTCTTTATGGATGCACGTTAGATCTATTGAGGTCCTAAGTCCTCTCTTTGGGCTGGTTTGTAAGTTTGGAGAGGGGGGTGCTAGTTCAGGTGTAATCCTTGTCAGTCAAAATTAAGAGGTCCGTCGCCAGAAGTCCTCGTTTTGCTTCTTAGTGCGACATTAATAAACAATCACTCGTACTCACTCACTTCTCCATGTACTTCTGCCAACGGCGGGACTTGTCGAACAAACCTGTTGGAGAACAATTCTGATGGTTGTTGTCCACATCAGGCCTCAATGCCGAATTTCATCTCGGTATCAGAGCAAAAGTTAAGGTGACTGAATTCTAAAATACTTGAAAATTTTGCATTATTATTATTATTATTATTTTATTTTTGAAAATAGAGAATGCTTCCACAAATTCTGTAGACGTATTATTTATTAAAGAATTTAATCAACGGAACATTCAAAAATAGAATTTTAAAATTGTAGGTAAACGTACCAAGCTAAAGAAAAACAAATCTGTATTTGAAATTTTCTCAAAATATATATATATTTTATTACTCTGGTACACCTTCCTAAGAATTCCCTTTATTCATCGTTCTGATATTTTGCACATAATGTTTCGAAGTTATTTCCCATATAGTGAGCACAGTTTCTTAAATTTCTACTACACTCTTCCTGTATATAGATATCTTGTTCAAATTTTCAGTCGTTAATAAAATACTTTTTATTCATCCATTCAAGTTCAAATACATTTTTTTAAATTTGTAGTGGATGACACTTGATGTTAATACAGTTTTTTCAAATATTAATTCATTAATTGAAATTTAATTGGTGAAAATGCAGTTTAGCTCAACGACTTGGCGCGATTTCAAAAATTGACAAACTTGGCAATTTTTTTTGGCTGAACGTTTAGTCCGCGAAGTGGATTAGGCTAGCCACATTTGGTAAAATATCGCCAAATAATTCCTGTTGCCAAGGGTGGTTGGGCTAACCTGCATTCCAACCTATTTAATTTACCGGATGGATTAAGAAACAAGCCAATGCTTCTACTGAGCAATTTGTCTTGCAGTGGCAAAGTTGGTAGAGCGCTGGCGTAGAGTCTTTATGCTTTCGGATTGAATCTCGTCGAAGCATAAAATTTTTTATATGATTTTCAAATCATTAGTTTTAGTTTTATATGAGAGAAAAAATTTCTCTTATATAAGATATTTAGTGGGATATAAATTTAGAAATAAATACCGTCATAACGAAGCGAGTAGATCGCTGGAAAAAAAATTTCTTTTGCCACTTAATATTGTGATTCTATCATATGTGTATACAAATTTATATTAATTGTAATTATTTAATAAAAAGTAACTAAAATAAAAATTTTCTTTGTTGACCTAAAAAGGAATTGACTTAAATTTTATAAATTTTATATATATATATATATATATATATATATAATATATATATTACTTGTTTTCTAATAAATATTAAAAAAAATATATTTAAGTGTGGTCCGATATTTGTACAAAATTTGTAGAAAATTCGTGTCTTAGATATCGATTCCATCGTCTGACAGTGGCTCAAAATAACAAAGCTATCCGGGGGCGTGAAAAAAATATTCCAATATCTTATTAGCGAAATAGAAGGTACTCAAATCCCAATTCTTCTGAAGATCAGTTATGCTGCATACGTTAAATGATATGGAGTAGATGTTAAGAAAGTGGGGTGCCAATTCAAACGTCGGCCTCGTCATTTGACCACGATTCGTGCTGCACATCGCGAAAAGCTTTATGTTTCTCTTAGGAAAACGTTAATAAAAGCACCAAAAAATATGAAAAACGAAAAAAACCTGAACAAACTATTACCAATTATTACAAACTGTGAAAAGATCCTTACAAATACTTGAAAGTAAAATGATTGAAAGCTTCAAATAATAAATTTTATGAAACAAAGACTTTCAGGTATTACGTTGATATTTTGAATCTTAGTTAAGCCTCTGTAGTATTAAAACGAATTCACTGGAGAAGATTTATTACATTCAGCGCTTGACGAAATGATTAATTAATTGATCGACAATTTCTTTGTTGTCATCCGAACAAAAACACTGCACACATACGACACCAGTACTTTTAGGAGCCCAAATTATATAGAAGAAAAAGGCAAACTCGCTAAAAAAATAGCTCATTGTTTCTTTTTGGCATTTATCATTCCACCATGGAAGGAGAAAAAAAAAAAAAAAGGAACGCCCCACCCCATCTTCTAACAGTTCCGGAGAGTGGAAAGAGGGGTGGAAAAATATTGTCTGACTCTCCAGCGCGTGTAAGGATACTACAATTCGATTTGAAATCACTCGAGCGAATCCCATATCATTGTTGCACTTCAAAAAATCAACATAGTAATTGATAGTAAGATGAGGGTGGTAAGCATTGTTATATTCTGTTGCTTTCATCTATAAGGGAGATATGGGGGAACTTCAGGAAGGGAAGAGAAAAAAAGTCAGACAGTGTATGCTGTAACCGTGAAAACATCCCAGCCTATACAGACAGAAAACAAAAAAAATCAAAATAAGTCCTTTTATTTTGACTTTTTTTGTCACTTGATTCGAAAACGATTTTTTTTTATAAACCAAACCGCATGGTTGGATGACATTGATTGAAACTGGTACTACAATGCACTGTTATTTTGTTGAGGCAAAAACTATTATTTAGCATTCCCTCTGTTTTACTGTTTCTAATTGAAAATGCACTGGGATAGAGAAGAGGGGAAGAGGGAAGAAAAGGGTGTGGAGTTTGCTTTTTCAATTATCTCTTTTTTTTTTTTCTTCCTTCTCAGTCTTTTTATTCCGGACGTTTCCGAGTGTTCAATAGATGAATGCATAATCTTCCAATAAAAACGCCAGTTCCGGAACCGAATTCATTATTTGTTTTATTCGGATGATTTCTTTCCTGCATCAATATATTTAATAATCTTATTTTCTTACGTTGCCAGATTTATTTCATTTTCCCCGTAATTTTTATACGCTTTTTCTTAATCGTTCGTATCATGTGAATATATATATTTTAATATGTTCCTTTTTCAAATATTTTTTTCAAAGCTGTTCTATGAGTCACTGGAAAAGTTTGAAATTCGAAAAGTCATGGTCATCTTTTCTTTTAAGTAAAAAATATCTCTTTGTTATTTCAGACGAACTTCTATAATTACACTTTTTTTTTGTTGCGCTAGCCATAGAATTCTGCATCAAAACAATGAAAAACAAAAGAGGCCCATTCAAATTTTTTGGAGTGATTCCTCCTTGATCATTGAGGTAAATGCCCTCAAGGTCATTAGTGAAAAAGAAAACTATATTGCATATCATAGGGAGGGTCATTTCAACTCATGTCACAAAATTAAATTCAAACTTTGCTGTTTATTATGGAGGCGAATGGAAAAAAAATTAATTTCGAATATAATTTTTCCTGAAATTTTTTTTGAAATTTTAAAATAAAAAGTTACGGTATACGGCAACCCTTAAGGGGTAGGGGATATTAAAACCCCCATATCCCCCCATCGCAGCGCCATTATTATGCGTGTATATACAAGAGCTTGGATAGTTTTTTGAAGGTGTGGCCGCGATAGCTTAGTGGTCATGTAGTGGGCAACGGCCAGCGTTGTTGTCATCGAATCGTGGGCTAGATTTCCGATCCTACTGAAGGTCCTGCGTACAGCACGGCTGATGCAAGTAAAATCTGGTCTAGGCTACAAGCCCTCACATAGCGTGGTGTGGAATTTCGAAGAGGGAGGGGCCAACGTAAATGCTGTCCTTGTCCCTTGACAAAGGTTTGTCAATTTTTACGAGGTTTATCGCCAGTTGTAGTCGTGTGGCTTCTAAGGACGACGTTAATAAATTAATCAAAAAACGTTTTTTAAAGGTCATGTTTTTGTAGAAGATTCTATTTTTCCACCAGTTAGTAATTTGGAATAATATGCAATGACTCAAAAATTTACATGATTTTTTTAAAGTAACTTGTTGAGATGTGTAATAAAAATATTTCATTATTTTGGGGAAAAAATAAATCAAGAATGAAAAAGTTCTATGCAAAGTTGTGCAAAGAACAGATTTAGCCACCCAAGATGAGCTTTTGTATGTATATAAATCCCAAATATAAATATATATATATATATATATATATATATATATATAATTAAGTTACTCAATTTAATATAAGAATTAAGGTAAACGATGAAATATCGAGGAATTTACAATAGTAAACTTTTCCGATATTAAAGTTAAAGCAAACGATAAATTATTAAACTGAATATATTTAATCTAAATGTTATTTGAATTGAAGCAAACGATGATGGTGTTATTGCTCTCTTTAGTAAACTGGTGATATATTTGTAAATCCATCTTTTCCGTTATAAGAGAAGCGTTGCAGGGAGGCATCAACTCAAGTTCGTAACAATAAGTAGATAAAAAAATCCAGTTCAAAGTTTGTACTCGAATTTTAACAGACATCCTATCATCCAATCAAGCTGGAATTTAGCACATACACATATAACTCCGATGACAATTTAATACCATGGTACTCTTAAGCAGTGATAGAATTGAGGGGAGGGAGAAGTTGTACTTTGAAAAAAGTTTGAAATTTAAGTTTGAAATTTGGCACACATGTATACTATACCTCTCGTAATTGCTTTAATATTTCCAAACTCAAAATAATTATATAAATATAAGTAAAATACACTTTAAATCTAACTCTTATTTAAAGATGAACTAAAAAGTATAAAAATAATTTTTAAAATTAAAATAATGTATAATTTATAAGATTGAGGCATTAATATTTCTTTTGATCTCATGTAAAGTAAATAACTATGGTACTTTAAGTATTGGGAATTACTTAAGTATATTAAAGAACCTAAAGCTTTTATAAGTTTTATATATTATTTCACACTACAAAAATTATTTTTGTACCTATTAGTCGATTTCTAAGTAAAGCTTGATTTTAAAATTTTTTGACTTGTATTTAACGTAGATCAGTAGCTGATTTTGGCACAATATGCCAAGAATCGAAAAATTAGTCGTTTTTAAAGTAATTGTTCAGGAAAAGTACTTCACATTGCTGTGTTGATCATCGTTTTATTGTCTGTTTATTGATTCACTGTCTCGTTTGATAACAATTTTTAAATTCGAGTTGATGTATTGATAAGAACCTTCAGCTGTGATAGGAAGAACAACTGAACTTTTTATATGAACTGAGTGAGAAAGTGAAAAGGTTCATAGCACAAAAACCAAATCTGGCTCAAACATTTGCTTAAAAAAATGATAAAAAATTTGTTAAAGGCACGTTATATATAAAATAAAAGTATAAAATACAATGATAGCTAAAATAATTCGCGGACCGAATCAAAGTTTGATAAAAATCTTGTTCATGAACACAATCGCTTGTGAAACGAGAAAGAATTGCAATCTTGTTAATTGCTATCTAGAATAGCAACTTGGATAATTGCTAACAGGCGCAGCGATTAAATTAATTGCTGTTTTAGATAACAATTTAGTTGACGATAAACTGCAGATTTCTCTATTTACGCAGTAGTCTTATTATTCAGAATAGTAAAAATACTGCAATATACATCTAATTGGACTTCAAAACCAAGGTGGGAAGCTGTGTGTAAAATCTGGAATAATTTATCAAATCAATGAGTCAGATGTATCCTCCACATCATTTGATTCATTCATTAGAACTTCAAGATCCGTCTCACGTAGTCTTCTAGTGGGTGGAGTAAAACGTATATATATATACACACACACAAATAAAATTGACAATATATGTGATTCCAAGCATTGAAAAATTGTTATAAGACATTTATTTTTATTTCGAACAGAGAGCAAGCGCTATTTTCATTATTTGCTATACTAATACAACAAGAAATGTGTTCTTCTCCATTTTAATAGGTGATTAGAATTAATAAAATTCGAGATGAAAATCAAGATATATATATTTCTGTAATTATAATTATGTTGGAGTATTATACAGGATGTTTCAAAACACCCTGTATATTACTAGTAAGTAAACGATGTCAAAGATTCTATAGGAAACATTTCTTGGGCTAAATCAATTTTCATAATATATTGTAACTTGCAGGATAATAAAACATTTCGGATCTAGGGAGAAAATAATATATAACTTAAATTTTATTTCATCGCTGAGATTGTTATTTATTTTTCATGTTGTTCAATAATTCTACGGAGCTTTTATTATTCCATTTCATAGCCTCGTTCTCAGTTTCTCTTTAATCTCGCAGGGACTCTATTTCTCGATCTGAAGCTGAAGCTATAACTGATCTCTGTCGTCTGCTGTTTGGGGTCATGTTCGCTGCATTTTTTTAATACTAACTTAACTAAGTTAAAGAACTGTATTGTTCTTGTCTCAATTAAACATTTTTTATGGAAATTATTAATACTATTTTTTGACAATCCTTGTCTTTTATTTTTAGCTCTCGCAGAAATATTTCTGTTTTATAGTTCCTGTTTTAATTTGGAATATTTAAATTACTGTATAGATATTAACATTTTTTTTTCAACAAGAGCTTGAGAAAGAACAGAAGTCAAATTTAATTTGACTTTCAGCTTGATGTATTATTCTTCTACACAATTTCCAATGAAAAGCATTCATAATTTGTCAGCAACCAATGGCAACATGATAAATGGTCATAAGCAAACAATTCGTTTTCGTCGAAATTAATAGTCATATGGCTGGGGAAAAAAAGAAATTTTATTCAAAAGACTACCTTTACTAAAAAGTTTTAAATTGTTGAAAAATGATAAGTATTACAGTATTTCCTACGTTAAAAAATTATTTGTATTAAATAAGTGAAATGAAAAAAAGGTGAAGAATAAATTACCAGATTTTAACAAGTGAAAAGGGTGATGAAAAATTAGAAGTGTTAGTTAAATTACAAATTCGTAAGAAGTTAAACATTGAATTTACAACCCGAATTTTTTTCTGGAAAGTGTCATACAAACGAAGAAATTTAAACTTTGGCCGCAAATGTCAAATCTTCCCTAGAATCTATGTTTGCTCTTAGGGGGGAAAGCATGGTTAAAGAGAAATATAAGAGCATAGTTCATATGGTAAGTCAAAAAAGTTGGATTTAAAACGTTTGAAGTGTAAAAATGTTGTACGCTATGGTTTTTTTTTTTTTTTTTTTTTTTTTTTTTTTTAAATTTTTTATTAAAACAATTTCAAAGTTAAAGGGAAGTTTAAATTTGATTTTTGAGTGATTAAAAATAACCGATAGAACATGCGTTGAGTAAAACATTAATAGCAAAACTATGTTAAGTAATTGTGCAATGCTTAAACAAAATGAACTTAAAGCTTCTAGTCTCTTGTTTAATTGCTTTCGGTTAATTAATAATGAAGAGTTGAATTTTTTGGAAAAATTACCTTAGTCCTTTTTTACTACTTAGCAATACCAGTAATATACGAGTCTCAGCTATATCCTTGTTGGAATATCCAATAAATTCAGAAAAGTTTTATTTTTTCCAAGTCAATTGAATATTTCACTCCTATTGTGCTATAATTGATATTCATTTTTAGATCAATTTAAATATTTCTATAATAATGTAAAAAAAATGATTTACCTAAAAATGCTTCTTGAGCAACATTAATAAAACCAATCAATCAATCAACTTTTAATGTAATAGTCACATGATCAAAACAGATCTAACAACCAAGGTCAAAGTCTTATGAAGGTCTGAATCAAATCTTATTAAAACATACGAATTTAATAAAAGAACAAAAGTGACGATAAAATTGAACATTTCTTCTCGACATTATATATTTCTTAAATACTATCTTATCTGCATCAGGGGGAATCTTCTTCGCGATGGTTATTTTCAAAATGGACCAACAAGGAGACTGTTATTATTCATTAGAAGTAAAAAGGATATTTTGGTTGGTTTGATGGGATATAGAGCAACAGCAGTTATTATTCCCTATAAATTATTCTTTTAATTCAATAGAAGTCTAAATTTTTCATTTTCTGCAATTACATTCAGAAAACTTGTTTATTAACTACTGCGTTGTCAAAAAGCTTTTTGAAAGTAATATTCCGCTGTGGGTCTATTTTATTTTTTATTTTGTGTGGTCAGAAGTGATTTCTATGGAACCCGTTTGTTTGATTGATTGATTAGTGTTATGAGATTTTGAGCAACAGAGGCTATAATCACTATGAGACACGTATTTGCCACGTCAAAAGAATATGTGGCAAATCATTGATATGGTCACAGTTACTGATCTTTAAATTATACGAATTTGTGTAAAACCCTGAGAGCTATGATCATTTTGCTGATGATTCGAGTGCTTAGTATTTTTCCTCTTATACTTCTTGTCCAATTGGGTACTGCGTCTATAGTTGGGATAATCCCTAAGATTTCGAAATATTTGCCAGAAGAAAAATTTCTTTATGTTCTGTTTCTGAGAATATTGCTGCTGATGTCTTCTGAGTGAAAATAGAGACTATCCACTTGTTTATTCTAAAGAAGATTTTCCTTTTATAAATTCTCTAAAGTTGTGACGTTGGGTTATTCGCGGTTTTTTCTTCACTGACCTTGGGGACTTTAAATTAAGATTATTGCTATAAATAACAACTTCTTCCCAACCTAAAATGAAACGTGAGTATTTAAATTAGATTTAGGTAGAAATAAAGGGTATATAAAAGGGTAGATAGGAAGTATATAAGCTAAGCGAGAGACACACGATAGAGGTCGAGTGAATCTAGCGTGGAACAGTTGTTCTATAGTCGTAGACAAGATCGAGAATCGCTACAAGCTATCCACAGCATAGTGGAGCTTAGAAGTCGAGTAGGCCTCAACTTCGTCGTTTAAGACTCTGTTAATTTGGTATTAGTGAGACAGGCAAGGCGTCATTTTGGGAGAGCCAGTGTTCATTTATCGTTATAGTAGTAACTCGTGGAGTAAATATACTGCGAGAAATCTGTCTAACGTCTTCTTGCATAATTTATTGACTCTTACTGTTAGTATATTTAGTTTAGCTATGGCACAAGAGGCAAATAGAAATATTTCGTAATCACAAAGTTAGATATGTCTTATATTGACTGGATGATTACTTATAATCGTCGCATTTAGAAGCAACACGAGGGTTATTGGTGGCGTAATTTTGAACTTTGGTCAAGTAACGAGAACGACACCTGTGCTGTCACCTCTCTCTCTCTCTCTCTAAGTTTCCACACCAACCCAACCGGAAGACTTGGGACTTGACAGATCTAACGTGCATCAACCCCGCTAAGCGGTGGATCTGCAGTAGGATCAGGACTCGAATCCACAACTCGACGAAAATAATGCCGGTAACTAGTTCGAGACCATGACTACTAGGCTACTTTGGCCACAGGGATGATGTGGTATGTTTGTCTTTCTTTAATGTCTACTTTTTTAACTGAGGGTGATAAAACATCCCAAATTAACTAACATTAAGAATATTATTTTTTGGCAAAACGTATTTAAGTATAACTTTTTATACTTGCTGGCAATTTTCATTCATTTAGTTTTTTTTAAGGAATGATAAAATAATGCAGTGGCCACGGTTAACCTTGCGATCATCGTTTACTCGCGGCCGGTATTTTTTTTTTTCATTGAATCGTGAGTTCGAGTCCTGATGTCCCAAAAAGTCCTCCATACAGTCCTGATGCACGTTAAATTCGTTCGAGATCCCAAGTTCTCTCATTAGCATGGTTTGGTAATTTATTGAGGGAGCTGCTAGCTCAGATGTCGCCTTCGTCACTTGACCGAGGTACAAAATTATGATGTCTGTCAACAATAATCCTTGTGTTGCTTCTAAGTAGACGTTAATAAATAATCAATCAATCAAAATAATGGAATTTAAGCAGAATAGTTTAATAATGATCTGATTTTCCCATACCTCTCCTCATCGGTACCACTGAATTAATAATTACTTAATTTGCTGCGTTGTATCAATTAAAATCATGGAAAGGGCTAATAATTTCGTAGCCAAAGTCTGAAGTAACCGAGTGATGATCCCGTGATCATGACAGACATTGTTTCCTTCAAGTTGTGATGACACTAAAGACACGCCGCTTAGAGGGTTGATGCCTGTTAAATATATCGAGGCTCCAAGTCATTCCATTAGCGTAGTGTGGAAGTTTGAAGAGGCAATGTGCTAGCTCAAGTGTCGTCCTTGGCTAAATTATGCTGCCCATTGCCAATAGCCTGTGTGTGTTTTCAAGTGTGATGTTGCTAACCAATGAATAAGTTTCTAAAACTAGGTCAAGTAACTAGAACAATACCGGAATGGATTCTTATTCTCCTAATTTCAACATCGGTGTTTAGCCTCAGCAACATTTGGGCAACTATGTTTCAAATAACGAGGTCGAAACATAAGTTGGTATCCTCCACCCTCCACTCTAAACTTCTCCGCCACAACACGTGAGGATTTTGAGACCCAGTTTCATTTTAGAGTTTGAGCCCTGGTTTCATTTCCAAACTGAAAATTGAAAGTTTAAGTGATGATTGGCAACGATCCTGACCTCGATTATGTGACCAGAAATTTTTTAGTCAAATGCTGCTTTCGAGTCCTGTTGCATGTTAATTTTGTCAAAACTCGTCCTCACAATGGCGTGGCGTGAAGCTAGCTCAGGTATCGCTTTCGTCATCAGACCATGGCTCAAAATTACGAGGTGTCTTACCTGTGGTTATCGGACTTTTGTATTGGGCAAAAATTGTCCCCCGGAAAACTTTCAGCAAATAAACAAATAAGGGCTTTGGTGTGAGGCATTAACCAACTGTACCTGGTTGAAACATCGCCAAGTCTTTGATCTTCGATGAAATGAAAAATATTGAGAGATAACTTCGTTATCAATAATTCCAAGCGATTTAAAAAAATGTGAGTTACATAAAAATTATTCAAGAACAAATGACAATTAAGTCGCTAAATATCTTAAGAATTTACAAATTCGTTCATCTTCTCTTAACATCATAATCAAAATCACCAATTTTATTAATGGAGAGTGATTTAATCTCATACACGAACATTAATGAAAATAAATTACGCACATAAAAAAAAGAAATATGTTTCTTTCAAAAAAAAATGACCAAACAGTGTGTTCACAAGTTCTTTTATTACCTTATCAATGCGACGATGTAAATCATATCTTCTGGTCGAGTCCGTCCGATGTATCCATTGTAAATCAAATAGGCGCTCAAAACGCGAAGTCATTTACGCTAGAGTTGAGAACAGAAAAAATAAAATACGAGGCACGTATAAAAATGTATTCATTAGGAACTTTTAATGCCTGGGGGGCAGCGAACAAATTGAATTGACAAAATCGCCGATAAAAGCGATACGATCAAATTACTTTGAAACCCATCTTTGGTGAAGAGAATGAAATTAATAGGCAGAGGGGATATTATGTGCACGACCTAACAACATATCGACTGAGCAAAAAAAGGAAGATAAAAGAAGGGGAAAAAATGTCTTAAATAACAGGCGATGAAACGAGCAGCGCTGAATGTTTATTGGCGAACTCAAACAGATCACATAACCCCATTATCCAATAGAAAGAAAGGGAATATATGACGTCAGTTTTAGAGAACGATTGCAAAGGTTCTTTGGAGGTGAAATACCAAACTAAACAAGGCTACCATTTTGGGATAACGAAACAACCCGGAATAACTCGGTAAATTTTTGAAAACCCTAACAAAACCACTGAAGTGAAAAATCAAATTAATTAAAAAATTTATATTTATTTTGCATCTTAAATTTAATTTTCAGCCATTAGCTGAAGAAATTAATTCAATCATCATTGAAATAAAATGTTCATTTATAATTTCGTGTGAAAATAAACTATGAATGATCTTACTAACATTCGTAAAGCTTAACTACATCAGAAGCATTAGAGCACACAAAAATGCCTAAATTTCTCCTATAAAAATTTATATTTGTATATCTGATAATATATATTAAATATACCAATAAGTAGACGTATGAAGATGTTTTCCTTTTCAAAAAAATTTATTTGTTTTTGATTTATTTTAGACAATAAATAATGAGTTGAAAATATTAAAATTATTGAAATAACAGAGCAGCTATTGTCTTCTCATTTCCTTATAAGCTAATGTATTCTTTCTATCATTCATATTAATTGTATTGATCGTCGTTCTGAAAGTAGACATACATAATTTTTATATAATCAAACATAAAATATCAAAATATTTTCAAATTTAATAATGTCTTAAAAATGTATTTGACCTTAATGTTATTGTACAACTCCAAAGAAAAGATTTTTTACCAACCTGTTCACGTATTGATAATCATCCTTTGAATAAACATAGTTACTTGCTTATTATAAATTCAGTTTATACTGATCTTTTGATTAAAATATTGTTTTAAAAAGAAAACATCGTGCTTCATTGAATCTTCTTATCTTTCAAGATACTGTTAATTTATTTAGCATTTTAAAATATCTTTTATCTGACTCAACTGTCTATAATATCTTTTAGGAGGAAAATTATATCAAAGCCAGAATTATTTGAAAACAAATTATTTTTTAAGCACTCTATATAAACTCAAAATTACTCAAAATCATTTTAATAAAACCCGTGAATTTGTTCCAGAATTCGCTACATAAATTCTGTTAGAAATATGAGTAATAAATTATTCACTGAAGGAAGTAATCTAATTTGTAATCAATAGGTTGTAAGGGAAGCTTTTTACAACGTATTTGGTAGATTTCTGAATATTTTTTAGTAGGTTTCGTAATTATTAACTTAAAATATCAAGTTAACACTTTTTTTTTTTAAAAAAAAAAAAAGAATTGTATATTTTCATTTTTTTTCCATGATTCATTTTTACTTCATAAATCCTTGACTACAAAATATTTAAGGCATCCTAAAATTTGAGAGAAATTAGAACTTCACCTTATAGCCACTTCCCTTTCACCCCCGTATATTTGTGTCTTTTTTCTAAATACTTATTCTTATTTTTAGGTATAAGATTTCGAAGGTTTTGCAGCCATTTTTGAAACAAATAATACGTATTAAAATTCACACATTAGATATTCCTTTACAAAATACGAGGGGAGGAGAATTCCATCCATTTATTAAAAGGATCTTATCACTATAATTGTAATTTTGATTGTTATACAAATTACTCTTAGTTAGTCCCTTATCACTGACAATTAAACTTTTTTTTTTAAGTGGTATGTCTATTTTTTCTTTTTACGTGGTATTGAAGGGTTTGTTTATTGTAAAAATACAGGTTTGTTTATTGTAAAAATACAGGTTTGTTTATTGTAAAAATACAGGTTTTTTTATTGTAAAAATATAGGCAAATAATAATCCTCTCTTTATTAATTCATAAAGGAATCATGCTCCTTTAAATATGAGATTTTAATTATAAAAGAGAAATATCTCATTAAAATTGCCATTAACTCATTTTTCTCGCAAAAAATTGGACTTAACCACATTAAAAAACCGAATCAATTATTTTTAATTCGTACTGTTACTATACAATGTATTAATTTTACTATTACAAAATAGAATGTGCTTCTTTATATACTTGATTTAATGAAAAATTGCCGCGGAAGACATTACATTGCATTAAAAAAAACACGATGGTCAAACATGGCTGCCCTGAAGCGCTTTGTTGCGTGGGCCTTGTTTAATGATTTCATTATATGAGGTAAAGGTCTTTATTTATGAGTCGGTACGAAAATGTTTTTATGTGTGCGGTCAATAATATTGATGATTGAGATAGGCCGGGGGAAGGTGACAAAAATACCCACGTGCCATAAATTTCTTCTAATCACAACATTCTGCGGCTGGGAATTTTTCCATTAATAATCGCCATTCACCGTAAAAACAAGCTATAAAAGCGGGCTTTCGGCCATTTTTTCGTCTCTTTATAGCACCATTCATTGGCTTTTTCTGCTGGCTCGCCCGCTTTCAACTGGATGGAATGCTGAAATTGAATTTTAGGCTCGCATTAGAGAGTCAATGGCGGACAAGTGTTCATATTGCGGTCATAGAGGGGGCCTTTTAATATGAACACATCCCAGATAGACATCAATGGACCTTCCAAGAAAAAAGGTTTAATTTTTTGGAGGGAGAAAGTTCTCATCATTTTAATTAGCTGCTCTTCTCGGCTCCCTTTGATGGTAGGATAGTTTATCTCTTCTATGGGAAACATTTTTCAGCGCCATTTTGCTTTTTCTTTCGATTATTATTATTTCGTACATGGACACAGAAATTGGATTTTTAGCGGAGAAAAGTTATCGAAAGAGTCTTTTAGAAAAGATGTTTCTGTCTTTTCAATTAGTTTCATTGAGTCTCGGTAGCGTTCTTAATCTGTTGTATTTGGAATAGTTTCTTTCCTTTTCTTAATAGGATAATATATCTGTTATGGGCTCTCATTTTTCAGCGCCATTTTTTTTAAAAACATTATTGTTTTGAACGAGAATATAGAAACGGGATTTTTAGTGGAGAAAAGTTATCGAAAGTCTTTTAGAAACGATGATTTTGGCTTATCAAT
Source organism: Nephila pilipes (assembly GCA_019974015.1). NCBI lineage: Eukaryota > Metazoa > Arthropoda > Arachnida > Araneae > Nephilidae > Nephila > Nephila pilipes. The sequence goes on from BMAW01104180.1 coordinate 29,715, forward strand.
TAGTTTCATTGAGCCTCAGTAGCGTTCTTAATCTGTTCTATCGGTAATAATTTCTTTCCTTTTCTTAATAGAATAATATATCTGTTCCGAGTTCTCACTTTTTGGCGCCCTTTTTTTAATATTTTTCTAATGTATGGATACAGAAATTTTGATTTTCAATGGAGAAATTAATCGAGGATTTAATGGAAAAAGAATTTTTAGCGTTTCCAATAAATTAAATTCAATTTTATTTGTGAAACATTTTAATGTTTTGATTTACTTAGAATTCTTTATGTACAGCAATATATATTTTCATTTATTCTGAGAACATTTTACGTATTTCTTCAAAATATTTTACATGATTCTTAGAAATAAGTCAAATTATTGTAATAAATCGTTGAGAATTCTTTTGAAAATAATGTTTTTTCCCCCTTCAATAAACCCCAAATTCCATTCCAATCACCATATATCATTAAATCAATTATGAATTTCGACATATGGTTTTACTCGGGTATTCTTAATTCGAGATAGACTTTAACTATGATATTTTTTTTTTCATTTTGCATATTGTAATATATTTTCTAATTGAGAAATTAAAATAAGCTTCGATTAATTCGAATGGAATATATAGAGCTTTGTGGGTAGCAAAATAAGTATCAATTTGATTCTGTACGTTCATGTTACTTTTTTCCTCGCGCGAAATATATCAGAAGTTACTTTTTTAAAAAAGCATAAACGATTCAATTCACAGAAATATGTTATTAGAAAAAATATGTATATCTATTAAACTGCTTGTTTTTAAATCGTAAGACTTGAAATTATGAAAATAATGCCCTTTTTGTTCATAAATTATGAGTAAAACCTTAAAAATTGATTTAAAAATTATTTCTATTAACACACGATGGATTTCTATTCACTATCTTTCTTCTAACAGCATGTGCCACGGAAGACCCTCCGTGTAGAGAGGTTGATACACGTTAACCCGCAGAGGCTCACAAAGTCCTCCCGTTGGCGTGATGGGGAGTTTGGAGAGGGAGGTGCCAATTCAGGAGCCGTCCTTGTCACTTGATTGAGGTTCAAAATTACGAGGTCCATCACCAATAGATCGTGAGTTGCTACTAAATGCAACGTTAATAATAAGAAAAACAAGCAATCTAAAAGTCTACACGTGTTTCTATATTGATTATCTAACCTTCAATTTCTTACTACTAACTATTAAACTCTTCGAAGTTTAGGAATATTATCTCATCATTCTTATTCACTACGCTTCAATAATGCTATGCTAATTTACATGAGTCGCGATTTATTTCTTGGATGAAGCTCTGAAATAAAATATATGAAAATCCTCATGGGTTATTTGAAGGGAAACATGCGAGAAAGCCCCATTATAATGCGACTTAATAAGATGTACTATAAAGCTGTACTTCCTTCAAATTACAATGGTTATGATTTATGTTCATTTCTGTGTCGATAATTAGTATTAATATAAATCAAACCTGTTTTGTTAAAAGAAGAAGAAACCTAGTTTTCCATTAAAAACACGAGTAACTCATTCACAACAATAAAAAAAATAGTATTTAGACGATTATTTAATGCACTGAAAGTACTGAAAAAGAAAATAAAATAAATTATAATAACTTCCTTTACCTTATGAGCACGATAAAAGACACCCGAAACAATTTAATAGAATAAGAAATGAATACTCATTCATTCCAGCGTAAAATTTTTCATCACACTCCATTACCATATCAAACAAACCTTTGACAAACGTATGGAAATCCATGAAAATACTTACCGATCTCTTGAAGAAGCTACTGCCATTTTTAAAAGTCGCAATTTTTTTTTATTTTTTAAATACAGTATAATCCCAACCGAAAATGATTCCCGTCCCATTCTTTAATATATATGTATATAGATATACCCACACCATGATACGATTCCCGACGTACTTCTTTATTTCTGAGCCCTTTTTTTCCATTATCATTTCAAGCCAGGACCCCTCCAATCCATCTGCATTTTTTATCCTTATCGTTCGTATTCAATTTTCCTCATCCATTCGAATATCGCCAAACCGCCGAATACACTTATATATCATTCCTCCATTTGAGCGTCTCACAAGTTTCAAGGAGGGAATATTATATCGAGAAAGGAGATAGCTGTGTGTGTGTATATAAATATATAGAGATGAATTCTATCCCGGTAGGGAATAACCCCTCCGTGTGAGAGGGAAAAAAAGGGTGAGGGTGAGAAATATTAACTCTTTTTTTATTATTTATTCTTTCTTTCATCTCCCTATTCTTTATGCTTTCCTCTCTACTTTAAATACATAAATATATATTTCCGTTCATTTCTATCGTTCTATCCGCATTTTTCATTACCAATCGCAAGCGGGCGGTTCTGCCATTCATCGCCAAACACTTGCGCCAAGGAGACTCACAAAAGGCGCCGCTGCATACCAAATGCCGCCCCCGCCCCCTGCTCGGAATGGCACCTTGTGCGGGTTGGGAGGAGTGTTGAGAATGCCACAGTATCACAAAAGAAGAGCCTTGGTCGGAATAGAAGTGACAGAGAGAGAAAGAAAAAGTGATAGAAAAAAGCGAAGGATAGAACGAAGAATGGAGATATATTTGACTTTGGCGTGGAAAAGAACTGACCGCATTTTCCGTTTCGGGAAGGGGGGTTGAATACACTCCTCCGTAATATACCCAACATACAGTGTGACGCTTTCTTATACCTTCTTACCTTCACCGCACTTCAATTCTTCTTTTTTTTTAAGAAAAAAAAAATGTCAGAAAAGGGAGGGTGTGTAAAAAGGGGTGCATACACTTCATACCTATATCGTTTTCTCCTAAACCTCAGCAGCCGCCGAAAGAGCGATAACCACTGTATTCAATAGATATATTCACCATTGTTTGTTTTCAATGGGCATATAAGGACCCTTTTCCAACGCCGCTCTCTTTAGAGAAAGGGGGTGGGATAAGGATACGTTCGAAAGCCCCCTCGGTTGAGTGACACGTGCCCCCCTCCTTTTTTTATTATTATTTTTTATCTGGCTTACGTACGGATCGGTTGAGGTTGTCAAAAATCCCATTTCACGAGTTATCGCGTAGAAAAAAGGACCCGAGACTTCATTCAGGATAGATAGGGAAATAAATACTTTCTTCTTATGCATTCACAGCGCCCCAGAAAGAAGGATAAAGCAAGGGCTGAGTGCATATATTTATAAGGGGCGCTTGCAGACGGACGCCCTATCGCCGAAGACCTGACCAGAGGTGTATTTAAGGAGCTTTAGAAAGCGCCGAGACTTAAATGTGTGTGTATATATATGTATAGGGAAGCACCTTCTTGTTGGGTGGACCGAGCTCAGAATTGATGGCGAATAAAAGGCGTGAATACTTTAAGAAGATGATGGCGTCTCTCTCTCTCTTCCTTTTTTATTCTGGTTTGTTTGCTTGCCTGAATTCTATGCAAAACTGGAAGGATTTCATACTGGATGCTGAATGGATGCTTCACAAATTCGGACATGTGTAAATAACGATATACACATGGTTGCCAGGAAGAAGGTGGTGAGACGAACCGTGCTCCAACGCGAAGGAAATAATCGTAGAATTTTCTAAACATGTAAATGTTTGTGGGACAAAAAGAGGAGCAAAATTTATTTTTACTCTATAATTTAAGACATCTACTATCTAGTTGTATTATATGTGTACAAGGAGCGGCAGAAAGGTTGCTCCGATCTAGTGGAGGGGTCTTCCTCTGCCTGCAGGAGAGATAAGGCCATTTGGAAGTATGGAATCACGCTGTTTTGAAACATAGCTGTTTGTCAGACTAAGCAGCAGAATGAGAGTATTGCAATGTAATTGAAGTATAAGAAAATTGAAGTTACCCAAAAGTTTTAAAAAATAATAAATAAAAAGAAAAGAAGCTTGGTTGATTTCCCGTGGAAATGAACTAGAAGTAATGAATTTCAAGTTGGCAATGTTTATGTCGCATGATGTATTAAAAACTGTTTTCAAGAACATGTTTAAAAATTCTTAATGCCCTTTTAAATTCACAAAGTTAATTATCCTTTTGTAATTACCACTATTTTATACAAATTTACTAAAATAAAATCACGGTTCTGGGCAAGTGAAGCTGAAGTTCAGGTTTAAAAGACTACAAAATATAGAGATTAAAAACCGTAATGTTCATGGACACCAAATAAGTTCTTCAAAGTATTTTCAAGTACTGTAGAATCTCGTTTAATTGGACTTTTTTTTACTCAAAACACCAAACAACCTTGATCAATCTCCGTGAATAATTTGTAATTGAAGAAGGAAATCAGCAAATTTTCAAAGTAACACTTATTTGTTTTTCCCCGTGTTTTAGCGCTAAACATACTATGTTATAATCCGTCTTCTGATAGGTTTTGAACTTTTGCATTGAAAATGCGCATATCATCTTATCGCTTTTACATATTTGACTTCATGACTTTTTCTATTATTTTTCTATTTTCTATTATTTTTATTTGCATTTTGTTCATTTAGAATAATACTTGTAGTATATCGTTATCTACCACAACCGGTCATTTGACCGGGCGAACAATTTATTGCTTTATAAGGTTTTTGAATCAGGAATTATGTTGTACATGCGTATTCAATTACTACTATGTTAAAGTACCAACTACTACGTTACTAAAAAACTACGTTATTTGAAACTGTCCGCTCAAATAAAAGGGAATAATCTATAATTGCGAAGCAAAAGAAAGATGATATGGAACGCTTTTCACCGAAAATTTTTGCAATAGATAATTGTACACTTACAATTTATAAAAGCAAACAAAAAAAAGCACTTTTATTTAGTTCACAACATAAATTTGTAACAGTTGAAAACAATGACAAACGTATACCTGAGACTATTTCATGTTGCAATAAAAGTAAATTGGGGGGGGGGGGCGCAACACATGGCCGATCAAAAATGGCGAGGAAACATACCACAAAATCTAAGTCTTTCAGATAGCCACTCCAAGTATTATTCAATATCCTTGATTTAGCTGGCATAAATGCCTGGATTTTGCACAAGCAAACGACAGGAGAAAACATCTCGAGACAAAAAAATTTTTCTCCATTTAGCAGTCGAACTTACAGCCGATTTTTGAGAAGCCCGTGAACAATTAAAAGAAAGAACAAATTCAAGCAATCATTGCCTAAATTTACTATTGATTCTTATTAAAGTAAGACGGGTCAAATAGGATATTGTAACAAAAATAAAACCATCAAAATTTATTCTATATGTGAAAAACATGTTTGCGGAAAATGTATAATGTAGACACCATGTGTTTGTAAGAAATGCGACGAACAATGAATTAAAAAGTCTTATTATTTGTGTTTGTAATAGAAATTGACAACATCCTATTATGTTTAATTATAATAAAGTTATTTTTTTATTTCAATCCTAACATCCATATTACGTATATTCAATCAGGAAACACAAAGTCTGGTCATTTGACCGGCTATGGTAGAAATAAGTATGTATTAAGCGTTAGTATGTTTAGAGTTAAAATATCCTATGGAAAGTCAACAAATGCCTCTTATCACCAACGCTTCTTATCATCTTAATTTATGTCTCTTATTATTTTAGTTTACGCCTTTTATCACCAAGGGTAAAAGGCTAATGTTGCTACATTATCTAAATGGAAAATACAATAAAACAACTCAAAAAGCACTTATGTTGTTCATAAAGGAGACTTTTTCATATTCTGTAAATATGGTTCATATTCAGTTTGTTTAATATAAAGATGGTTTTCTGTAAGTATGTTTTATTTCATTTTTTCCCATTCCCCAATTAACCTAAATTTTTAATATCTCGGACCGACTCTGATCCTAATTACTTCTCTCGATCTGCGCAAATTTACTGTAATTTTAATGATTTTTTTTACGAATTGTGTGCTGAAGCACTGGATTTGATTAGCAATCAGATTTGAAATGAGTTAACACCATCTGAATATATCACGCTTTTGCGCTCAAAGCGTTTTTAAAAAACGGTGAATCCGTAGTAACGTTGCAACTGTCGTTCTGAAGACATTTTATCATCTCCAGAATATCTTTTCTAAATGGGGCTTTTCAGAATTTGACCAAGCGTTCTCTTTTTGTCTTTGACTTCTTGAGTGTTTGGGGGCTCATGGCTCTGATCTATCCCATTGGCTAGATCGGATAGGATTAACAACAGACATTTTGCGCCAGGTGATCTTGACCTTGTACCGGAATACGACAAACGTTTCTGGGTCATCTTTTTTCACCGTGAGGTGATATTGGATGACCCCTTTTTCATTGGATTTAACTCTGAGTGATTTATTTTTCTGTGGGGCTGGCTTAAAAACCTTGAGTGTTTCTCAACACTAGCCAGCAATTTTAGGAAATCTAAAGGCAGCAATAACTCGAGAAATTTATGCAGTAGATTCAAAGGGGTAATGTTAGTGTATCGTGAGATATTCTGCAACCTCGTCGTAATCAGCGCGGTTGCCACTTAAGTGAGGAAATTTTCAAAATATCTAGAATCCCAATGGCATTTCATGTATTTTTCAGAAACAAAAATGTTTTCTCTGCATCTTTATTTGTTTGGATTTTACTAATTTTTGAAACCTGATAACCTTTCCATCGCACATTGTATAACAAGATTTGAGTAAAGTTTATATATAACTAAAAACTAAATTAAAGCGAAGAGAGACAAATTGAGAACTTCTTGAATTTCAAAAAAATAATTGAACATAGTAAATTCTTGAATTTAAAAAATTAATTGAACATATTATTAAATTGAAAATAGCAAATTCTTGAATTTAAAAAAAAAACTCTTTGAACTTTAGAATTATAATTTTCAGTGGTAGATATTATTTAGTTGTTTTCACGTATACCAGCATTCTCAGAATTTACAATTTAACAAAATTTTATAATACTTTCTTTAAAATTTTTCATACTTTAAGCTATGGTAAGAAGTAAAAAAAAAATCTTATGTATAAGCTTGAATGCAATTATGTAAATCTAAACCTCTGATCGTATCGTTTCAAAAATTTTTAGTGAACTTCGTTGATGTTTCGAAAGAGCCGTAATCATATTTCCAACCAAAAAAAGCCTCAAATTCCTTTTTTGGAGAATTTTTTTCTAAAGCTTACTTATCCGCCATCGACGTATAGCAGAAGCATCGATTTACATAAAAAAAAAAATTTTTTTTTTGGACTTATTTTCCTGAAATCGATTATTTAAATTTTTTTTAGCAATTTTCTTCCATGTTTTTAACATTTTTCTTAATGATTTTGAAGCGATATTTGAGTATACCTAAAGGGCTAGGCCTCAAGCAAAATGTTGAAAAATTACGATTTTTGCACTTTGGGATGTGTAAGTTAGTTACCTGACTTTTGGCGAGCTTTTCAAAATAGCGTTGAAAATTTTCAGCCTAAAATTTTTAAAACCTATTTAACCAGAAATCTATAAATACAAATGAAACTGTGTTCAGATAGTATATCATAAAAATATTTGAGTCTATTTTAAAAAAGATCGGCTGAATTATAATAATCTCTTAATTATAATAACCACAAACGGTTCATTTAAAATTATTCAAAATATTATTTAAAGGTTGATTCTCATTAAAAAATTTTAATGCTTCAAGCTGCATCGTTATATTTTTTATTCATCCTTGCGAAGAATGGTATTGAAAATAAAAACTTGCTTAAAATAGATATTTTTTGTATTTACATATTTTTGAGGGGTCGAGGAATGTCATCCGCCATGGTGTGGACTGAGCGCGACCACATTGAAGCCCTTTTTCCCTCCCCGACTAGAAGCTGTCCTCCTCCCGGCAGAGTGTGTGGAAGAAAGAAGTGGTAGATGGGATGAAAGAACTTGAGAAATGAGACGCTTTTGGTCGGTCAGCAGAAAAGAGCCGGTGTAAATACCTTGACATTTTTCTACGCAAAATTACCAGCAGGGGGGAATATCGCCCATTGTAAATAACCTTAAAAGTTGTATAATATCCACCAATAAAATTAATGAAACCTAATTATTTCTCAAAAACGTGCAGTTAATTCCCAAGCAGTGTACAGAACCCTACACTTTTGTATCTTTTTGACTGATTCCTTTTTGAGTTATATGGAGCAATAAAAGCTTTCATTTATTGTCCTTTTGCTGCATTGTTTGTTTCATTACCTGGGGGGGGGGGGATTTCGATACTCTCCGTGTATTTATTTCTATCCGATACAAAGCCCTGTGAACCTCAACCAATACGCCTCGTACTTTTGTAATACAATACGCCTCGTACTACGGTAAGATGACAGTGTCGACATTAGAGCTGGCACCCTGCTCTCTACATTCATACTTTGGCAGTATGAGTGGCAATAATTAGCGTGCACCAGCACCATAGGTACTCAGTAGAATCAGGACTCTAACACATGTATGGAATGAAGTGATTTTCAAATTCATCTCAGGGAGGGAAGGTTAGGAGATTGGGATACCAACTCCTATATCACTCTCGTCACGTGCCACGTTACTAAATTATAATTTCGTCATTAATTGCCCTAAAGCAGGAATCCCCAACCTTTTTGAGCGTAAAAACACATCTAGAATACCGATGAAGAAGTAGAAACATTTGTTTTTCAAATAGGAACTTATAACTAGCAATAAATATGACATTTAGGGGAATCCACATAAAAGGGAATTCCCCTTTGTACATGACATCATAATGCAGAACAAATAACTACGCACTTCGTGAGACGTTATTTACGAACAGTGGGATACATTACAATACTTCAGATAGGCATAAAAATATTTTAATGCATCTATAATTGATTTTTAGACATCTTTTTATGAACTGTTAATTACAAACAAATAAGATTATATTTCTCTAATTCCTTTCGAACTTAAAACAATTTTTACGTAACATTTTATTGAAAACTTAAGTAATAATTTTATCATGATAGCACAGCAACTCTCACACATAAAACAGTCCGAAGGGCGCAATGGTACCTGCAAGCTTTGACCCCTGCTCTACGGCAACATTACTTTACATTGAAGCAAATCACAAAATACCCATTAATTACTGTGAGAGTTAAATGTTACAAGGAAATAATTAATGAAAAAATAGAGCAAATACGATACAGTGTTAAATAACCACACAGACTTTTTTTTAAAGAAAAATTCTTAAATGTGTATCGAATCCTGATATTAAGGTTCTAGTCTACCGGCCATTTTAATTTCGCAAACTGAATGTTAATCCTATGGAATTTCTACTATTATCTTCAAATCTTTACTATTTTATTTATTTGAATGCAAAAAAATGAGCCCAAAGGAGCAAAATAAATAAATAAAAGTAAACAAGAATTCTGCTGAATTACATATTTTTTCCGATTTTTTAAAATATTTTTACCCTTTATTTAACTTTTTCAAAAAAATTATTTTAAAAAATTGGTGGAAAAATGCATTTACACAAAAACCTTCGTTATTTTTTGCTCTTTCGAATGCACTTTTTTTTTTTTTTTTTTTTTGCATTCAAATAAATAGTAAAGTTTTGAAGACTATAGAAAAAAAATTCCATAGGATTAACACATGAAATTAAAATGGCCTTAAAGGATTTAAACAAAATGATCAACACTTTTAATGTTGTGAATATAATATTGTTACTGAATGAATATAGTAATGTTACTGAATATAATATTGACAATGAATATGGTAAAAAAAAATTCGATAAATATTTACTGTTTTAAGAAGCTATTTTACTTCCGAGATTAAAAATAAAAATACTTTAAAATTTTATTTTATTTGTAAGAAGCTACTTTTTTTTTTTTTTTTTTTTGGTGTACATAGACAAATATTTTCCCTAATGAATTCAAACAATAAACGTTTGCTATTCTGCATTCAGCAATGCATTTAAGGAAAAATTTGCTTTCAATTTGCTTATCAAGATAAATTACATAAAACGAATGCAAAAAAATCGGTATCATTGTGTGTCAGCCAAACCAATGTTTACAAAAACCATATTAAGACTTAAAAGAAAAAACAAAATACAAAATTTTATTCTTAAAAGACGCGTTATTCAAATTTTATAATTATTCTAAATCTTTATTTAAGTCATTAAAAAAAAAAAGAGGAATTAAAAGCAAAATCCTCATCTCAAACGAAACCGATACACAGCACTGTAATTGCAAATGTTTATTTATTTTCCTTCGCATCTTTGGCTCTCTTTTCTGCCTTTTGAAGACCATCAGCTTTGCTTATTGCATTCTCTAAGAAATAAAGGATTCGGCTGTTAATAACACCTTCCTTTTCCCGATTTTCAATTCCTCGGAAGCGGTCTTCTATGTGTTCTTCTTCTCAGAATAAATCTAATAGACTTAGAGGGAAAAAGGCCCATTCCTGTGTCTTTTCTTGAAGAAGAGAGGGTGGTGGGGGAGGTCCATTGTGCATCAGAGGTGAAGGAATAGAAGGAGGGGAGGGGGTTGAAGAGAAGAGAAGAGTTTGACTTCAAATATTCGCTTTCTTACTCTTCCCTCTCTCTTCTTTGCAGTTGAATAAAATGAGATTTCTCTATCCCCGAGCCACGAGAAAAAAAAAGGAAGGAAAATGCTGTTAATAATAGGGGTGGTGGATTTGAAAAAAAAAAAAAAAAAAAAGAATAGAATGCTTCTGAAACGAAATTTGAAAGTCTTTTTGGGGTAGAAAAGAGGAATGGTGGGTGTAGGTGGTGTATTTTTCTAAAAGACAGAAATTTCGAGCAGACACAAAACCTCCTTTTTTTTTTTCATTCTTATGTATCACGTATTCCAGTATTTATGATTAAATTACGTCAATGTGGGATGTCGTCTTCGAAAAGAGTAGCGTTCTTTTAAATTTTCCCTTTGTATAAGGCTGCAATAAACTTTTCAAGATCTTAAAACCACTGTTTGTCTTAGAAGAATTTAGTTACTTATTTTGTTAATCACATTAATATCTATTCAATAGTTGAATGGAACAATCCCCGATGACCAACCGTAAAATTTCTATTGTATAAAAACCGTTTCCTGTTATACAATTTTAAAATCTCTTAAATTTAGAAGAGAACTTGCAATCTAGATTAAACGTAAGCTTACGTTTGGAAGCTATAAACGTAATTTCTGGAAAATGCGACTTACTCTTATTTTAAAAGGAGCTCAAAAGGGGGCTCGTCTTCTTTCGGTTATTACTTAAATTAATTAAGATGTACCCAGTGACATTTTCTTTCCCATGAGATTTGATGTATTTCAAAAACACGAGTTCGGAATTTGAATTCTTAGTTTTGTTAATGGATTCGTCGACTTTGTAAATTTCAGCTCTACATTTTTTTCTAGTTACATTCAGGGTTTAACATAAAGTTATTAGGTTTGCGGTGAGAGACAAGGAAGTCATTTGATAAGCAAGGAGAAATCCAAATATATATTGTTCTAAGTGATAAATGTAGTCAAGATGTAATGACCTTCTTTCATTATTTGACTTCACAGACATCTTAAAGTCTGATTAAATAGTCTATAAGTTAATAAAATCCGTCAGAAGAAACGTCAGAAAAAGACAACAAAGTTATTCATCGACATAAAATATGCGAAATATCTCTCTCGAATCCCTCTTAACTCAGTCAATTTTAGTTTATATTCAAATAATAATGTTTTAGCTTACCTAATCCCTCGTTCTCATTCGCATATTTCTTGCTTAAAACAAATTCGATTCTTATTACTCTAACTGTTAGTCACTTCCCACTACTTTCAATACAAACAATTGATTACGATGATTCATTCGAATCCCCATCTTGTTGTTATCCTCTACCTCCCTTATTTTTCATTTCACTTCTATTTCGCTTATATATCATTGTCTCTTATTCCATTCACGACACTTTTTTACCTTAATCTGATGTACATAATCGGTTTCATTTTGGTTGACGAGGAATTCTTATTTTATGCCAATATAATTACCAAAGGATCTACGAAAGAATCGATCACTTTTACTTTAACTAGGTAATCGTAATATACAGAAGAATTTCAAAGTAATCATTAAGTTAATATTTACTATATTTCTATACTAATTACTAAATTGTATAAAATAATATAAAAAAATTACTATATTATACAAAATGCATTACAAATATGACAGTGAATAATGCCTCATAAAACAAAGGAAAACTTTTCAGTTTGGTTTTTAAACAGTTTCGAATCCTTTATATGTTCTCCTTTCAATGCATGACATGCATCTATAAAAGAATGACAGTGATCCTTTTTGAGAAATGAGTCATATTTTGTTTAATAGCAACCCAAGGGTCACTAAGTCAACGATGCCTCTTAGAAAAGAGGGAAATGGGGTGGTGTAAGAAAAGTTCCAATAATTTTACATTCAGTCGTTTTGTTCTTTTCAATCACAATATATTTATCAAGCCATTTTATATGATATGGTGTCTCGAACATGGATCGATTATTTATTTTTTAATCCCCTTCATGGAATACAGGGACTACAAAAGAAAAAAGAATTATTTTTAGAATATAATTTTAGAAGAATCTTCTTATTAGCCCGTACTTGATATACAAACACATGTATAGATGAGACGACTTAATAATAAATAATAATAATAAAGGTGAATTATATGTATAAAACACTTCTAAACGCATACTACAAGGCTGTTATTTAGTTCATACCCGTTCTACGAAGTAATGGAAGTGCGCTCAAGTTTACGACTGTACCTCCCCACCCCTGCTATGAGCCAAGCACAAATCCATTTGGAAATATATATTTTTTATAGTTTCGACATCATATAAATAGGTATTTATACTTTAATTGTTTTTTAATATTATCTTTTATGACGTTATAAAAATGTTTCGAGAAACAACACGTGGATCATTTAAAAAGTCTTTGAGTGTCAGTACCTGAACCACGAGTCATACGCTAGCCGCCTCTGATCTATACGATAATCTAATTCTCCCCAGAGATGTTATGGCTGCGAACTTCTTTCCGTTGAGTAGTAGGATTGAATCCGGATGCTACTAAAGACTCACCATGCAGCGGAACTGATGCAAGGGAAATCGGTCGAGGTTCTAAATCCTCACGTTGGCACAGTGTAGAAGTTTGGAGAGGGAGGGGCCAGCTCAGGTGTCGTCCTGAACTATGAAGAGGAAACTACGAGGGGGAAATATGAAGGGGGAACTACGAAGTCCGTCGCCAATAGCCCTCATGTTTTTTTCTCAGGGCGACGTTAGTTAAGTGAGCGCAGTAATCTAGTGGTCATGGCTTCAGAATCGTGGCAGGCGGTTTCCGTTTAATCACGGATTCAATCCTTGGCCTCTTAAGACCCGCCGTATAGCGGGGCTGATGCACGTTAAATCTATTGGGGCCCAAAGTCTTCCGTTGGCGTGGTATGGAAGTTAGAAGAGGGAGGTGCCAGCTCAGGTGTCGTCCTTGTCACTTGACAGAGGTTCAAAATTACGAGGTCAGTCGCCAAGAGCCCTCGTGTTGCTTCTAGAGCTACGTTAATAAAAATTAAACTAAACTAAAGCGACGTTCATTAACAAATAATCAATCAATCAAAGTCTGGCTATTTTATTGACTGATGATTAGTTAAAGAGTTTCACTGGAACATATTTTTAATACTGAAGCCGAGGTCTCCATTTTTTCCCACGAATTTTTTTATTTTTAATGTTCTTTCAATTGTGAAAGAAAAGTATAAGTCACTTATTATAATTTTGTTAAAAAAAAAATACTAAATTCTAGTTTGCTGAGGAACACAATTTCTTTTCGGCGCAATCCCTGGCGACGATAGAGATCTCAGGAATCGATGAACCCGAGCGTTGGTACCCCACGTGAAGAGGGCGGAGTGCTTATGACCACTTACATCCTGGTTGTGAATGTCGGCCACAAAAGCGACAAAGGGCTCTCCACAAACATCACAAAGGGGAGGACACTGTCACCTGCAGCCCACATAACCGGAACGCCTGACACTGACACCCCTCTCGGGCCGATCCACGCTCCGAAAAAAAAAAGGAGAGATCCCGCCCTCGCTATCTGAAAGGACATTAGTAGGTCAATTTTTACATTTTTAAAACCATCTTTATGTATTTACGCAGAGATTTGCATACGAAATGATAAAAACTTCGATTAGACAGCGTTCGGATTTACGAACGTTGAATTCACAGATTAGTTTCTTAGGATCCATAGATGCGTGTAATAAAAACATATATGCACTGTGGAAGTGAAATGTTAATCCTGACATGTTGATTGGAAATTAAAAAACAAGTTTTCCGGGAGGGACAGGGGAGAGGGCTGACGGAACCCAAATTTGATGGAACAAATGTTTTTTTTTTTATTTGTTTCCTCCGTGTTTACAGTGGGGCTTAATAAGGATATCAGGACACACGAAGGCAAATAAAAAATATTAAAAAAGTTCCATGCAAAGTTTTACAAAGAACAGATTTAGCCACCCAAGGTGCGCTTTTTTTTATAATTATTAAAAAATTACTAAATTAATTATAAGAATTAAAGTAAACAATGAAATATAGAGAAATGGACAATAGTAAACTGTTTCGATATTAAAATCAAAGGAAATGATAAATTATGAAATTGAGCATATTTAAGCTAAATGTAAATAAAAATTAAACCAAACGATAAATTATTATTATATTGGATATATGAAATGCTAAATATAATTAAAATTGTAGCAAACAATACAAAATTGAAAAGTGCTCTGATACGCCAAAACTCCCCTTCTAAAACAATAGCTCCTTAGAAGACTAATTAGTATAATCCTAGTGTATAATGATGTCAGTCTTTTGAATCTAGCCTCATGTACCCTATATTTTATGCCCACGCATTTTATGACGCCATTTTCTCAAAATATCACGTTAGCACATGTTAAAAAAAAATCTGGACTTCAACGATATTATATAAAATGAAAGCAAACGATAAATTATTGAACTGAATATATTTAAGCTAAATGTTATTAAAATTGGAGCAAATGATAAAAAATTGAAAAGTGATCTTGTACGCCAAAAGTGATCCACCTAAAATTTTGTTCCTTGGGTGGCGAATACTAAATTTACAACTTTTTCTTTTTGTGACATTTATGTTTAAAGAATATTTGTAGAGCTTAGGAACTTTGTGAGCCTAATAAAGTGTTTTAAAAGTTTTATTGAACTATAAAAGTATATTTTTGTTAAGAAGGTTTTCTTTCCTTTTGAGTTGAATATTGTTATGATTTCTCAGATATATTTGCAATTAGGTACCATTTATAAAAATAATATTATATAAATATTCAAAATATTTACTACTCATGGGGGAATCAATGAAAAAAATAGTGCAACAACTTTTTTAATGATATTACAGTCCATTTCCTTTGAAAAAATTATGAAATTTCGTAATTTTGAAAATTTCAATTTTTTTTTTTTCATAAAAAAATTATTTCTTTAAGCTTACGTATTAGTTAGAAAAAAATATTTTTGGCTAACTAAATGTACGAGTATAGGTACCCTTTTTACACTCGTAAGCAAAAACAATTTAGAATCTTATTGTAAATTATCCTCTTTAAAATGATGCCGAGACGCAAATGTCTCTCTCAAATCACGTCTATTTTCAGCTAAAAGGGGGGGGGGGGAGAGAACCTTGACTAAAAAAAATGCTTTTATAATTCTGTAGAGTGATTAAAATATAATTGTTAGGTACACAAAAAGGTCTAAGTTCTAAGAATAATTTGAAAAGATATGGAACACAAAAATAAGGAGTCTTAGATATGGTATTCTACAATTCCTCGTATGTCCTGGCATCCTTAACAGGATTTATCGATGTCATTGCTTACTTATATTTGCTTATTTAATACTTAGATTGGTACTTTTCCATTTCACCGGCGTAAATCTCGCCAAGCAGCCTTTATTGGCGACAACACATAGTATACACATATTCCTTTTGGCGTCGGTTTGATCATTTTTGGCGATTTTATCGCTTGCGTCGACGAAATGGAAAAGTACCCTTAAATCTTAAGGCTTTCTCAAACTCTGTCGATTTTATAGCACATAAAATCAACATTCAGCGGCTTACTACCGATAACGCACGACACCTGCAAATAATGTACGTCATGTACCACCGGTGTTACGCTTCATTGCAAAGGTGTTAAAGTTTAGAAACTGCTGTCGATTATTTTGAAAAAAAAAAAAATTTTATTCAAAATTCATTTCAACGTAACCGGAACGCCTGATTCTGACACCCGTTCTCCTGCCAGCCCACACCCCATAGAAACATCTCTCCCTTAGTAAAATAGAGATTAGGAGGTCGTAGGGATTAGAATATTTTAATTATGAACAGAATTATGAACATTGATTCGTCAGTTTATCTGATAAGGATCCAGGGATGCGTGTAATGAAAACATATATGAGTTGTGGAAGTGACGTGTTAAACTTCACTCGCGTATGGCTAGAAATTAAAACTGTACTAAAGAGAAGAGGGGAGGAGCTAACTTCTGATCGAATCTAAGTTGGATGAAATAAACCTTTATTTATTTATTTTACCTGTACGTTTTTAGTCTTTGATTCATCAACAAAAGAATGTTATGTTCAAAGTGATCAGCCATGATTACGAATTAAATTTTTTTAAAAAAGAAAAGAAATAAATAAATAAAAAGAAAGAAAGAAAAAAGGAATAACTAAGGCGTACTCTGATGCCGCAATTAAAATTGAGATCAGTGAACAATTGTATTTTTCCGCCTAATGTTGATTGATTGTTTGTTAAAGTCACACTTAGAAGCAACACGAGATTTTTTGGCAAAATGCCCAAGGGGACTGAGCTCACCCAAAGTGTATGTAACTATAAACCTCTCAGCCCCCGGGAGACAACCAACCCCGCACTCAACATTTATTGGAAAAAATATTTTTTTAACAATTTTTTACAATACAGTAACAAAAATCAGCACATGTTGGAGCAAAGAACCCGGAAATCAAAAGAAAACATAATCAAGTAATTTGTTTACATATGAGTCATTGTCCTAATGACCTTCATTTTTGGCGTCATCGTTCAAATACTTCCAAATACAAACAGTATTGGCGATGAACTTCTTAATTTCGAACCTCGACCAATTGACGAGGATAACATTTGAGTTTGTATCTCCCTCTTCAAAATTCCACACCTCGCCAATAGTAGGATTTGCGACATCGAACAGATTTAAAGTGCATCAGCCTTGTTACACAGTGGATCATTAGTGGCATCAAGACTCTACGAAAACATTGCCGGCCACGAAAACGCGACATGATGACAGATGGGTTGCCACGGCCACCACACCAAATATATTTGCACTAATATATTTGCTTTGATTGACATCCTTGCAATTTAAATTGATTAGAGAACAAGAAAAGATATTTGAAGTTTGTACATTTATTTATTTATATATATATTGTATTGGTTCTCTTTGTTTTAAAATTTACATAAAATAAACATTATTTTCAATATAAAATAAATAAATTTTAAAATGTTTTGACCGTGGTCATTAAATCGAGCTCGGGGTTGCAAGTATTTCAGTCCATCCGTGTGTTCGGTTTTCACTAAAGACCCTAGTGTAGATGGACTGTTACACTATAAATCTAATGAGGCTCAAAGTACCAATAGTATCATGGTACGAATGAGGAGAGTGGGGTGCCAGTTCAGGTGTCGACCTCGTCATCTGAACGAAGCTCATAATTATTAGGTGTGTTGACTGTGGTTACTGAATTATGTGTAGGGAAGAAATTAGCAGCCGAGACACTTCAGTAAATTAGCAGCAAAGAATGATTGTGCTCAACTATTAATACAGGAGTGGTCAACCTTCTGCATGCCTGTGCCATTTTTTTGACAGACGAACACTTTTTATACAGTCTTTCGTTTACTGTTAAAGGTTTGAAAATAGATATCATGGTAAAATCCGCTTTGCTTAGGAGAGGAAAAGGAATAACTTAATCACGCAGTAAAATTAATTAATTTACGCGCCAATTTAATGAAATGGCCGCGGACTCGCGATCGGCGTTATATTCGTCGAGTAGTAGTTTTGAGCTCTGATGCCCCTTAAGTCTCACCGTGTATTGGGGCACGTTAAATCGAGTTGAGGTCCCAAGTCTTCCTATGGCGGAGTGTAGAAGTTTGGAGAGGGAGGTACCATCTCGAGTGTCGTCCTCATCACTTGACCGATGCTCAAAATTTGAGATCCGTCGCCGATAGCATTCGTGTTATTTTTAGTAAGTGGTAAATGAAAAATCAATCAGTCAAATCAAATTATTGTTTAACTAAAATATCACGTGATATTTACCTTGTAAAAGTTGAAGCGTATACCATTTTGAAAATTTGTTTCAAGGTTTATCTAACACTACTTCTCTTTATCTAATTTGACTGAAATGCTAGTTGTAATCATCCAATTTGTCACTTTTGACACATGCGTCAAGATTTGAACAACCCTGCTTTAATTCATAATTAAAAAGGGATTATAGTCTTTGCCACTCCATGCCCCTTCTATCGTGTAGCGGGGCTGATGCCGTTAATTTTTTTGAGGCTCAAACTCAATGTCCTCATGTTGGGAAGATGTGGAAGCTAAAAGTGTGAGATGAGACGTCGTCTGAATATCTCACGAAACCATCTATGAGTTAATCGGTCATAATTACAATCATTAACTACGTATCAAATAAGGAGTTTGACAGACTTTAAAATAATAAACAGACTATGTTGTTCAATATCTCATAAAATAAACCATTCAATTAAAAAAAAGTCTATGATTTCTATAGATCTCCCCGTAAGTAAATAAATCAGTCAAGGAGTTTATAAAAATTTATAGATTTTTGTTTCGGGAAAAAATATGTTTTTTTCAGCTGATGGTGCAAAAAAAATGTGAGTTCAAATATTTATATTATGAAACTGTGGGATTTGTATTTGTTTCAATTTCAAACATCATAAGCTCCGGAGCAAACATCATAAACTCGTAACTTCTAAAAGGAGAATAGACATATTAATTTTTTTTTACTATTCTCTTCAGTCCTTGGAAAACAGATAAATATAACAATAAAAGTTAAAATATATTTTCTTTTTAAAAAAGAGTGGTGAAAAAAGAATGTATGCGCGAGTATTGAAAAACTACAAATATTTTAATGGGTTCTTCGTTTTGATTACAAGGATGGTTCAAAAAAATACCCGTTTTGATGACAGATGGCATTGCTAAAGCAAGTAGGTATTATCATCGTGTACTGTCACCTATTAAACGACTCCATAATAAATTGGACAATGATTCATAGTCTAATTTTGATTTGGCAGCCATTCATTTCTAAATCAAAATCTGACTCACTGCGTCGAATGGTTACAGTCAATAGAACCTTGATCTATGTACTGAAAATGAAGCAACAATCAAAACAATAGGTTGACTCCTGTAAATTTGCTCCAAAGAAGTCGAAGATGGTCTCATCGGCCGGAAAAATTATGACAACCTTTTTCTCGGGATGCGAAGGACATCATACTCATGATCGTCTAAGAAGAAGAAAAACGATTAACGAACGATACTATAGTGAGGTATCATTACTGTTTCTCATACCTGATACTTCATCCCCATTTCTGAACACTTGATCTTTTCAAACCGTTCTTGTATATGTTCTTTGTTGCGTAAATTTTGCTTGAAAACTGCACAATTTTAAAGTTGTATTTTTCATTGTATTTAAAAAAAATCATATTTTGAGTTTTAATTGTAATTTAATTTTTTTAAAAAACTGCACTTTGTGATTTAAAATTGAAAGTAATATTTAAAAATATCATTGCTGAAAAGTATTTGGAGATATATCTTCGGATAAAAGGACCCTATAAGGTTACTAAATTTTTCTCCTCAAGAACATAGCTCAAGTTTTTTACTTCATACTCAAGCGATACTTTTTTTTACGAAAGCATTAAACATTATAAAAATATTATTTTCAAATTTAAATAACAAAGTACAGTTTTTTTTTAAAAAAAAAAAGTTCATGAAAAAGAACTACTTGTGATAATTATAAAAGTTGCAATGAAAAATTTCTTAAGAATTTATATTTTTTTTTTATAAACACTTATAAGGAAGTTTTTCAAACTGAATTTAATGATAATGCGGAAAAAATTAGATTATAGTATATTGAGTACCATATCGTTAAGTAAAAATTGTTACATCACAGCGAATTTTGATATAACAAATAATTAATTTCACCAATGTTTCTTATATTGGATAAAGGGTTTTTGTTTTGTGAACACAGAGCAGAATTCAAAAATTAATTAAAGATAATCTTTTAACTGAAATTGCTTAGAATACTTTTCACGACAGTGGAATTGAAAAGCTTTAAACACAATGGGGTTCATATTGACGAACTATTAATTAATTTAGTTTTTCTCATTTTAAATTAATTTATTAATTTTTAAATTAATTTAAAAAATTTAAAATTAATTTATAAATTTTTAAATTAGTTTATAAATTTTTAAATTAATTTATTAATTTTTAAATTAATTTATTAATTTTAAAAAATGACACAGTTAATAATGTATTTTGTAAAAGAAAATAAAATTTACATGCAATAAAATCACACTGCTGATAATAAGTTAGACCGCAGTAATCTAGTACATACGACCTCGTAGATGATCTTGATTCCATCAGAACGTGAGTTCGAGTCCCATTTCTACTGTAGACCCGCAAAGTATTAGCAGGGCTGACGCTCGTAAAATCTGATCGAGACCCAATTAATAATCAATAAATCAATGGCTTTTTTTAAAAATTTCAAAACCTTGTCTATGTCAAAACCCCATATTTCTCTCTACACTTTTTGTAAATTTCTATGAACACAATAGTGTTGTTCTCCTTTTTTAAAAAAAGGCTGGAACACGTTTTAGGTTATAGTACACAAATCCCGTTTTTAATCATTTTTAGCGGAAGAGTATCTGTAATTTTCTGCTGAAAATAAGATAAAAAAGATTTTTTTTTTCTTCTTCATTTAATTTAGATGTCATTCAAACACTACAATTTATTGTGGACTTTTCATCTTACAGTACGTACCCGAGCGGGAAAAGGTTCCTTCGAATAAAGTCAAATAAAAGCCAAATGAGACGGATTACTCGACTTTTTGCGATGAAGAAGATGGAGAGGAAAAAAAATGTGACTACGTACTTTAAAAATTTCAATACAAAAAGAAATACATTTCGAAAATATAATATGTATAGAATGCGAGAGACGAGAAGCGACAATTACAACCGACAGTTAAATCTACGCCTTAGGGCGCGAAAAAACAATCTTGAATTTCTTTCTCAAGAAGAACGAAAAATAATTTTCATTCTTGTGTTTTTCTCCGTCTAATAGAAACGTATAATGAAACGCGCCCAAAGTTGAAAATTCTTTCCCCCCATCCCTTAGTAATGCAATATTATCCTATCAAAAAGGCTCCAAAACTTCCTCTGAAAAAACAAAACTCTTGAAACTGTTTCACATTTCGTTCTTAATAATAGCGGATAATAAAAGCAGACGTCATCGGACAACTCAACTCTTCTCTCTTTACCCCGCCTTTATTTTTTTTTTTTTTTTCAATGTCGTCCATTGCTTCTTCTATTATTGTCTGTACTATGTGAGATATATCTCCTTTTTTTGTAACCTCTTGACTAAGTAAACTGGGATCTTTTATTGCCTTTTTGTCAAAGTCTTTTAGTGAAAAGGTAACTAAGTCCAATATAACGAAAGAAAGTGATTAAAAGGAAAAAAGTACCGCTAGAATTCCGCTTTTGAGAGGTGAGTTGAGTTGGATTGGACTTTTTTTCTTTTTTTTAATCCTTGCTTTATTTTATTTCATTCATTCTTCTTTTTTTCCTTTTTATAAAAGAACTCTACGTTCTCCAGAATTAAGGACTGGTGGCCGATGTGACATTTCAAAGAAATTCCGTTTAATTTGAGACTTAACACGCACACTGCAAATAAAACAAAAGAAAATAGAAAAGAAGTTATACACAGAAATAGGTTTTTCTTTTTTTTCTTTCTCTCTCATTTTCGGGGGTAAAATATTTTAAGTCTCTTTTTTCGTTTATCGATTTGTGCGTATGACGTTTATTACAATTTTTTTTTTTTTTGATTACCTGAAATGGAATTCCTTGGGCTTCTTGCGAAATATTTTTCATTTTTCAATTAATTCTCCTAGAATATCCTTTTTTTAGAATACAAAGTAACTTTTGAATAGGAAACTGAATGCGTTTTGCGAAATTGGAATGAAATATGATTAATTTAGAACTGACAATTTTAATTTCTTGGAACTTGCAAATTTGAGTTTCAAGAAATATCGATAAACGTACATAAAACGAATTCTAATAAATTTTGAAGTTTTTGTTTTGAATTCATTTTATTGACTTAAAAAAATAGATTACTTATTGTAAGAGGGAAAATATTTCTCAATGTTTCCATAAACGTCGAATAGAAATAAAAATATATGGGCACCTCAGAAATTCACATTAACTTTTAATTTTTTTTAGGAAAGTAACAAATAAAAAAAATTTTTGCTTGTTTCGATTTTTATTTCCATTATTGTGCTTCATTGTGTTAATATAGTTCCTTGTACAAATTTCTGAAAGAAGTTTTTGAAGGATTAGTCTAACTCAAATAGAATCTTTTTGAAAAAATAATCGTAGGATTCCATCTGCAAAATGTCTTGTGTCGCTTATAAGTTATTTATATTATTCTATCTGCCACTGGAATATCTAAAATGTTTTGTTGTACATATTGCTGCTATAAGAAATGTGACTGGAACACAAACATTTAACAATAAATTTACAAACAAGATATATTAAAAATGATTAATGTAATTATTTGTATCCATTATGTGCAACAAAATAAATTAACAGTTAAGAATTGATTGATTATTTATTAACGTTGCAGCAGAAACGTGAAGCAAGGATCTCTAAAATTACTTTAATTCTAGTTAATGATTAAACAATAAGGTCTTAGCTTACCTTTTCACTTCCACCGAGTGGGACACTTCTTAAATACAACTGATTTTACTCCTATTATTCTGTAATCACGAGTCGCTTCTTATCAGTTTTACTTCAAACGACCAAATAAAACAATTCACTCCGATTAACATACAAGCATTTGTCGACTTCCTATTATCAATTATCTACCTTCTCATTCTTTTTAATTCTTTTTCGCTCATATATATCACTATCGCTAATTAAATTCGCTACACTTCTTATCCTCACTTCTAATTTTTGATTTGGTTGGCAAGAAGTTGGAGCTTTATACAATTCAAATTACAAAAAGTTCCTAAAGTTACTGAAGAGAAATTAGTGTATAGGCCAGAGTCACACTGTTACTTGAGTTTTGAATCATAATGCTTTTGCTGTTTATGGTGACGTATGATATATAATTTCGGTACATTCATAGCATTATTGTGTATCAAGTAGAATATTTTATCTGTTTGTGTCTTAGCAAAAATGCCCCAATACCCACTTTTCGTGGAAATATCTATATTTGCTAGCAAATTTTCATTAAGTTTTACGAACACCTTGTTTTGATAAATATACACATTAAATGCAAGAGCCTAAAATAGATTAGTCATTGTTAACGCTCACAATAATGAAAAAAAATCAATAAAAAAAAAATCTGTTATTTTTCTTGAATTTTGACTTATACCAGATGGAGAATAATTGCACAAATTAAAAAGCGTAACGTAAACTCGAAAAAAAAGAACTTGTTGTAAACTTCTGTGTTCCCTGTTTTGGTATTTGTCATAACATTGTGATGTAATCCCTTTTTCTACTTGCCTCTTGGTTTAGGCAACGGCCATAGCTTACGAGGTTCCTATTTTATTTCTTAAGGTTTACCCTCTCATCATAATTAATATTTAAAAATTTGTAATTAAAGATAGTTCTATAATTTGTTGAATTTCTATCAAAATTAGGGATCAAGCCGCAAAAAGCCTTGGATTTCATCATGGGAGGGCTGCTGTAAAGTTGGAGAGAAATAGGAATGAGAAACCGAATTATGATTGGAAGCCACGGAAGCAAGCTATCAAAGCGACAACCGCATTGGTCAGAACGTTATAGACGGAGGGATTACAGATTTGAGTTACCACTTGGTTTTATGTAATCTTGTTTATCCCTTATTTAAACTAGGGGTCAATCAACTATTAACATTAGCTGCTATTTTCATTTAAACTTTTCAAGGTTAATCACCGCAATAACTTTATGAATCTAAGAACTGTGGGTAAAGAACGAATTCCGCAATAAAAAGTATTAGGGAACTAAGCACCATCCCTTGAATTTATGAACACCTGAATTTATTTCACAATGGAAAACATTGTGATTCCTACCGAAACATCCTAAAAAAACTGGAATAATACGATCAAAGGAGTGGATTTATATGAAGAACAGAAAAACATAAAGACTTTCAAATTAATATATATTAATTTTTTAAATCCATAAAACAACCAAAAAGTTTAATCCCCAAATAAAACTAATTTTTTTTTAAATTCTGATTTTTAGATATATTTAGTATATGTGGAGCTCAAACGTAACTCGATTGTATGTAATTTTTTTTCCCACATTTCAAAAAAAAAAAATCCATTTTGAAACGAATCAAATTATAAAGTAATATAAAGTAAAATCAGTTTTAACTAAAATTATTCAAAAGTATATTTATGTAAAAACTAACGCCACTGTGGAAATTCCTTTTGCCCTCTTTTATATCTCAGCGTAATGAAGTGGGGGAAAGGGGGACTTTCCCCGTTGACTCAACTCTCGAACACAACCTCTCGGAATAGGCGAAGAGAAAGACAAGAAAGTGCCCGGATGATTGGCAGGAACACCTCGCCATTCACGCTCTTAAAGGCGCCCTTGCAAAAGCACACAAAAGCCCCGGCACCGTGAAGATCAAATAGAGCGAGACTATTGAAGTGGAGGGGGGAAAGTCAAACCTTTAGAGCAGTCACAACAGTGAGGAAAGGGCGTTTTGTTGGAAATCACAAATACTGTCTCTCGCTCCTAGGCCTAATCTTGATGACGTCACGGCTGTAGAAAACGTCGCCAAATAGGCGGCGTGCGCTGTGCGAGCCCAAATGAAAAAAAAAATCCATGTCTTTTTTTAAAAAAAAGAACACAAAGGCACTTGACAGCTGGCTTTTAAGAGATGAGACAGACTCATCTGCATAGATTTGTTGTAAGTCGCGAAAATATGTATTTCTTATTCAGTCGTCTTGAGTGCTATTTAAATGAGAAAAGTGGTTTCGAATAAAAAGGTGTTGAGATCGTGTTTTACTTGAAAAGAGTATCTCCAGTTTTTAACTATAGTTGAAAGAAACTAGCCATTTATTTGATAGTTATGTTATAAATGATACTCTATCTTCAATATTTTTTTTAAGAAAGAAAGCACTTTTTATTGCTTTTTAACAATATATATAAAACATTAATTAATTAACAGAATAAAAATTTTACCTTGGGAGTTATCTTGTTTTTTGACATTTGTAATATTTTTCTTTTCTCTCATTTTTATTAGTTGACGGACATTGTTTATCTTATTTTTATTTACGAGATAATGATTGTCATTTTGATATTTGAAATTTTAGCATTCAATATAACGCTTAAGAAAAATTATGTGATTGGTTTTTCGGGCCTTAAATTCGTAAATGTAATACATTTATTAAAATTATAATGGAATGGAAGAAAAATTATCATTGGAAATGAAATTCATAGTACAAATTATTTTCGTTCCAATTTTCAAATAAAATCAATATTAAATAAATATTTTATTAAAATAATATTCCTTTTTCAAAGAAATTTATAACATTTTAAGGTTTACGTCTGTTACTTTAAATAAAAAATACAACAATTTTTAACATAAGTACCTCAAACATATTGATCCTATTTTGTTTTATATTTTTCTAAAGGTGGGATTGGCTTTTCAAAGAAACCTTACAGTTCTAAGGGTTCTGTGAGTCGATAAAGTTTGAAGATCACTGATTTAGATCGTTAAGCTAACTGAGGTAGTGAATGTTCTCCTTTTGGTAAAGTTTATCAGTCATATTGCATTGTACCGACTAAAGAGTCTTAGATCTGTATCCAAATGAAAGTAAATGGTTGAATATTATTATTATAGTTCATTCGTTCAAAACATTTTATGTTTCAAAACATGAATTTATTTCCAATATTTGTGGAAAATTTTCGAAGGCTATACTAGATGATATGATTGACTGATTGCGTATTAATACCACACTGAAATCCAACACGAGGGCTATTGGCGACGGGCTTCGTAATTAACTTGTAACTTGAGTCAAGTGATAAAGATGACACCTGAACTGGCGGCTCCCCCTCCTAACTTCCACAACACACTAGTGAGAGGATTCAGACCTCGACCAGATTCATTGTGTCTCAGTCCTGTTACACGGTTGGTCCTTAAAGGCACCAGGGCTTGAACCCACGACTCGCGTGAGTCCGCGACCAGGACCTCTAGACAACCGCAACCAAGCTATACTGGATGAATACTAGATAGAAATTCTCACTAAGCTTAGTATTCTATTGAAAATGCTTAGTATAATTTCGGAAGCTAAAGTAAAAATTATCTATTAAATATATCTTAAAAGAATACTTTTTTTTTTTAAAAAAAAAAAGAAGAAATAGATGTTAGTTTTCTTATGCAAATTAGAGTAAGGGCTATATCAATGCTTTTATACACACCCAACTCTTTTTTTTTTTTACACGGTAGATAATTTCCTTAGAAAACCGTGCAAAAAAAATCGTGTAAGAAATACATGCGACGTATGCTAAATTTGGGGATATGTTCCCCCCAAAAAATGTTAAAAATTCGTGCAAGGGGAAAAAAACTCTAAATATTTTCCCGAAAAGCCGTGCAAAAAAAAGTATTAATGTAATACATATTACATATTTATAAAACAAAAACAGTTCATTTCTAATACAAAAAAAATTTAAATTAGTGTACGGTGAAAATTCAATTTATAAGTGCATACAACATATATATATATATTCAAGTGGAAATTAGGAATAAAAATATTAATAACCACACATCGCTTCTTGATAACAAGCGTGCACGTTATTATAAATTGGATCAACAATAACATACTATCATTAGCAGATGTGTCAGATATGTCTAGCACAACTATCGGCTTTCATTCAAATGAAGAATTTCGTTCGTTATTAACGGCCTCTGTTTTTTTTTTTTTGTTGTTGTTACAAAGTCTGTTATTAGCGGCTGATTCTTTTTGGTTTCTCAAGTTGCTTACATAATTCTTGATATCCTGTTACACAAAACCTAAAATTACGCTAAAATTTTAATGCATGCTCTATGTCAGGATCATGAGTAAGAAAATGTTGTTCCGTTCTTGTAGCAAATGTCAAGCCCTCGAGAATGAAATCAGCTGTTAAGGCTCCCGTCTACCCGCCATTTTGATTTCATCGGCTTAATGTTAATACTATGGAATTACGACTTGAATTCTCACATCTTTATTATTTGATCTACTTGAATGCAATAAAGTGTATCTGAAAGAGCAAAAAATAATGAATGCTTCTGAGGAATTACTTTTTTCCTAAGATTTTTAAAAATATTTGAAAATGTTCATCAAAGAGCGGAAAACTCAAAAACGAATAATTAAAATAAGAATAAAAATATTTTTAAAAATCTTAGGAAAAAAAGTAATTGATTATTTTTTGCTCTTTCAAATGCACTTTATTGCATTCAAATAGATCAAATAATAAAGATGTGAGAATTTAAGTCAAAATTCCATAGGATTAACATTATGTCTACGAAATCAAAATGGCGGGTAGACGGGAGCCTTAATAGCTGAACTTTATCTTCGTCATGACCGACTTTTCTATTATTTTAATAGATTTAAAGATGCGTACTTATAATAAAACAAATACATTTTTCGCGAGCATTTTTTTTCCTTGCCTTGCCAAATTTCGTGAATTTCGTTAGTTATAATCACCCCCTTTCCCCAGTGTAAGCCGAGTTTCTAGGAAAATTGCTGAAGAATGAAATGCTGTGTTCAAATTAAAGTATAACGAAATTAAAAAAAAAAAGTAATTATAAAATTCGGTTTTTCTCCGTAACTCCAGAATACAAAATAAACAAGCCATGAAAGTAGACCAAGTGACTAACACATATTTAAGCATAATCTAACAGTCTTCTGATTACACTGTCTAAATTATAAATAAAAAAAAATTTGGGATTCATGCTGAACAAAAAATTCATGTAAAAAGGAGTATTGATGAACCATGTTATCTCAAAATCGTGTAAAAAAAAGAGTTAGGTTTATATCACTGTTAAAAATAATCAGATTTCTAGTCTAATTATTCAACAAATTTATTGACTTTGCTCTTAAGAATTATCATTGGAAATTAGGGAGAGAGCTCACGGCCATCTTTGTTTTAGTATTAATAAGAATATTAAGGTAAATAATGCAGAGAGACAGAGATTTTTTTTCTTCTTTTGAACGACGCGAATTCGTCACCGTACAAATATTTTCATTCAATTAAATTTCGAGGTTTTTTTATGGGACAACATCTTGTTCGAACATATTTTGCTCCAATAATAATTTTTTTCCTTTCTTTATAAAGAAATAAAAGCGAAAGAAAATGTTAATTTATCTGACAAAAGTTAAAGTAGTTTCCTTTCCTTGTGGAACTCATCAATATCTCACATTTTATTACGCATTTATTACTTGTTTAACCAGTTATATGTTTTATATAATGTAATAAATTATCTACATATGCTTTTCCACTTGTAGTCCAAAAAGTTATGGGGATATAAATTACGATAACGTTTCAAATATTTGATAATTAAATGAATGAAAAAGTATCCTTTATTTCACCCTTTTTGCAACAAATTATCTGAATAGAATACTATTAAAATAGCAAATTATATAACAACTAATAGAGAGATACGAATAAATTAAATTATTAAAATGTACAATATTTGATTATTTACTTGTATAAAAGGATTTGAGAAGAATCTTAATCGAAACATTTATAGCTAAATTTTTTTGAGTGTTTTTCTGCGGTAATAAGGTAGTTTAAGACAATTTATTTGAATTTATGCGATGTAAATTATTATTTATAATATTATTACATATCATTATTCCCAAATTATACGGCGAATGTGTTTTTATAGCAACAAGGAAGAATACGACAATTTCAAAGGCTATGTTGAGAACATGATGTATGAAACATTTTTCCTTAATAGGAACACGAGATCGAAATTTTTACTGTTGAATCATAGATGGAAGCAATGCTAAAAAAAATAATAATTTAATGATTTTGGCAAATACTTATTAATATTCTAGGTGTATTGTTGAATATGAAAGTGCACTCAAAATAAATATAAGGCTTTAAAAATATTTTAATCATTTTTTTATTTAAAAATGGACAGAAGGTATAAAAAAATTTTAAAAGTAAAATATCACATAATTCATAAAAGTCTGATACATTTGACTAAGATACCTAGTTAATTCCCAATAAATTAAGTTCTATAGCTACTTATCTATATATGAGAATAAAAAACTATTAAAGCCTCTAAGGTCTGTTACAAAATACATATTATTTTACATTTAAAAAGTATTTCTTATACGTTTTAGTCCATTTTTAAATAAGGGCTTGGTTAATTTTCTTTTCTTTTCATTTATTTAATTATTTTAGGCTGGAAATTTAAGTCAATAAGCAATTATAAAATGTGTGCGCGTGTGCCAAATTTTAACTCTACTGAACGCTATTAAAAACCAAATCTGGACCCTTACCCCTCCCCCTTATGTCGTGACTGTTTGAGCTCTTATAGTATTGTATTGTCATCAAAGTTATACTTGTATATAAGACTTCAGTTCGATCGGATAGCAGGAAGTGGATTAACATTCGAGCTCAAATTTTGAACTGGAAAGACATACATATGAACCAAGCAAGTTGGATAAAAGCCTGCAAAAAACGAAATAAATTTATATAGTTTAAAAGGTAATATTGGACTGTTTATATCCGCTGTACTGGCTTTAGTTTTAATCCAGTCAATTTCGTTTCGTTGTCTTTTTTATTGCAATAGTGAATCTAAGCTTCGAGAGCCCCCCCCCCCCCTATTTGTAACGATTCTTCTAATTCAGAATTCCATCAAAATAGGATGCGCATTCCACTCAATACAAAACGTGATAATCAAGCGGATATTCATAAAGTAATTGTTCCTATTCTTGGTATCGGTAATGAATTGACACAAAAAAATGTTTCCATAAATTATCTAAAGGCATGTCCGGTGTTCAGGACCAATGTGTGATAATTAAGCTGTCTCTGACAAACTATAAAAAATGAGGAAGAAATTCGTGCTAATAGGATCTCTGGAATAATATATAGAATTATTGGAAATTATTCAAGAAGTGTTTCGGAACAGAATTGTGTGAAATTCTGGTACTGATATTAGAATACAGGTAATGGCGACTCTTTGATGTCAAGAGCTAATCCTATGGGTATAGTAGGCTTGCAACGCAAGCCTTGTGCTAGAATATCAAATACCTTATATTAACACCTTATATTGGATTACTAACAGTTTGTTTTGTATGCTTGAATATATCTGATAAGTATAATCCGCCAAGCTCCAACGATCATGGCAGGAAAAGACGCTGAAAAATTTCAATGGACGAAATTTTTTATTGCATTAGCGACCTTGGTAGCCGAGTGGTCAAGGTAAAGGACTTGCAGCCGAAGTAGCTACCGTCGAGTCAGATAGTAATGGAATAATAAAATATTATCGCTTACGCATTCGTTCAAAAGGCCTGTATTATGTAAATATAATATTAGTCAAATGTTCTCTTTAAGGTAATCTAAAATGTGTGAAGTGTCTCTCAACACAATTTTTTATTCATTTTTAATATCTTTGTGAAACACATCTATATTTCATTCAATGCTACTTCTCAATGTTTACTCTTTTTATTATATTTTTTCAGTTTTTTTTAAAAAAAGTTGAAAGCCTTTTTAAATGATAAATAATTTATATTTCAGAATTCTCCACTTCAGGGTATTCAAAATATAAATACGGCAACAAACGGTAGAAATTTGTGATTCTGGAATACAGTAGCTAGTGTCTATATTCAACAACTGTTTGATTAATAGTAGTAATTACGTAGAAAAAAGAACGCATGACTGTTGTATATAACTTCTAAATGACGTTTTATCAATTAAAATATTCTTTTCTTTCATATGCCATGCTTTTATTAATCGAACAAACTTCAAATTTCTGCTTGTGTTTTAAAATTTAGAACTACTACCTAGTAGCTTCTTTTTGGTAGTGTGTTAAACTAAAGTTTGCGAATAGCCCAATGTTACTACAGTACCACTTATTTTAAAAATATTACGATTTAAAGAAAAACATGAAATTAGTACGATAACGGTACGAGAAACATAAATTTTCATGTTTATATGCCACATTTGAAATCTACGAGATTTATCCATTTTCATATTATTCCTATTTATGATGTTTGATATGATGATTCTTAACAATTCCTTTCAAAATATTACGTAAGATTTTACGGCTCGTTCATAAGATTCTATGAAAGATTATGGAAAATTTTATTGTAAATTATTCAGGAAACAGCACTTTTTTGAAAGGAATCAAAACGAATGCGTGTTTTACATAAAATAATAATATTACTCACAATTCACACACATCAGTGCCTTTCACAAAGAACTGAGTGCTTTTTTGTAACTAAAAAGTTAGTTAAAAAGTCAGTCCTCGCGATCAGAGATTTTATTGCATCTTTTCGGATCTTAGTCCGAAATCTGGCTGATAACCTAATTAAATAAATAATAAATAAAAATAAATAGTAAGAAAAATATTTACACTTATTTTTTTAAAACTAAACAATAGTTAATTTGATGATTTTTTTTTTTTTTTTTTTTTTGAAAATATCTATTACTGCTATTATTTTTCCACGCCCACATTCGACGACTTTTTTCCCTTTTATTCAAGACAAGGAGTTCTATTAAGAAAGCCCACTCCTTCGGAAGTCCTGGACGTAAATCCGTGCGTCCCGCGTTTTGTGCCTTGGCGCCACCGACTTAACGGAAGCCGGCAACCCTGAGTCTCCGCCCCTGCCTACAGTCAACAAGTAAGGGCTGAGCCAGGGGCTATTTTCGCAGTTCCGTCAGCCTTTTCGCCGGCCCGGATAATATTAGGTGGGAAGAAGGATGAATTTTAATAAAGTTCTTCAAATATCACCGCTTACAGCAATTATCACCAAGTGTGTCTAATGTCAACATCTCCTTCGCAATATGTCTCGCCACCCCCCTCCCCGGGGCGTAAAGGGGGGGGGGTGTTCTGACAAGAACAATCGGCATCGGTTATGCTGAAAAGGAGTTGCGTGCGCCTGGAATTTGATTGTAGTTTTTAATTTGAGCGCAGGCCGGGATTTCTATAAACAATATTCATTCAGCATAGGTACGTATCACAATATTGCTTGGAGGCCGAGGGGGTGGAAGGACAAATAAAGTGTCCCCTTTTCCTCTTTTCAGGGGACCGATATGGACTTTCTGCAAGAGAATGAAGAAGTACTCTCCTGGTGAATTGTCTAAGGTAAATATGGAATACATCAACTTCACCAAAATGCCTCAATTTTGTGTAGTTGCTTCCTTGTGGTGCTATTTAATGTGAATAAGATGTGAGACACTCATCCAATATATATGTCCTATAGATATCCTATGCATCTGCAACAATTCTCATTTTAAGTCCACTAAAATTTTTGAAGGAGCAATGGATATCTTTAGAATGTGTGGTTGTATGAAAAAAAATTAACTAGATCGGTAACTTAACAGTTAAGAGATACTCTTTATTTTTAAATTCCCAAAAAAACTCTTAAATCATATAAACTCGCTTCACATATTAGAGCCATTAAAAAGTTTGATACTGAAAACAGGTACTCGTCCTACAACCACATACTTCTAAAAAATATTACATCTGTTCTTAATCTTTCCTGACCTACAGCCCCCTCATCAAAAAAAAAAAAAAAAAAAAAAGATTTCTCACTGCCTCTTAAAAAAAATTTTTTTAAAAAAAAACTCAAATTTCGGCTCTTGAAATCAATAATGTAACCCACAGTTTTCTAATTTTTTTGGAGTTTTAGCACACACCCCTCTTTATCAAATTATTATTTGATGTCGCTCTTCTTGTATTTTATATTGAAAAATAAGTATAGTACAAGTCATTAGCCCATATACTGATCAAAAAGATTGTGGCAACAGCTAAAACTGGACACACAAGGTGAGATATCGGATCTCGTGAAATGTGTATTTTTCCCCCCCAACTCGCTTGCTGCGACTGTTTATTTATTTATAATTGAATTTTGTTAAATTTATTTGAGCTAAAATATTTTTTGTATATTAAACTTGTACTTTTTATACTTATGGTTTATACTTCTTTGAACTGATTTTGAAATGGAATGAAAGATTTACATCACGCCTGGATGTCTCTAAAGCTCCCCTCTATCGGCCATTTTGATTTCATGAACATAATATTAATCTGTATTATAATATTGTTTTATGATTGAAATAATAATAATTTCAACTGCCGTCCTCAAATCTAGGCTATTTTATTTATTTGAATGCATAAAAAAAAAGATCCGAAATAGCAAAAAATAACGAAAATTTTTGTGGAATCACATTTTTCTTCCGATGTTTAAACATATTTTTATCTTATTTTAATTATTTGTTTATCGATTATCTGATTTTTAAAAATATTCTAAAATATTTTCGAAAATCAGGGAGAAGATGTAAATCCGCAGAAACCATCATTTGCTTTTTCAGAGCACTTTTTTGCATTCACATCGATAAAATAGTAAGGATTTGTGGGCTGTAGTAGAACTTTTATAGAATTAATTTTACATTCACAAAATCTAAATGGCTGGAAGACGGAAACCTTAAAGATTTCAATGAATTACTTTAGTCGAGACCTTTACATCAGATTGAGATAAACTATAGAATATCTCAAACAGTTTTTGTTGAAATATCTCAGGAACGCAAGGTCGAACTTTAACAATTGAAACACAGCAAAAAAGCAAGGTGTTTGAAGGAAGGTAAATTCAACTTCTTCTTTTTAGACCAGACCCAAATTCGAAAAGAGGCTACAATTCACTATCTGAATTCTGGGTGAGAATCATTTCATCAAAATGAATAAATTCGAGAACAGCAATGTCCAAAACCCGTGAAAAAGTGACGGCTTCTATGGTAGTAGATTTGGATGTGTAACGAATATCCGTTGAAAACCCACTTTTTAATTCGATACGTCGAATTTACCAAGGAAGATTTTTTTTCATAATTTTACTGAAAAAGCGAATGTATGAGTCGCTTATTCTCGGTGAAAATATAACAATATTGCGACCATCAACATAATGCTAGAAGAATTTGATCGCTGAATATGCAAACGCAAGTAACTCTCAGACATGTGTAATATACTAATATATAATCTATAACAATAAAATAAAAAAAAACTGACGCATCAAGACGGATTTTTCCGATTTAGACAAAAACTGACGAATAGGAAAATTATGTACAGAATAGAAAATGATTAAAATTTCAGAAAAGTTGAATGATTTATTTCAGAGTTACATAGTTACAAAGTAACGAGCTCAATAAGGTGTTGACCCACCTCTAGCCTCGATACAAGCTACCACACGACGGGGCATAGAGTGATAAAGCTCCCTGATGGTCTCCTGTGGTATTTCTTGCCAAATTTGTTCCAATTGTCGAGCTAGGTCATCAACATTTCTTGGAGGATGCAGTCGCCTTCCCATCATATCCAGACATGCTCGATTGGAAAGAGATC
The DNA here is from genome assembly GCA_019974015.1 of Nephila pilipes. Taxonomy (NCBI): domain Eukaryota; kingdom Metazoa; phylum Arthropoda; class Arachnida; order Araneae; family Nephilidae; genus Nephila; species Nephila pilipes. The sequence continues at coordinate 64,476 of BMAW01104180.1, forward strand.
TGGCTGGACAAGGAAGTGTTCGACAAGTTGTTAGACAGTTCATAACAACACGTGCCGTATGTGGTCTGGCATTATCTTGCTGAAAAATAAGGCCGGAGTACTGCAAAAGGAACGGTAGCAAAACTGTCTCAGAATGTCGGCGACGTACCGCTGTGCTGTAAGTGTGCCTCTAATAATCCAGCTATCAAGGAAAATGACATGAAATTTATATCATAACTCCTGGTTGAAGGCCTGTATGGCGTGCAATAGTGAAAGCAGGATTGGCACGCTGCCCTGGACGTCTCCAAACACGACTTCGATGATCGTCAGGACACAGTTGGAAGTGGGATTCGTCAATAACTATACGTCCCCAGTCAGCATCACTTCAACCTGATCGAGCCGAGCACCACTATAATCTGGCTCAGCAGTGTGCAGGCGTGAATGGTAGGTGACGTTGCGGTCGGTAGGAGCATGGATTACGCTCTATCAACTGTCTGTGAAGGGTCATGGTAGACACTCGAGTGCGGGTCGCACGTCTGATGGTTGATAACGATGAATCAGGCGCTGTGACAGCTGATCTGGCAATCACTCTGTCCTCCCGATCTACTGTGGCTCTAGGTCAACCAATACCATCATGACGCTGAAATTTGAAATTTGCCTCTGTCCACCCATTCTTGCCAGCATCTTCTAATCGCCTCATCACTTAGACCCATATGACGAGCAATTATCCGATTTGCCCAACCTGCCCCTTTCAATCCAAGGATACGACTTCTTTCAAACTCTGACAGTTGCTCGTAATGAGCATCAATACTGCGGCGAGGCATTTTTTAGTCGTTGAAAAGAATCCTAAATCACAATGCAACTGAAAATTTGACCATCAGATTAAGAATCGCTTCTTATATATATATTTATATATATATATATATATATATACAAGCTGAGAGCTGCGCTGTTGCTTCCTCTTTTCATTCATTGGACACCAAATTTTAATCATTTACTTGTTTGGTCGAAATGTCTCTGCATACGAAGTTTTATTACAATTAGGCAACTCCTTCTTGGTGCGTCATTTTTTGTTTGTTATAGAGTGTATATATATATCCTCTGCTTTCGGTATTCCATAAAATGTGCTAAAACGATATCTTTAAGTCATTCGACTATTGAAATAAATTTATGTTCACATTATTAGCTTCATTATCGTTTATCCGTTTCTCATATATTTATATATATTTTTTCCATTTCATCTTTTTATAGAAGGATGGGATCCCATATTTTTTTCATATATTTACTCTATCACGGCAATAAAATAAATATAATAAAATGAATAAAAATACCTCTAAAATAATTATTTCTTTATTTCTCAGCCTATAATTGTCATACAAGAAACTGCATACAAAATTCATTACAATCGGGCAACTCCTTCTTGGTGCGTCATTTTTTTTTTTTTTTTTTTTTGTTATAAAGTGTATTTATGTTCATCAGATTTTAACTATCTTGGTAAAAAAAAAGTCGAGGGGCTCAGTGTTGCCCATGTTGTGTTGCTATAACTCTGCGCCAATCGGGGTTTGTGACGCATCAGTTATCAACGACAACTGAACATTGTGCTTAGGATACGTAAATATTGTAGCATTAGCTAACAAAGAAATTTTTCTCGTTTTGGCTAAAAAAAATTTCCAAACAATCGCTACCAAGAATTGGATGCGAAACATCAGCAAAAAGATAAAACCCCGAGACAATTTTTATCTGTAACTGTGACTAGATTTAATGTTTTGGTACAGCGGGTTTTAATCGTGCGTTCATTTGCGGCTTATAAAACAAGATGTTGCGATTTTGTACAATTTTTGTTGAAATTCAACAACTGACACTCACGTCGCTAACGTTTAAGAAATTGTAGCCGCATTAATAAATAGGCGGAATAAAGGTCTTCTTGGAAGTTATATTTGTAACCAAAATTACTACTAAAGGGGTAAAGCTGTAACAGAAACATACTTAAGGGGACTTAGTACCTTACGAAATCAAAAGTAGAACATTTTGACAAACTTTTTTTAATTATTCATAAAACAACACGTTTTGCTCATTTCAGTATGAAACTTTGCCAGTTTATGTAATAATGTGGGTAGTTTAAAATATTGGGTCAAGTTTTGCTATTAAATTAATATATTTTCTTATACAGCATGAAATATGCGTACAAAAATTTGAAAAATAAATTAGCTTACCTTACGTTACCCACAAGATAACTTTTGAAAGATGTGCAGTAGAACCATAATTCTTATACCAAATTAAAGCTAAATAATGACCTTATTCTGTAAACCTCAAATTTTAAATTTACCTTACATGAAAAAAAATTGAAAAATTAAACAATTATCAAGTTTGTATTTAGTAACTTTTTTTTCATGTATCATGTTATAAAATAAAATCTAATCATGCTATTAACAAAATTGAGGTTCACAGAATAAAGATTTACAAGTACAACACTCATGTAAAATTTTAAAGCTCTGCATGCAAAAGATTTTTTTTAATCCTGTGGGAAAGTGTGAAAGTAGCAAACTGAGAAAAAGAGGTTTGTTTACATTGCATTACATAGAACAAGCCACTTCAGACATTTACATTTTTTGTTGCACGGGGCGTAATAATTGTCGGATTTTGACGCGGTTTGTTTTAAACTGCTCCTAACATTCAGTACTATTTTTTAAAATCAAATTTGAAAAATCGAACTTTTGAAGGTGCAAAGGTACTAAGTCCCCTTAAAAAGAAAAACAGAACAGAAGTGTAAGAAACAGAGTTGTGTAGCGCCAATATCTATTTTTAATATTTTTACAAAAATTCCAGTCCCATGGGTGTACGGCGAAAATAGACCAACGTGGAGGATAATGACAAATGACGCTTTATCCGCAAATATTTAGGACAGGACAAACACAGGTAGAAAAACTTGGACAGCCATCTAACAATTTTACAGATTAGCGGCACAACAGGAACAAAGACATCACTTATAATTACAATCACTGCACTTTCAATAAAGTTCAACTCTATGTTTACCCTACGGATAAATCTCTAAAATAATACTTCATACGACTTCGATCGCCTCCGGTAGTCCCGGCAGATACGGGCCGCTTCTCGTGCGGCCAATTCCGACAACTTCATTCAATCGATCACTAACAGATTCTCTCAGATTTACATCTCTCTGTATTTATAGCTGTTCAGCCCAGGTGTGACGTAACACGGAAAATTCTGGAAATGTCCATAAATTTCACCCTAATCGAGGTATCGATAAGATTCCGGCACTTCTTGAAACGGTTCGTTTGTCACAAAAGTCGCGAAATTTCTAGCCAAGCCGTCAAAATTGTCGCCAAGGCAAGAGGATGAATGCTTAAGCTATTCTTGGTGACCAACGAAATCGCTAATATTTCTTTTCTTTTATACAAGTAATATTTCAGAGAAGCGTCACCATTAGGTCGTAACAATATGTATCGATCTTGCTTAAAGACATTTAGAGCTAATTGTTGAAACATGTGATCAATTATTTTTTAATACTGATCGAACTTTTCAATATATTATTATGAATATGGCCCAGAGGGCTTTAGTTGGTCTTCGATGCCTTCTAAATTTGTCTCGGATAACATACAACCTCTTAGATCTCTGCAAGATGCACAGGAGGACTGTATGGATCTCATTAGGAACTACTGATATAAAATATTACGGATTACTAAATTTTTTTTTCTAAAGTCAATAAATGTCTATTTGCAATAGAATATATATTTGTATAAATTGATGTTAAAATATTGTCTTCTACTAGGTAGATACATTACTTGCACAAATTCGCCTTCATAGAAAACTTCTATTCTATGGATCATTTATCTGAAAATACGACTAAAACTACATTTGTCATGTTTACATTATGTAGTAATGTGTGTTGCAGATTTTGTTGTTGTTGTTGTTGTTTACACCCACATAATATAGTTTTTAACGATGCACTTAGAACTAAACAAAAATTATTAGGGTTTCGTGAAATCAAAAAAATATGTTAAAAATCTATCTTACTCTTTTAAATAATTATAAATATTATTTCCTGCAAAATGAGTGGAAAAAGATGGAATAAGTATATTAAAATTTTCACATTTCTTCTCCTATATTACTAGTTAAGAAATGTTAACACATTCCAAATAATTTGACTTAAGGCTCCCATCTACCCCCCCCCTTTGATTTCGTGGACGTAATGTTAATCCTATGGAATTCTTACATTAATTCTCCCATCTTTACTATTTGATCCATTTGAATGTAATAAAGTGCATCTATAAGATCAAACAATAATGAAGGCTTCTGCGAAATTACTTTTTTTTTTTTCGATTTTAAAAAATATTTTAAAATATAAGATTTTAACACACACATATATATATGAGCCACTATATGTATCAATTAGTGTATGTAGAGATTATATATGGGCTAATGCGATATTGTGATTATGTGATTCGAATGTTGTGTTCGGCAATTGGGCGAATTCTGAATTGGCTATAGTACATTTATGTGCGTATGCTAAAACAGGAATTGTACTTGCAAGAGAATTTCTGAATAAAAATTTAGATTCACTCCGAAAGAACCTTCTGTTTAATTGTGCCTGCACTGTGAAACCTCCTTTCCTGCACTGTGAAAGCCTTTCAAAGACGTAACAATATGTATAAACTTATATTTTGGGAAGATATGTGTCTTGTCAAAAATATCTAAAAGTCGTTTTTTTTATATACGCATTTCATTGCTTCCTTTCGTTGTCCTATTTTTTTTTCTTCTTGTTTATAACTTCCTTTTGTATCTTGTCCTTCAGATTTGTGATTGCTGACAGAAGGCATTTGGTGTAGAATTTTTGCCGAAATGGTGCTTTTTGTAAAAAAAATTACCTGCGGACCTATTAAGAGTTTTGTACCTTTCCGTTTCGTTGGCTCAAATCTCGCCAAACAGATTTTATTGGCAACAACACACAGAAAACATATATTCCGTTTGGCATTGGTTGTACCATTTTTGGCGACTTTATCGCTTGCGCCGGCGAAATGGAAAAGTACCAAGAGTTCTTACACTTTATTTTTCTCGCAGGAGAATCTCTAATTAATTCTTTGAAGTTGTATTCTAGTTTGTATTTTGTATGTATGGGTTAAAAATTATAAAAAAAAATGTTCATTCGAGTATATGTGTTTGCAAGAAATTATCATAATTAATCTATTTCTATACTCCTTTTCTGATTTTCTGCACCACGTAACATCGTATAAGGCTTACCTGCTGTAACTTATTTATTGAGTCGTAATAAATGCTTCGATGGTGATCTTCCTGGGAGGCCAATTTACCCAGTCTAAACCCTTGATGGTGAGCGCGGTGTCCATATGTCAATCAGGATTTCGCATCGACAGAAACTTTCCTCTTGTTCGTGTTTTCATAAATGGTCTCAGAAATCTGGTTTAGTCTCTGGGAACCAGATTAGAGACACCACCACATGTGCCGTTTTACAGTTTATCATACAGCATCCTCAAAATTTTAAGACATCAATAAGTACTCTTTTTTTTTTCTCTTTAATACGCAAAATAAACGATCCATTTGTGTAGAATCCTATTTTAATGCTGTATTGGCAGTGGGGGGGGAGAGAAATGGCGCTAAAACACGTGATATATGTGCAAAAATGGCAACCCAGTTAGGTATCAGTTCCTTTCCCACTTTATCTTTGAAAAAGATGCTTTTGGCATTCCTTACAGCCATTTTTTCCATCGCCAAGACATGGACCGAAATAGGATTTTACCATTTATTGGATTCTGAAGTAAATGATATTTAACATGGAATTAATTTTCCACAGAAAAAAAATGAACAGATTAAAACAGAAATGAAAAGTACATCCATAAAATTATTTATCACTCTATGATAATGTAAGCAAAAAGTGATATTAATACCCCCAAATTTTCTTTCTGATAGTTTTTTTTTCCAAGTTTTTATTCTGTAACAATAGACAAAGTCCTGCTTAAGAAAATAAATTTAATTATAAAAAGCTTTTGAGCACTATAAGCATAATAGAAACAATACAAATACAGCAAACAACAATAAGATTAACTAAACAGACACAACAAAGAGCTATGAGCTCAATATAAAAAACACAAATAACAATAATTATAATAGAACAAACACAACAAAGACAATAAATATAACAGGACAAACACAGTAAGTATAACAGAATAAAAAAAAATTGTAAATATTGTCAATCTAAATATTGTTAGAAAAGTTATTTTGGAAAATGAGGGAGGAATTTCTGCACCACGTTTAGCATATTTTTTTCTTTATTTCACGTTCATCATTTCTTGTTCAAAGAAACTTTCATATTGATGTTTAGTATGTTTATAACTATAACTGTGAAGGAAAGCGGAGGGGAAACCAAAATTAGTTCTTAATTCCTAAGTTTGTTTTTATTCAAAAGAACTTTGAAAATTTAACAATAATAAAACTAATTTAATACATTTAAACTTTCACACGTGATATAGTTTTTTTAACACATGACGGGATCTATAAAAGAAAGGTTGTTTTACTTTACTGGTACTTTTCCATTTTGACGGCGCAAACGATAAAGTCGCCAAAAATGATGCATTCGACGCCAATCGGAACATGTGTATTCTATGTGTTGTCGCCAATGAAGTCTGCTTGGCGCTTCTTGGCGAGATTTGCGCCGGCGAAATGGAAAAGTATCATTTTACTGAATAATATAAGAACACATTTTTGATTTTATTTCGGTTTTGGATATTACACGAAAAATGAAAAATTGGAATGTTAACATTTACTGCATTTCTAGAAAATTATGTCCTTAAAATTAGATTTAAATACATATGGAATGTATTTCTATGTTTCACAAAGAGAGAGAGAGAATCAGGTTCCCACGTTTGCTAAAAGAAGTAGGGAGGGGGATTTCTTCCGTTGATTTTTGCTAAAAAAAATTATTCCAGTGTGTAAATGAGGATAAATTCACAGATCATTACATCGTTCAAAATTAAGGATACCAAGATTTGAGGGTTATTTGTGGAATACCATATCTAAGACTCCTAGTTTCCGTGATATATATCTTTTCAAATTATTAGTAGAGCTTAAACCTTTTTGTGTGTCTAATATCTTTATTCATTTTATAGAAGTACTAAAGTAATTTTTTTTTTTTAAAAAATGTTGTTATTTCCTTTTAGTTAAATACAGCTAGGATTTTTTAGATATATTTGCATTTAGATTAAAGAAAATTACCACGCCAATTGGCTCCAAATTTCTTATGCTTCTATAAGGGGTACTTATACATCGAGTGAACTTAAAATACTTTAACTCTAAGTAATACATAAGTTTTAAGAAATTTTTGGTACTTTTCATTCGCCGGCGCAAATCTCGCCAAGAAGAGCCAAGCAGACTTTATTGGCGAAAACACATAGTATACATATATTCCGATTGGTGTCGGTTGTATCATTTTTGGCGACTTTATCGCTTACGCAGGTGGAATAGAAGAGTACCAAATTTTTTATTTGAAAAAGAGAAAAAAAATAATTAAAATTTCTAAAATTGCGTAGTTTTTTGATTTTTTTTAAGTAAATGTGAAGTAATATCATTTAAAAAGTTTTTTATTCATTGCTTTGAGTATGAGAAATAAAATATTTTATATTTTTATGGAAAACAATTTTTAAAAATGGTATCTAAAAATAAAAATATATCTGAAAAATCATATCAATATTCAATCCTAAGGGAAAGAAAAACTTTTTGACATAAAAAATACTTTTATTGTTCAATAAAATGATTAAGAAATCATTGTTAGGCACACAAAAGTCCTAAGATCGATAAGGAATTTTTAAATCAAAAATGTCACAAATAAAAAGAGTTTTGAATTCGGGATTTTATTTCCTCCTGTTTGTCTCCTGGTTCTTTTAACGTGATTCATAAACAAAAATTATATTTTTAATTTTTATCGCATACAGTTGTGAAAGCATAAATCTATCTGACAGATAGGCTATAGAAATCTATTGTAGATGGGAAAAATTGAGGACTGAACCAAAAACAAAACACCCACATTTTTATTCAAAATTTGTATTTTATTGAGATTTACTAACTGAATTAACTTGAATATATTTTCGGGGACCTGAAATGAATGTTGTATTCATATAAAAACTTTGCAGTCGTTTACTTTTGAAGATGTTTGTAAAACCTTGTGTCTCGCATCTCAAAAATGAAACTACTGTGCGATTTGTGGCTATTAAACAACGAGACTAACGTTGCTATAAAAGTACACATGCACCAAATGCCTGAGGTCGACAGCTGTTTAGCGTGAAGTATTCTCTTTAGAATGCAATGCTTTTCGCTACTGTAAGCAAATCCGTATAGCAGTAACCTTCGTTAGCATTAGAGTTATTATTCTGCTTTCCTGGAAAAATTATTAGTGAGCAACGAATTGTGGTGAAATTTCACATGAAAGTTGGAAAAATGTTACTGAAACTTATAATTTATTGGAAGAAGTGTACGTCAATGAATGTTTATCGCGTGCACGTGTTTTTGAGTGGCTTAAATGTTTTCACGATGACCGAGAATACGTTGAAGATTATTCACGCTCGGGCCACCCTTCAACGTCAAAAACGGATGACAATATCGAAAAAATCGGTAATCTGGTTTGATCTGATCGTCGGTTAAGCTTTCGTGCAATCGCTGAGACTGTAGGAATCGACATAGAATCTGTACGGTAAATTTTTCCACCAAGACAATGCCTCGGCTCATTTTGCATTGTCAGCCAAGATGTTTCTACATAAGTACATCATCCCAGTGTTAGACCATCCACCTAATTCGCCGGATCTTGAGTTATGCGACTTCTGTTTCCTAAGGTGAAATCTGCATTGAAAGGAACAAGGTTTGAGTCTGTTGAAGCTGTGAAAGAGAAAGTTATACGTGTTCTGAATCAGCTGACAGAAGAAACTTCCAGCAGTATTTCGAACAATGGAAGATTTGCAAGCAGCGCTGTAGGGATAGAGGAAGTGGCCGCGGTAACATAGTGGTCATGGTTTCAGACTCGGGGGCCGGCGGTTTTCGTTCGGTCGAGGGTTCGATCCTTGGCCGCCAAAGACCCGCAGTGTAACCGGGGCTGATGCATGTTAAATCTGTTGGGGCTCAAAGTCCTCCCTTAACGTGGTGTGGAAGATAGGAAAGAGTGTTTGAGCTTAGGTGTCGTCCTCGTCACTTGACCTAGATTCAATATTATGAGGTCCGTCGCCAATAGCCCACGTGTTGCTTCTAGTGTGACGTTAATAAACTGAAAGGATAGAGGAAGAGTGTATGTAGAAAGTAATAATATATATAAAATCAAAATAAAATGTTTTACAGCGTCAGTCTCATTATTTAATAGACACACCTTGTATTTTAATTCTTTCTCGTTTTCATATAAACAGTAAAAATTTCCAAACAAAAAATTTGTAACGAAGTGATGTCATCATTGATAGTAAGAAACACAATCGCTGAATAAAGATCAGTTCCAAAATTATTTAAGTTATATAATCAGACTTAGAATAAGATGTCGAAATGAATTTAATAATGTAGAGAATTCACTTAATCACGTCCTTAACTGAAAATTATAATTAAGAATTCTATCTACCTTAATAACAACAAACGCTAAGCTTGAATTTAAATGGACACTAGTCCCCTCGACTTCTAGAAACAGGAACCGACTCAGAATTGAAGCTCGTAGGATATCACCTCACACTTGTTCATACCCCCGTGTAGTGACCGGATGTGAAATAGTCCCACTGTAGCTCATGCATGTCGTAAGAAGCGACTAAAATGGATACCCAATGTCTGGAGCTATAGCCGGGCACCCTGCCCCTGGAAATTAGATCAGGGGAACTCAGAGGCTTGCTTTCTTTGGGTAGCTACGGACAACATGATCTCGAGGCTCCCTAATGATCTTTTTCTTTCCCCTGGGGTTTACTGCCTTTGGTAAACGCGGTCGACTCACCCCCGCTATACCCTAGCGATCCTTCTCTATTTTCGACCTTCCTTCTTGTCAAATTTTTCATCTTTTTTCTATTATATTTTTCAAACGTCTGGAGAACAGTTACATTTTGTTTGGTGAAGCGTAGCCACATCTGATTCATGCGCTATTACACTTCGCTTTCATTCACTCACTCACACTTGCTCACACCCATCTTGCTCACCATGCTTACATCTCAATCTGGCTAATTCCTCTACCTCCTGTTATCTCATACTAATGCCACTAATATTTTTTTTATCTCGTTCACTGCACTTATACAGTAGTACTAAGTCACAGCTCTTTCACAAGGCGAGGTTCTCAATTCAAGTAACGTAATAAAGTAGCTCCAAACCTTAGTTAAAGGGAAATGCGCTTGAGAACCCATTACAAAGTTAAAACTCGTGTCTGAGTTTAATTGCTTACTCTCGGCATAACAGAAAACAATTAAATTGTTTTAATTGAAACTTTGAGAACTTGTTTTAAAAAGTGGGAGAGCTTTGAGTTTTTTCAAGCTATTAAAATATTCCTGACATTTTTTTTTTTTTGGGGGGGGGGGAGATGATCATGGATGGGAAATCATATAAAAAAGCACCAAACCAACAAATAGGTATTTAATTTTATATTAGATTTGATCTGAAATAAAAGCTATTATGTGAGTCCATAATTTTTAAATCAATTTTAAAAAAATAATAATGTTTTAAAAACCCACTAAAATGCACTTCTTTGAGAAAAAAAAAAATTTGAAGAAAAGTGTATCGCAACTGCTAAAAAACATAGAAAAAAGATGAAAAAAAGAAGACAAGGGAACGAAAAATATCCCCAAAAATAAATTTCATAAGGAAAAAAATGGCATGAACAAGCTTACTCCATATTATCAAACAACGAGTTATTCTAAAAAGTTTGGAATGATGCGAAATCAATTATATGAATTTATATAAAAAATAGACAAAAAAAGAACATACTTTTAAAATTATGTTTTAGATCACATACATCGCTAGTAAGGTCAAGCACAAGATAAAAGTTTTAGTGGTTTAGTTCCTTCCATTCAAGGGTAAAAAAAATCTGCGTATATCAAATATATTTTACTTCGAATTTATTTCGAAGAGAAAAATATTTCTCAATCTCTCTCTCTTATTATTCCATTAATTCATAATAAATTATACGTTAAAAATATCTCGCATAATATTTATTGTTTCACTTAACCTCCTTTACGTATTTAGAAAAAGAATCTGAAAAAGAAATCGAACAATTTTCTTTAAAAAAATAAACTTTTCCTTTATTTTATATTACAATTAACAAAACAAAACAAATTATGACCGTTTTGCTATACAATGCGCATATAATCAACACAAAACTCATAAGAAATAACATTCATTTGCTCCAACTGAAGTGATGGACACAACTACACGTAATCAAAAAGCCATCATTGTTGTTTGAAATGGTCACCTACCAGCCAAAACACATAGCCACTGTTAACACTATTCCAGAAATAGTTCCCTTTTCGCGCTTAAATATTTACCACTCCCAGCGAAGCCATAAACTCTTGAGGCTTGATTCTATCGTGCATAACTCGATGGCTGGTTTTAATTTAGCGCTTTTGCTTTAGTTCTCTGGTGTGATATTGAGACTATTCTGCGGCGGTACAATTGGAGCCCCGAACTCATCTGGAATGACACTCTGGAATGTGTACATGGTTGGCCTGACAGAGAAATTGTTTGCAATCTGTCTGTGTGGTTGAGACGGTGATTGCTTATTGGGGACAAAGTGCCAGAGACTATCTTTTGTGTGGACAATGGAGAAGATTGACCGCATTGGTAAAGATGTCAGAATGGTTCTAATACTGCGGCTGATGGGAGGTAAATGCTTATGTGGTGTAGGTTTGATTTTGTTTTGCAGTGGAATAAAGAAAAATGATTCACTTTCAAAGTTAATCAAGTTTTATGTCGAGAAAACCGAGTAAATTTTTACGCATTTGCAACACGGATACAAATAAAGTTATTTGTTTACATTGTTCCTTCCCAGAGAGTTTTCTTGTATGTTTAATTTTGGTTAAACTGTAAAATTTGCCGAGAATAAATACTTCTACATTTAAAGCAATTTTCTTAATTATTTGTATTGGTTAAAGAGATAAACATAGAATGGAAATTTTTGACTATTAGTTGTTTGGATTATATAGCAGTTACGTATTCTTATTTTATTGCAATATGTTAAATTCGCCATGAAATTAAATCAATTTTATTTTTTAATTTAAATCTGTACGTTTTTGCTTAAAATATTTTTAATAAGCATTAATGTGGTTTTTATTGTATAAAAGTATGTATAATTTTAAATTAATTGTATAAAAAATGTGATATATGTTATTGTCATTATATTGAAAGTTTCTCTCATTCATTCTTAGAAATTTTCTTAAAGTAAACTTAAAATACTTTCACAAAATAAATGATTTCAAAAATGCTGCAGAAAATATTTTATATGGTATTTATTCTTAAAAGAGAATTATTAGCCATCAAAACGTGCTTGGAGTCTTAAAGTATTGGAAATACGCTGAGCTTCCCCATTTCAAATGTTTTTTTGTTTTTTTTTTTAAAAAAAAACTTCTAACCAATTCATTCTCTACAGACTTAAGACTACAATCTTATGAATAATACAGATAAAGCTTTGGTATGAATGTTAATAATTTTCATCACAACTAAGAATTAACTATGCAGGGAAGGAAGATAAAGAAAAAATAAAGGTATCTTTAAATATGTTTTTTTTTTTTTTTTTTTTTTTTTGTTGAAAGATTAATTAAGTCTCTTATTTTCATGATAACTTTTAACAACATGTTAAAGTCTCGAAGTTCGCGTAAAAAAATGGATTTCCTTTTGACCAACCTAATATATATATATTCTTTTTCTCTTTATCCTAGATAAAGATTATTCCCCTTATTATAGAGGAAAAATAAAATTACAACGTAATCAAATGTTTGACGTTTGATTTAAATAAAAAAAGAAAAAGAATGTGGTGTGTCAAAGGGTGTCTCTCTTTCCCACACCCTCCCGACTTTTTCCACTACAGTTAAACGTTCTCTTAATCCCCTATCCCCCCCCCTTTCAAATATGTTCTGGATCACCCTGATACCAGTCCCCTCTCTCTAACACCCTCGTTTTTTAATCCGCTTTAAGCCACCCCCCTCCAAACCAGGGATTTTAATAATACAAATTCACGTCCGGAGCTACCCTCTCCCTCGTCTACAGCCACCCTGAAAATTGTTTATATGAATTTTTAGACACCCGCAGACACCCCCTCGTGGTTAATATTTGAGGAAGGGAGACAAGCAGAGGTCATTATTCACCCCTCTTATTTTATTTTGTTTTTTTATTTCACCTCATGGAATTGAATGCCACCCTTAATCGTTCGATCACTTTTAAGCCACCCACCCTTCATATTGTCCCGCTAGTTTTCCTTTATAAGAGGATTTTTGTCACAAAAAGGGGACCGAATATAATATGTCATTGTAATTAGTATTCTGAAACTACGTGACTTACGAAGTTATATTATGCGCCGGGTTAAGAGGACAATTTCGTCAAAAGTTAGATAGTTTCATCTCATTACGAGGTGGGATATAAAATAACGAGACTGATGCTGCTACTGTCGAAATACGCATGCGCCCAATGCCAGCGACTGACAGATGTATAGCGTTAATCCTTATCTTCCGAATGTAGTGCCTATCGCTTCAGTAAACAAATCCATAAACCCGAAACCTTCGTTCGTAATCCATGTTTTTTTTTTTTTTGTTTTTTTTTTTGGTTTTGAAAAATGATCATTGAGCAACGAATTGTTGTGAAATTTCAAATGAAACTTGGAAAAACCGCTGCTGAACTTATAACTTATCGAAAGAAATGTATAGCAATGAATGTTTATCGCGTGCACGTGTTTTTGTGTGGTTGGGGGCGTTTTCAATGTGGCCGAGAAGATGATTGACACTCGGGTCGTGTACCAATTTTTACTCGATTACCGATTTTTTCGATATGTCAAAAACGGCTGACAATATCGAAAAAAATAGGTAATCGGGTCGGTTAAGTATTCGCGCGATTGCTGAGACTGTAGGAGCTCATAAAGTATCCGTACGAAAAATATTTCACCAAGACAATGCTCCGATTCATTCCACATTGTCTGTCAAGAGGTTTCTAACAAAGTACATCATCCCTGTGTTAGACCATCCATCTTATTCAGCAGATCTTTAGCCATGTGACTTGTATCTGTTTCCTGAGTTGAAATCTGCATTAAAAGGAACAAGGTTTGAGTCCATTAAACCTGTGAAAGAGAAAGCGGCACACGTCCTGAATTAGCTGATAAAGAAACTTCAAGCACTGTTTCGATCAATGGAAGATTCGCATGGAGAGTTCTAAGGATAGAGGGCGGACTTCTTATCACTGTATATTGACAGTGATAAGAAGTGTATATATATATATATATATATATATATCACATCAAAATAAAATGTTTCGCAGCTTTAGTCTCGTTATTTAATAGCCACATCTCGTATAATATTTTGAAGTCTTTCTCTGCATAAATATTGCTTTTGGTCACAAAACATTCAGAAAAACAATTATTATGCCTCCCAGTTTTCAAGAATATAGCCTGACCATTCGATAATTCCATGACTCTACTACGAATTACCTTAAACACTGACAGATGATAACATATTGGGCTATCCCTCTGAATGAAAGGACATATTCTGCAATTAAAAGAAGAGGAGGGTGTCATAGATCAAAGAATGAAAGGAATATTGTTTGCAAATGAGCCCCATTTGGGTTCATGTTCATGATTTCGTTGCATAAAGCAGAAAATACGAAGAATTTAAAGTCATATGAACCAACACACAGTAAATTCACATCCGAAGTATTTATTTTAAAGTATTCATTTAGTAACTGTTTATTTAGAAAACTATTTTGACTCACGTCTTTGTTGTTACTAACATAAATAATATACATAATTTGAGTTAACAATCATAGATGTGTACGAGGGGGGTTCAGAAAGTACTGGTATTTGAAAACAGATGCCATCATTAAGGTACATTGTTGTTACCATGGGTATTGTCGTCTATTAAACGGAGCCGAAATAAATCTAACATTGATTCATAATGTGGTTTTGATTTGGTAGCCATTGATTGCAAAATAAAAATATGTTTGTCTCCGCGTCGAGTTCTCGACGTCATTTTGCATCGAGTTGTTTCGGTCGGTGAGACCTAGAATCATCATTATACACCGAAAATCAAGAAACAATCAAAACTTTGGATTACTTCCAATGGATCGTTTCCATAAAAAGGCGAAGAAGGTCTCATCGACCGGAAAAATTCTGACAAAGGCTTTTTGAAGTGCGAAAGGTGTCATGATCACGAACACGACTTTTGTTAATTTCCGTTGCATAATGGAGATTCTAGTTCTCATCTACGGTGACAGCTTGGCATAAAATGATGTTGACAACTCGGTACGACAGCAATCAAATTTTGATTTGGCTGTAAATGCCTACTTAGGAATCAATATCAAATTTATTTCGGCTCCGTTTAACAGATGGCAGCACCCGATGGTAACAACAAGTTACCTCAATGATATCATCTGTCTTCAAATACAAGTGCTTTTTGAACCACCCACGTATAAAAGCGACAGAGAATTGAAAATAATAATAAAGTTACAGTAATAAGAAAGGTGTTAGTGTGACGTATGCCAAAGTCATCTTGAATATAGAGTTGGTTTGGTGAGATTAGGACTCAACGCTGTCGGGGCATTTGAATACTTGAAGGAAGTACTCGCATCATATTTCAGTAAGCGCATTCTTTGATAGATTATAGAAGTTATTGATAATCGTAGATAGAGACATTAAACTATTTGAGAGCATCCCCTTAAAATTAAATAATTAATAAAATTACATTTTGGAAGATCATTGACTATTTTAATTATATATACATCGTTTGCGGGCTTGAACTTAATTTAAATTTTAAATCTTATGACTATAGTAAACTTTAGAAAACCAGATGGGATGGGTGATAGGATTACACCTCACACTCACTAATTGCTATTGCTATAATGATACAATTGTCAATTGTATTTTACATTTAAATTCTAATCTTGTTTATTAAATCCATTCCTCCTAAATCTCTGATAATAACCTATTAATAAAATATCAGTAAAATAATAAATTACAATAATTAATGTATTTTCAGTTGTTTGAGTATGTTATATCGTATATTTATTCAATATTTTATCATTTATAAATTTGTTCGATATGTTTCTGATCTATTTTACATTTCCTACCATAACTAGAGTTATTTATCATAGTTAGCTTCTTTCATAAGTTAATATAAAAAAAAAAATTGTTTATGGTATTCGGAAATTGAAAATGATAAGTAAAGATTGAAAATAGAGATTGAGCTTATACGAAAAACTGAATTCGCTTATAATTTCAACAACGCAAATCCAATCAATGAAAACAACGGTGATTATGGAATAATTTCAAAAAAGTGTGACAGTACTAGAAATTGCACTAACATCTCTCCCGGACACTAATTTTACATGTTTCAAAAAAAAAAAAAAAAACTAATCCAGTTAAAGTCCGATCCCCAAACCTGCCAAATTTATTAAACCTCGCCATTTGGCGAGCATTGAAAGTATGATTCCTGCCACACAAAAAAGGGGCTTTCCCTAAATGTCCACAGATAAAACCATGCCGACAATGCCATAAATATGGTGCTGATATGATCCAATGGACCATAGTCCCTTTTGACCTACTTATGTACTTATTTTTTATAATCCCTCCGACTCTGGAGGGAGAGGCCATAAAAAGCGGCCATAGAAACAGCATCAATAGCTGAGGGCGCTTATTTAAGTCAATGTCCAGTCACAATAAAACGAAATAAAACCATTACAGTCCTTGGGTAAAGTTTAATTGAGTATACAGCCACAACTGGAACTGTTTATTGCGGATACTTAGGGCCGGGCGTTAGAAAAAGCGAAAACCGTAAAAACTCCTTTGAATGGGCGCTATGGAACGAGTTTTGACAACTTTCTTAGGCACTAAAAGGCTTCTTCCCTGGAGGATGGTTCGAATAATCCTCGAGAAAACAGAGAATAATCTTCTCGGGAGTTTGTTTCTTTAATGTATTCGAACTTTTTTGGATGTGGTGCAATATTTAGAAAGAAAATTTGGTTTTAATAACGGAATTTTAGAAGTATAGTGATAAAAAGATTAAAATAATGTATGCTCTGTTACTTCGTTTTATATATGTCTATGTCATGATCTAAAAGTTGTTTTTTTTTTAACATGGGCTAACATGTCATTGTTTTGAGAAAATGGCATCAATAAAAACGCGTTGATATAAAATATAAGATACATGATATTAGGTTTGAAAGATTGATATTATTCCGCATTGTGATTATTATGATTACATTGAGTTTGCTTAAAGTATATTTTTACATCGCTAAGATATATTTAATTTAATATTTATTTTCTGATTTTATTTTAATATCCGAACAGAACATTGTAGTTTATTTTAATAATTTATCGTTTGCTCATATTTTTATATTTAATTTCATAATTGATTTTTACAGTAGAATCGTCTGTTTTTATTCCTTTCGTTGTTAACACTGGCAACGTTTTTGTGCTTCAGAATGTTTTGCTTGTGAAAATAAAGACGCATTCGGAATTCAAAAAGGTTATTTTTTCTTGATAATAAGAAGTTATCTTTTCTTGAGTTATCTTTCTTGACCAAATCATTTCATAAGCTCAGTCAAGTTGTGGCCATATCTAACCTAGATATAATCCTTGTTAGGTTATGAGAACTGAGTTTTGTTTTAGTTTAGTTTTTATTAACGTCGCACTAGAAACAACACGAGGGTTATTGGCGACGGACCTAGTAATTTTTAACCACGGTCAAGTGACGAGGACGACACCTGAGCTGGCACCCCCTCTCCTAACAACCACACCACGCCACGGGAGGACTTTAGACCCCGAACAGATTTAACGTGCATCAGCCCCGATTACACGGTGGGTCTTTGGCGGCCAAGGATCGAACCCGCGACCGAACGAAAACCGCCGGCCGCTAGTCCAAGACCTTGACCACTAGGCCACCGCGGCCCTATGAGAACTGAGATCCATGAAAATAGTGGGTGGATTTATCTATCAAATAGGATTCGATTGTTGTGTTGAGGCTCTATCAATTCTTTAATATTTTCCATTGTTTATATTATTAGGTATATCCTCGGTTTTAACTTATTTAAATTGCTCCAGAACTCGCATGAAGCTAGAGGCTCACACAAGATGGACTAAAAAATGAATAATTATTTTTATTTTACTAAATAGGGCACAAATTGTCTGTGCTTGAGAGATATAACACAAATCAACTTCTACTGAGACTAAACAGCAATTAATGTGAATTTGAAAAAAAAAAAAAAAAAAAAATAGGCGTCTATATTTGAACTAGAAAATTAGTCTAGATTCCACCATTTTCTATGTTTAAATCTCGTCAGTTATAGTAGTGTTTTGTTGTTTGTGGCCTAGCACCACTTCTACCCGACTCTTGTGCCAATATATAATCAAATATAACTAATTCTAAAAGTCAATAGTCTACGTAAAGATACACCAGTCAGCTCTAACTCAATTATTTACTTATTAATTACTGTAATATAATGTCTAAAGAGTTTTTGCTTTCTCTGGGGCCTTTGGATTACCCCATCTATTCAAATATTATTAAAATAACGCTCTCTTACCAAAACCTCTCCAGTTGAGGTTACTTTGATTTACCAAATCCTCTGTGACCGTCATCGGCTGTAACAACTTTTGATACTATTGATCTCTTTCTAGGTATACACTCAGAGTTATACACACTCGTTCTCTATCTTCTAAATTTCCCTTTGCTTATATGCCCTCATACCTAAATCACTTCACTTTATTTCCACCTGCATCTAATTAACATAATCACATTTCGTTTTGGTTGGGAAGAAATTGTTATTTCCAGAAATAAATCTCAATTAAAGTCCCCAAGGTAAGCGAAGAGAAAATCGCGAATAGCCCAACGTCACCAGTTATATCATTATAGAGAAAGGGAGGTCAACCATCTGCATACCATGCGCCAATTTTTTAATAGTTGAGTACAGATGCGTTTATGTCTCGAGAATTTTCTTATTCCATCTTGCGTTTGTGTTAAGGGTTGGTGAATAGAGTTAAAGATAGAATCTTCTTCACTTAAGGGAGGAAAAGGAATAACTTTAATTTACGCCAGTTTAATGATTCACCAATCTACAATGAATGAACTGTAAGAGAGGGGGATCTCTTCTTGATGGTACTACAACAACCAGAGAATGTTATTTGGTGAAGATAACTTTGGACTATGGTTGTTGGCACTGAGAGAAAGGTTAGTTTGGAACTTGGATTTGTTTGTCCTCTCTGCTTGGAGGAAGGAGTCCTGGCCTTGGTGTATATTAAATAAGCCTTTTAATAAAAGTATATGTTTATAGACATGATTAACTTTTTAAAATGATTTAAGTATTGTATGCAAAACTATATCTATTACAGCATACAGACATTATTTACCATTAATGAAACTTTTCAGTCTGTTTAGATTTTTTCATTATTTTAATGCTTGGTGTTCAATTTGTTATTGAGAGTTACAGAGAATTCTTTCAATTTGATTCAGTTATTCACGACCTTGTATTATTTTGAATTAATTTCATTGTTGAAAAACGCTTGCTCACTTCTGTATGTCGTTCCAAAACAACACACGCACATATATATATATATGTATATTTCAAATTTTCTTAGCTCTCGATAATGTTCATATAGTAATGAATGCCAGAAATTAATTACATGAGAAGTATTTTGATCTGGAAAAATCTTGCCAAGTTTTATTATTAAGAATGAATTTGTTTTTAAATCAATGAGTTCCGTTTGTATGTTATTAGACATTTGCACTATATTTCATTCGCTAACTGATAATAGGTTTTTAAAGGAGAGAACGTAGTTTTCTTCTTTAGCGAAATCCCGGAAACGACTTTCAAATGTCTCTTGCAACATCTTGAGTTTTTCAATATCTTTAAGCGAATTGTTATTTTTGATATCACGGTGTGACGTAGGGCTATTCGCGATTTTTCTTCACTAACCTTGGGGACTTCAATTGAGATTGATTGCATGAAATAATAAATTATTTCCAATCAAAATAAACGTGGTTATGTTAATTAGAGGCCGGTAGAAATAAAGGGAAATGAGGTAGATATGACGGTATATAAGCAAAAAGAAATTTAGAGGATAGAGGACAAGTGGGACTAGCGCTGAGTGTATGCCTTACAAGCGTTAGATGATATCGAGAGTTGTTACGGGCAATAACGGTCTCAGAGGATTTGAGAGATCAAGACAACTTCAACAGGAGAGGTTTTGGTAAGAGAGTATTAATTCAATAATGGTCGAATAGGTGAATCAATCCAAGGGGTCACAAAGGAGAGCAAATATTCCTTAGACGTTATATTACAAAACTGATGAATAAGTAGTTGTATGAGACTTCTTGCGTAGGTTATTGACTTTTAGTTGTATTTGACTGAGTTATGGCACAAGAGTACGGTAGAAGTGATTCGCCACAACGGTGGCTCACTCAGAACTGACTGAAACGCCTCTTGTTATCAACTAATTCTCACGTTCGGCGCATGTGTCACTCTTTGGACACTTCTGCTATGGAGGGTAGTATAATGAAGAAATACCATCTCTTCTTTAGCCTCATTAAAAAATAATCTTACACACAAAATTAGAAGACGCAGTTCACTTTATTTTTTTACATAAGCCAATTACTAGTAATGAACATGGGTTCGATGCAATTTGTACAATCGCTAGAAGGAATGAATCAACTAAAATAAGGGTGCACCTCTCTATAAAAGCTATTCAGAATCGATTTATTTGACACCACTTTTTTTTTACCTACTTCTTTGATAGATCTAGATTTTATTAAATTAAAATATGTTAGATCCATTGAAAAAGCCTATCAGGACTCAATAGGTCGAATAGGAAAGAACACGTAGAGTGCTTTATTCGAACCACTCATTCGAATTTCACTTACTTAAGAATTTAAGCATCAATGCCACATCAAGACAAGGTGACTTATATGCCGGCTTCTCAAGCCTCGAAACTCTACCCTTCTTCTCTCAATGCTCTCTGGAAAATCCCATCAGCGACAATACATAAAAAAATAAATCCCATGGAAAATCCGCCAGGGCCTGCAGTGCTGTTAGACGTCCTCAATAGGTCCATAAGGAGGGTTCTTGTGTATATGCAAATGAGGGGGTTCCGCAGCACAAAGGTCAATAGGGTGCCTGAATGACAGGGTGCGAGGAATGACTGAAAGGGGAGGGGGTCTCATTGTCATGTTGAGTAGAACGTCGACATGCAAGGGATGGCATCCCGAAAAATAGGTCCTGTCTGACTTCTATTGAGAGCACCCGATTCTTGAGGCTTCATCCATGAAAGGGTGGTTGGAAAAGATGGTGAAAGAAGTGTTTTTCAGCGCAGCATTTTGCTTGCCTCTGCCTTCCGAGGTGGATTTCAGCACCTTTTCCTTCACTTTTCTCCGTACTTTTGCTTTATTCGATTCGGAAGAGAAAAAGCAGAGGTACGTGGAATTATGCTCTGGTAGAAAAAAAAGTAGGGCATGCAGAATCTGTTTCAGATGGGTGAAGGTTTTCACGCACGAAATAAAAAAGCTGCAATAACTGAGACAATATACAGGCAAAAAATTTTCTTTTTATTTTAATAAGGACAATATTTGAGAGACTTTTAATAGTTTCAAGGCGTTACCTTAGGTTTGGTTTGGTTTTATTTACATCGCATTAGAAGCAACACGAGAGCTATTGGTGACGGACCTCGTATTTTGAACCTCGGTCAAATGACGAGGACGACACCTGAGCTAGCACCCCCTCTTAACTTACACACCAAGCCAATGGGAAGACTTTGAGCCTCAACTGATTTAAAATGTATCAGTCCCGGCTACATGGCGTGTCTTTTGTGGCAACACAGTTCGAACCCTCGACTCGACGAGAACCACCAGTCGCGAGTCTGCAACCATGAAAACTTGCCACAACGGCCACCAAACACATATAGTCACAGCACCATAATAGTCAAATACTTCTTCAACATTTTTGTGTTATTTATCGAACGTATAAACAAAATAAGAGAAAGTTTGCAACTGTCATTAATGAGTAAATAGCATTCACCTATATACTTTACATCTAGTTCGCTCTTTGATTTAACTAGTGCTACTTTTTTACTCACTTTTGTGCAAAACCATGATGCGAAATCTCGGCATTTTTGTTTGAAACTCTTCATGTATTAACAGAAATAATTTTTTAATGAATTTTTAAGGTTTTACTATTAATTTATGAACAAAAGTGCATTAATTTCATAGTTTCAAGAATATTGTTGTTTGAATTGAACATCTCTCCCAATAGGATGAAACGTGGCTTTTGTTGATTATATTAAAATTAGAAAAATATACTGAATAGAATTGAGAAAACGCATGTATTAACAGTGAAGCGTTTGATACGATGGTTGATAGTTTAGTGAGTGATAAAGATAGTGAGCCGAAGTTATCAAGGGAAACATCTACATAAGACCGGTGTTGAGTAAGTAGCTTTAAGAATGAGTCCAAATCCTTTAGGAGTGATCCAAATCTACAAAGAGGGAATGGATCGAACCCTTACCTACAGATTTTTAAAGGACTTGAACCCAATTGGTTCGGAGAGACAAAAATTACCGTATTATTTTATACGGTAATTTTTGTGAAATCAGACACTTTTACAGACTAATTGCCACAGATATTGTAAGTTTGAAATTAAGTATCGATTACATATTCAAAGATTTGATTAAAATAACTTGGTTATCATCATTATTTGATTCTACAATATTTTAACTGTGTTGATTAGAGATTCTTACATATTGAGAATAAAAGGAGAAAGAAGTTATAACGGAGCATTTCAACTTTTCTATTTTGAAATTCTTCCGATATATTTCTAACTGCGTATAAAAAAAATATTTTGACATTTTAATTAAACACCAGCTATAATGAACATAAAAATTATACATTCATCACAATCTAGTTTAAATGGTAAATGATTATTTTCTCGCCTTGAATATTTAAATTCAATAATTATGCAGCAAGTAAAACGTGTTTAAGGCTATCAAAAGACTGAAACCTTACAGTATTGGATTGGTTTTAGAAACATCTCACTAGAAGCAATAAGGCGACTATTGGTGATAGACCTCGTAATTTTGAATCTCGGTCAAATAAGGAGGTGATAGATCCCTGAGTTGGCACCTTCATCCCCTAACTTCCACACCACGCCAACGGTATGACTTTAAACTCCTTCACATCTAGTATGCATCAACTCCGACTACACGGCGGATCTTTGTGGCATCAAGGCTAGAACCGTAAATCCGTGACCATGATCATTAGGCTATTACTGCCAGGAATCCCTATAGTAGAAAATGTTAATTTATTTACAAAATAATCGTAAAATAGAGGATATAAAGGAAAACTAACAACATATGTTATTTAATAGAATTTAGTGTCATGCTAAAAGAAATACTACGTATTGATAAATATGAAAAGATCGTGAAAATTTGATTTTTGATTCAAATTATAAATTCATATTTCAGGATAAACTCTCAAAAATGAAACGTCAACCAGTCCTAATTTTCGGATAACAATAGCAATATGGTTCTCTTTAAATGGTGCTGTATAAAAACATTAATAATTATTTAATACGTATTTACTTGAATATGAGGAATTAAATAAAACCCATAAAAATATTCTTCCACGTTTCGATAGGAAGAAAATTGGCTTTCATTAAATCAATAAAAAAACTTTAAAAAAATTGGTGAAAAATCTGTGAAAAAGGCATTTTTTTTCCATAACATTATCAAAAATAGAGTATAAATGCGGAATTTTTTTTCAATGAAATCAACAGCATGAACAAATAAGTAAAAATCAGTTATCCTAAAAGGGATTTAGCTGATTTACATTGATTCGGTGACGTGGTACTTCCTTTAGAATACAGTTCCGCGAACCATTCTCAAAAATGGTTTTGAAAAGATTTTCCCTAAGATTGGCTTAGTTTTTTTAGTCTTAAAAATCATCATTAGGGATTCGACAGGAGTATCAAATTATTTGATTCACCCATCGAATAAAACTGCTTCTAAACCAAAACCATTGTTTTGTTGCTCTAAATTTACAAGTCAATTCTTAGCAACCGAAAACATTACTAGTTATTCAAACCCACCAAATAATCCCACACCAATTGCTCCCTGAAGCACACCCCTCCTCGCCATTCAGCCTATCTCCCCGAACACCTTAAGCCTCGACCCCCCGCCTGAGCCCAGATAACTGGCTCCTTAACAAACCCTCCTTCCCCACTTCATTATGTCGCTCTGTAACAAGGACCCAAAGAAACGGATTTGTTACCAAACGATAACCGACAATGGGGTTGGGGTGGTCTCTTTCCTATCATAACCCTCAATGGGTATGAATGCACATATCTAACTGTGTGTATGAAGAGCACAAGTGTGGTTCTATAAGTGTCCGTAGAAATGGGGATTTAGCTTCGGGTAACTGCGATTTAGGAATAGATGGGTGTAAGGCCCCAACTATATCCCTGTGTATTGAGGGGGGGTCGAGTGTTTATTGCGGTAAAATATGATTGGGTGAAATGTGTAATTCGGTAGAGATCAGACTTGTTAAGACCAGGAGTTGTACAGATTCGTTACAACTTACCAAAACAAAAAGAAAGAAAGAAAAACATTATCTATTAGCCTTATCTATTTTTACCATTATATTTTTACATGAAAAGTAATTAAATGATATTTAATATATGTCACATTGTATGATGGTACAATTAGTTTATCATTATTTACATTTTGCATAAATTGAAAGAATAATTTCATTTTATTTTTCAAGTCTGGCTCTAAGTACATATTGAATTTTTAAAGTCACTCTTATCTTTATTATTATTATAATATTCACGTTTTTTTAATAATTATTCTCAATTTTGTGTTGATCTTAAGAGGCTTTTGAGTTTTAGCGTATAACTTTATGAATTCTATCTTTTTAACTACTCGAATAGTATTTGCGTGAATCAATGGCTAAAAAATCAATGGCTCACTTAAAATTGGCTAAAAAATCAATGGCTCACTTAAAATTGGCTAAAAATTAAAATATAGATTTTTTTAATTGAAAAAGTTTATGAATTTTATTTCTAAATAAACGAGAAAACGTCCTAACAGAAATAAAAGAAGAAAATACGAATTGCTACGAAATTAATTTACGATCTAAAATATATAATTTTAAGTCCAGATTTGATGGAACTCCAAACTAAATTCGTGTCACTTACAATAGCGGTTGCCGATAATGTTGCACAGGAGAAAGTGCAATTCACAACTTGATTATCTTCTCTCGATTACATCCAAAGACTTGCAGTTCATTTCCATTTCATCAACCAACTGCGGGAAATGAACGTCAGCTTGGCGAAGGAAGAAGATCGACTGAACTGAATAAAATCATACTAAATAAAGCAACAAAAAAAAAGAGCGAAAGTATAAACTTAGCAACGGCATGTAATTCTGCTTCGACACAATAGTAGAGATATATTACATTATATTCATGAAAATTGTTTCAAATACTCATATATAATCAATATCATGAAGATGAGTCCAAACTACTGAATCTTTTATTTTTTTTAAAATTTAAAAATATATATATATCATCGAAAAGATTTACATTCTCTCTCTCTCTCTCTCTCTGTGTGTGTGTGTATATATATATATAT
>BMAW01104180.1:95284-106534 GCA_019974015.1 Nephila pilipes
TGTGTGTGTGTGTATATCGCTATCTCTTTCTTAGTATTTTTTTTCTTTTATTTCCTACTTTACTTTCTCTCTTTATCCATACATCACTGTTCCCCTTTTTCTCTGTCTCTCTCATTTTTTATTTTTCTATTATTTTCTATATCCCAATCACTCTAAATATCCATCATTTTTCTTTTTAAAACCTTTTCTCTATTTCTCTACAGTCCTTATTTCCTCACTTTTTAAATTGGTAAAAATCTAATTTCAACTATTTCCATTCATAACTTTAAAATTACTTTATCTCAATTGTATTAATCAATTTTGCATCCAAATATCAAATTTGCTTCAAATTTTATTGTAAAATGTCTTATAATACAATAACTTCGATACACTTATATTTTTTAAGTAGTGATACAATCGTTGCTTCAAAAATAGTGGGGGGGAGTACAATGTTTCACTTTTGTATCTAGGATTCCACATCCTCCTCGTGACCAAACATGTCTTCCGAGACTTATCCCGAGCTTCCATGGATTCTTCTCTCCATTGTGGCGGGGCGTAAACAATGAAGAAAGAGGCCAATTGTTAGTCTATATACAGGCCTGGAGAGTGTGTGCAGGTATACGTACTTATCGCCACTGGAATTATGACGCAAAGGCCTTTAACAACTGCAGTCCTAATCCTTTCTTTAGTCCTCGATTGTGATTGGATGCGTTATAAAGTGAAAGTATGCTATTCAATTTCCTCGCAGGACTGTTTTCTTTGGATGGGGATGAATTTCTCTATTCGGAATTGTTTGCGGAATGTAGAAGAGATATTCCCGCCATTCAACGGACGGATTTGTTTATTTTGTATGACAAGATAGCATCTTTAGCGTCTGTATGAAATAAGGGATACAGCATTATTAGTCCAATTGCGACTCATTTCTCAATAAGTGGACAAGAAGATTTTCTTATAAATGCTTTGCCTTTTTACTCACTGTGTTTCTAACTCTGACAAACAAACAAATCATTTTTTGTATAGTATTAACAGATTGTGTTGCAAAGGAAATGTTTTTTTTTTAAATAAACTATTGCTACTTTGCAACAAGACTTTCCATTGAGTATCGTACCATGAGGAGATTTTAAAAAAACGTGTTGTGTTATTTCGCTGTAAGAATTTGCATCAAAAAGTTGATTCGTTTGAATTACATTCGTTCTAGAATAAAAGTATGTTCTAACACAAGTATGTCCTAACAATCACGTATGAATCAAGTATGTCCTAACACAAGTATGTTCTAACAATCATGTATGAATCAAGTATGTTCTAACATCAACACTTTCCTAACAATCATGCCCTACTACTTGAATTTTCCAAAGTCCTGTTAAATTTAATGGGCGCTATCCCGTCTTATCCTACATGAAGGTCGTTGTTGGAGTTGAGTCCCCATTTGCCACTCATATGAATATAATGAATTTTTATATTGTTCCTCAAATCTAGAATATTATATTTATTTTAGTGCTATAAAGTGCTTCTAAAAGAGCAAAGTATGATGACGGGTTTCTGTGAAGTAATACATTTCCTCCATTTTTTGAAAATATTTTAAAATATTTCTTAAAGTTCTGAAAACCCTCAAATTATCTATCACAATAGAAATTTTCAAAAATAGACAAGAAAATTGAATTTCACATAAATATCCATTTTTTTCCCTTTCTAGACGAGCTTCATCGCAATCAAATAAATATAGAAATCTAGATTTAAAAAGAAAAGTGAAAATTCCTCATGATTAACATAACACTTACGAATTCGTAACGGATTGCAACCGCGGCTCTTGTATAACATTGTGAATAATAGCCAATGAAAATGAAGAAGGAAAAAAAACAAAATAAACTGCAACACGAATTTATTTAATTCTAAATAATTATAATACCTAACATTGAGAGAAAGTAATTCTGCAAATCAAGATTTTGGAAATAAAATCAGCATGTTTAATCAGCATGCTTAAAATCATCGAAAATTAAAATGTGATTTATAAAGTGGTTTAAATCGCATCATCATTTTCATCTAAAATTTACACCTTTTAAGCATACATATTACCTGCATTAAATATTGTATGCGTAAAGTATAGAATGATTAAGACTAAACTAACAATAATCAAAAGGTTACATAAAATTATTTAATTAATAGATCAGAAAAAAATCGTTAGCAAACCTAATTGAAATCATATGTATATGAGGTAATCGCAATTGTATGTTAAAATATGAGTTAAGGAATAATTTGATTTTAATCCCGAATTTGAGTTCAAGGTTGCCTTTGTTCAAAAAGGTGTCAAAATATTTTACTGAAATTCCAAGCAATCTCCGTATCATAATTTTATCAAATATTTGAAATGTAATTTTACTTCTTTTAAACCTCTTACTTACAATTTTAATTTAAAACTGGAGGTATTAATACAGTATTCTCACGGTAATCCGGCATATATCGAACCAGAGTACACCACAGGATTACCAGAAATGCCAGATTACTGGAAAATCATTAAACATGAAGTAATTAAACACAATAATTATTTCTTGACAATTAATACATTACACGAAAATAAAGATCCAAACATAAAATAATTAAAGTTGCAAAAAATGCATTGTTTTGTATTAATATTGTTACGAAAGTGAGTTGAAGCTTCCCTACAACGCCTCTCTTTTAATGGAAAAGATAGATTTATAGAGATATCACCAGTCAGCAAAAGAGAGTTTAAGCAATTGACTCCTTCACCTTGGCGATGGAATTGGCAACCATTTGGCGACTTGGCGAGAAACTTGGTAACTTTAGCGACAAATGGAAATATCTTGAAGGTGCAGGAATCTAGACGAAAAATCGTAGGAAAGAAAGTTTCGGACTTTTCGTGAAATTTCCTATGTGACGTCACGCCTAGCCGGAAAGGTATAAATACGCCAAGAGCTGCAGTCAGAAGAGCGAGAGAGTCTAAGGGATCGGTCTGTGTACGGAATCAGTTTGTCTGTAGAGTCTGATTTGTAGACAGATTGGGGAATCATTGCCGAGTAAATTTGCTGTAGACTCGGCCTGAATTAATCGAAACTGTTACAGAGAGTCTGTCTTTGGATATTCTATTGAGGAGAGGGATCGAGAGATCGACTTAACGCTGTCGGCACTTGAAGTGAAGCGTGTCGGGTGAATGTGCAAAGAAGCAACGTGTGTCTACTGGGAATCGTCGGACCCATCAGACGTATCAGCCTATATAAAAACACGGCATTGGTGAAGTGCCAGATTATAGAAGAAGTAATATGGGTTTATCCCCATTGCCGATCCGTCTGTTTTCTTAAATATTAACTAGTCTAATCCCCAATTCTGAGGCTCTACTAAATTCTAAGTTAATGATCTCTCCTAGTTCACTGTCCTTCTACGAGGATAATAGCAACTTTTATAAAACATTAACATCAAAGATTACTTACCGGCAAATGATGCAAGTCAGCTCACAATTGAGAAACCTTGACTGTACAGTTTCGAGTCCAAGTCCCTATACATCACACAGAGGCGCTGGTAACTCCCGCGCAGTAATAAAAGCCTTCACAATTTTTAAATCTTTCAACAACCGCAACTTTTTGGTCCATCTGCATTATATCTCTGTAGTTTTTATACAGATTGATGCTATCTGCTCACTACATTGTTAAAGTTTACCTTATTTAGGTAATCAAGTTACATTCGGTTGGAAAGGTGTTGGAAACTTAAATACAAAGTCAAAAGAAACCCGAGATGTTAGTTGAGGAAAAAGTTTCGTGAACAGCTCATATTACAAGTATAGCTTTTCTAGAGGAGTTAAAATTACTTTGTTTTAAAATTCTGAATAGCAAGAAAAATACTCGTTTCGGCCGGTAATATTGTTCGCAGTGTCTACATTTTTTTAAAACGCTTTTTTGTATTTCACTTGGTGTGTGTATATCAGTAGGTCAACAAATTTTTGATCGTTAATTTAACCAACTTCCCATCAAGCTAGAGTTCTGAAACCTTGGTAATCGTTCTTACTAGCCTAACAATGCGATATTTAGACATTTGTGCCAAATTTTAACTAATATATTTTTTTTAATAATGCAGTTTAGCTCAACCACTAGGCACAATTTCAAAAATTGCCAAACTTGGCAATTTTTTTGGTTGAATTTTAAGTCCAATGCAGTATTTAGACATTTGCGACAAGTTTTATTTCTATAATTTTTTTTAATAATGCAGTTTAGCCCAACCAATTGGAGCGATTTCAAAAATTGCGACTTGTTGAAAATTGCGACAAATTTCAAAATTCCTCTTGAGTGATTTTTTTTTTGCTGAACAATATTAAACATTTGCGACAAGTTTTAACTAATGTTTCAATAATTTTTTTAATACACTTTGCCACCATATAAAAAAGTTGGTTTTTATCTCGAATTATTATAATTCTACTTGCTACCATGCTGCATTACTTATTAATGAAAACCAACTCTGTAACGTCCCTTTATTACTTCTATGTCATTTTCTATACTTAATCTAATTTAAAACAGTTATGAAACAAAAGCCCATTGAATAAAGAGTCAAACACAGATGAGAACCAAATTGTTTTATTCATATCTAAGAATAATCAATATATAATACCTAACCGAATTTATCTGTGGCTTTGCGTCCCTGAATGCGATTTATTTAACATTTAAATGTAATAAAGATTGAACTTCTTGCCCAACCAATCGGGTTCGAGTCCTTGACCCAAAGTAGAACCCTCTAAACTGTGATCCGAAAAATTTCCGCGTTTGGCAAAAGGGTCACTTTTAATAGCAGGGATCTTCAAACTGCGTTCTGTGGAACCTTGGAGTTCCACAACTCGAAATAAAAATTCGAACAGAAAATTACAAACATACACATTAGTTTATCTTTGAAAATTAATCAGTAGCTTCGTGTGTGGGTTACCGAAGTCCGTAACGTGACATCAACCGTGAGGTACGTTATAAAGTAATTCCAAAATTTCAATTGTTTAGTCCATATACATACAAAATAGAATTCCCGTTTATGGCATGATTATATGCTGGCGAGTTACCATTATGTGCTATGTAAATGAAAAAAAAAATATTTAAAATGTACGTGACATAAAAAGCAAAACATAGAAACAAATTAAATGCAGAGTATTAAATGCAAATAGAATCAATAGAGCTAGACTTCGACAGTTTAAGTAAAAAAAAAATAATAAAAGCACATTCCAGTAACTAAAAATAATGCAGGGGTAGGTGACATCTCGAGCTATTAGATTATAAAGCTATTAAAAAGTAAATTAGATTTATTTTATGTTAAACTGTTTTAATAAAAAATGCAGTACTTTTCTTTAATTGTTTTTATGTATAGTACTTATAACATATTGGACTACTTTAAATATTATTTTAAAATATACTTTTTCTGAGGATGAAATATGGTTCCTGGAAAAAAAATCTTATAGTTCTAAAGGTTCTACTTGTTTATAGCTTCAAACAAATTCCCTCTCTACCTCTAATTTCCAACATCAGTAATATAAGTTTCACTGTATAGTACTTATAACATATTGGTATAAATTCCTTCTCTACCTATATTTTCCAACATTAGTAGTATACGTTTCAATATATCTTCTCAATTCTATACATTACACTTCAACAACTCTAATTCAACCTACATGAGTCACGTTTCAATTGTTGGGAAAACTTTGGATTCAAAGACCATTTCAAAAGTCCTTAAATATGGATAAAAGGGGATATAATGATGGATTAAAGTGGGTAATAGAGCTACGCTATAAATCAATATCACTTACTTAGAAAAACACGAAGGGATTTTAATTTAATTACGAAGCATTTATGGAAAAATTATGCCTTAAGAAATATTTTCATTCGAGAAACAAGTGTGGTAACTTTCTCATTCGAAAAATTATCTAACATAGATTCCGTCATCAATCATAAATAAAAATTAACTTCCGAAAATTCGTATTAGCCGCATATTAACCGAGAGGGTAGGGGAAAGAGCGGAGTCCCAGAAGCAGATGAACTGTTCTACCCCAGAACGCCCCTCTCTTGAATAAAACATTATCACATACAGACGAAAAATGCTTTAGTCGAGACATTAATGAGAAATTGAATCGTCTGATCTTTCTTCGACGATTGCTTTTAAAAAGATAACATCTCGGAATAAGAGATTGCACAAAAGAAAAGAGGGAAAACGTGCCGAGATTCTTTTCTTTTCCTAAACATCTCTCACGGAGTGGGGGGAGGGAGGAAACGGGAAAAAAATCTTCATTGTTGCAGAAAATTAAAACCACTTCGATATTATTATACGAAACACATCAACCAGTCTGTCCGGCTTCGACCCCCTCCCTCCCTCCTTCAACTATCTCAGAGACATCCTAAAGGGGAGTGGGGGAGGAATAAAGAATGCATTCTCTGACAAACGACTGTCGAAATGCAAATATAAATGCAACGGGACTTCAAAAACTGAATGAAAGAGAATTTCTAGAAAAGCCGCTATTGTGAAAAGCCATTCAGAATTACGAAAGCTTTTCATAATAAACGCCGATTTTTTTTTTTCCTTCCCTCCTCCTCCCCTAGGAATAGAATGGGGAAAAAAGTGGAAAAAGGGGTGGGCAAGGGAATAGGGGAATTTGATAGTTCACTCAGAGGGTAGAACAGATGACACTATATCTATATATAAGAGTGGAAGAGAACTGTTTGTGAGGAGGGGTGTAACTGATCAACAAGACAGCTTTTTCGAGGAGTTCAACTTTCGCTTTTGACACGAAAAATAGGGGCTTTTGTGAGAGGATCGCTTAAGCTCCATTTTAACGGGGTTTGGGGGTGGCCCATTTGCATCACAAGCGGTGGAGAGGGAAACTGATGCTTCTAACCGCATCTTTTCACTTCTGGAGAGAAAAAAAGAGGGCTGAGATGAAAATTCGCTTTTTGGTGAGCCATCCTTGATGTCTATCTGTCGGGCTGTGGCATGAGATCGGAAGTGAAATGAAAAGGAGGATGAAATAAATGAATAAATGGAAGACTGTTTGATAGGAGATCGATAGGTAGAGATACTTCGACATCTGGGTGGATGGTGCGAAAGATTCAAGCCATTCCGTTTATAAGTT
This sequence comes from Nephila pilipes, assembly GCA_019974015.1. Lineage (NCBI taxonomy): Eukaryota > Metazoa > Arthropoda > Arachnida > Araneae > Nephilidae > Nephila > Nephila pilipes. The sequence goes on from BMAW01104180.1 coordinate 102,366, forward strand.
TCGGAGTTAATGAGGAAAATTTACTTGGAATGTGTTCACATATTTCAATTGTATATAATACCATTTATTTATAACTATACTTAGCCAACAATTTCGTAAATAAGTTAATTAAATACGTTATTCTATTTGTTGAATATAGGATTGCATAAGTATTTTATTCTTCTACCTCCCGAGGCGGCCCGCTCTTACCAAGATCCGAAAAAAGATTTCTCGCTCGGTAACTTCTGATCAAATCATTTGGTAATGGAGGTTTATTTGGCTTATTTTTTTACGGAATGGCTTGAATCTTTCGCATCATCTACCCAGATGTCGAAGTATTTCTACCTATCGATCTCCTATCAAACAGTATTCTATTTATTCGTATTATCTGTGCTGTTTGAATTAGACATGTGAGTCTCTTTTGTGAAAAACTTTAATTATTTCGTATTTTTTTTAAATCTGCCTTATGTTGATTTAATAATATAAAGACATACAATACAGAAACAATCAAACAATTTAGTAATGAGAAACCTGATTTCATCACATAAATAAATGATGCCACTTTCAGTTTTACTTCTCACCGCTCAACGAGAGTACTTGAAATCTCCACCAGATTTAACGTGCATCAGCCCTTCTTTAGTGGCATCAGGTCTCGAATCCACGACTTGACGAAAACAACACCAGTTGAGAGTCAGCGACCATGACTACTAGGCTACCGATGCCTCTTTTAATCGAGTGAAGAAGGAGTAGAAAAAGTTTGGAACTAATTTACAACAAGTTGTGACGGATCTATCCACGACCTTGTCACTAACAGTCCTCTTGAGGAATTTTCAGTACTCAGCAATTATTTGTATTGGAAAGTTTCCTCCGAAGAAGAGAAAGAGATCATGCAAATTATTATGATATATATAGTATGGGCTCTCAAGGAGAGAGGGAAAGAGAGAGAGAGAGAGAGAGGATAGATTTGTTCTGTAGCTGAGCTTCTGTTAATAAATTAAATTGTTTTAGAGTGCTATTGCAATGGCCCCACGTTGGGCGCCATTGTAATAGTGTAGGGTCGGACGGTATGGAAGAAAGGGTCGACATCTCTAAAACAATTTAATTTATTTACAGAAGCTCAGCTACAGAACACACAAATCTAACCTCTCTCTCCCCCCTCTCTTTCTATGAAAGCTTATACAATATATATATCAGTCTTAATTAGCGTGATCACGTTCTCTTCTTCGGAGGAAGCATTCTAATAAAAATAATAGCTGAGTACTGAAAAATCCCCAAGAGGACTGTTAGTGACAAGGTCGCGGATAGACCCGTCACAAAGTAATACTTAATGTACAAAAGAGATCGAATGTCACTTTACAATTTAAAAGGTGAATAACTTATATAATTTTTGCTTGATATCAGAATCTGAAAAATCAAGGATTGGGATTTTAAAAATACAAATATTTAAATGTTACGTGAAAAATATCCAATGTTACTGTGCCCCAATAAAGGCTCCCTCGTTCATGTACATATGATACGTGCATTATTTCATTGAAGGTGTCCTTCTAGGCCTACAATTTTGGCCTTTGTTAAACGCTTCGTAACACAAGGGTCTGTCAGAGATACTCCAAGAACTGGAAGACTTTCCTCGACTCGTAGCTAGACCAATCTTGGTCGAAGAAAGAATTATTTCCAAGGCTCAAGTTTTCATTGACCACGTTCCCCTAATATCACTGCACCATATCTGTTTCTTTGGAGGTACCTTAAAGATCCGATTTCACCAATAATCTTTAAGTCATTGCTCTCCCAAAGACCAATCATCATCAAGAAATTCATAGGATACAGTAAGACAGATAGTTTAACAAATATTGTTGTCTATACATTTAGCTCAATTCTTTTTTTCAAATAATGTATAATATCATACGTACTAGTATCCAAAGATTAATAATTACTAAATTTCGAAAATATATGAGTAAATATAGGTGAGCTTATTCTAAATATCTTATGGGGAATCATCGATTGAAGGTAAGATTTTATCTTTATGCAAAACATTTCAGTCGACGTTTTCATGGTCAAAACATCTGCATTGTTGGTACGCAGATAAACCAACTCACTTAGTTATATCAGTTCAGACAGGTTTCCTGCGAGTTGGGTAAGAAGGAACGTTGTTTACATTTAACAACGATGACACAAAGGTGATCACTGAACATGTTTGCGAAAATCTAATGCAAGCAGTGGACTGCTCCCTCATCTGATCTAAATACTACCTAGCAAATGAGGGATATACATGGGAGACAACTTGCACCCTTCCTCACCTTCCAAGTTCCATTCCAGAACTAAAAAAAAACTCTTTGTGGTGTTTAGAACTTTTTGAACTCACAACTTATCCACAATGTTACAGCAAGGAAGGGAAATGGTTGTGCAACATGCTTAGCTGTCAGGGTGACCATACACTTTATTACACTGCAGCATCATTTTTTTTTTTATTTCGTTGGTTTTCACTAAAATGTGAACTTCATTTATTGGCTTTGTTTTATTTCTAACTGTTTCTGTGGGTGATAATAGTAATTATTGTCATTCTTTCGTGTTGTTTTCTTATTTTACAATCGGTTAACACTCATATATCACGTTTCCCCGCAATTTTGACTAAGATTTCAGTTCTCATGCACATAATAACCAATTACGCTCACGTTTTAACACCAGTGTATATAAACAACTATGTTGTTTTATGAAACAATAAGAGTTATAACTATTAAGTTACTTTTGACTAACCTTATATATTAGATATATAATTGTTTAATATTAGTTGCACGTATTAAGTCAAGTAACTTATAGGTTGACAAGTTTTAATTGGAGCGCCTGAGCCAAACGTTCTTAATCATGTCAGAGCAGATTAACTTAATGTAACTCAAGTAACTTAATTTATTAAAGTTTTTTGTTGTTTGTTATTGAAGTTTAATATCAGTGCATGATATGGACTCTATCGCGTTTTCCCTATCAAATTGCAACTTTAAATGAATTTAATTGGATAAAAAATCTCTTTCAACAAATGAAACGTATCCTTTGTAGATTATAGTTAATGAAGTGTAATAAATAGAACTGAAGAGATATACATATAAGCAGTGAAACGCTTAATGCGTGGGTTCGTAGTTAAGTTAGTGGTAAGAATAATGAGTTGAAGCTATCACTGTGAGACGTATCTATTCAACCTGAGCTCAGTTAGAAACTACAGGAGTGAATTTAGAAAGGATCTGCAAAAGGCAAAAGATTCGAACCATCATCTCTAAATTTTCTAAGGACTTGAACTCGATTGGTTTGGGAAGATAAGCATTACGTTACTGTATTAACCATTAGATCAGACGTGTAAGAGACCTTTGTTACAAATAAGAGTAGGTTAGGTGATTAAATATTGATTATTCGTAGATTTGAATGAAATAAATTGGTTATCATCTGTGTGTGGCTCTCTATTAATTTAACTATTAATTAAGGGACAACTTAAATAATTAATAATAGCAAGAGAAGGATATAATATAGGGTATGGCAATTTTATTTGTTGAATTTGTTGTTAAATGCAAAGTATCAGCTCTTAAATTTGGCTTAAAAATTGACATGAAATTTTATAAAATGCGTGATTATAAAGTCATATTATTAGCATCTATCCAACTGAATTTTAAATCCCAGAACAGGGGGGCTTATTCGTTCTTACAATGCTAAGCAATACCAGCCCCTGTTTTTGCACAAACGGAAGACTGAAAGTACTTCTTCCATTTAATAGTTATTGAAAATTATGAGAACTTAGGTGTGTGTGTGAGTTGCATCAAAAGATCATCCAAACAAAATAAAAAAAAATGCGCTGTTAAAAACAAACAAACTATCATTTTATTTTTTTACGATGCTCCTAAATACACAATTTTTGAAGAAAATAAAAGAAATCTCTGAACGTATATGACAGAGATTCAGCTATTTATAAAAAGTCTTGGTTGAAATGCAGTTTAGCGTAACCACCCGTTGGCGACAAAAATTGTTTACAATTGTTTGGCGATATTTTGCCAATTGTGGTTACCATTAACCATTAATTACCCGCCATAAAAATTGCCAAATTTGGCAATTTTTCAAATCTCGCTAAGTGGTTACGCTAAACTGCATTTTCACCAAAGTCTTATATCATATATATATATATATATATATATATATATATATATATATATATA
>BMAW01104180.1:106634-167821 GCA_019974015.1 Nephila pilipes
AAAAAAAAAAAAGCACCACCTTTCAATGAAGGAGCTTTATAGGTATAAATTTATAACGGAGTTCTCACATGGATTTCCCTTCAACTGATCCTATGGGCCTTTCTATGACGTTATTTAATTTCAGAACCTCTTATGAATATACCGTGGCTTATGTAAATTAGAATAGAAATGTTAAGGTGTAATGAATGACATAGCATTCAAAGACTGCAAAGAGTTTAAGGGATTTCAATATCCTTAAATTTCAAAATTTTCGATTATTTGAAAAAATATATGTTAGAGACCCGTCTTTTCTGAACATTTTGGGGCCAAAAGTTGAATGACGCTACCTCAATTTCCAGAGTTACAAAGAAAAAAAAAATAAACCTTGTTTAACTAGTTATTCTGTTGTTTTTCAACTTATATCTCTTTTTTTCCTCTTAAAAGAATAAAATAAAAATGAGCTAGTACCCAAGATTTCTCAGAATCTATCTATGGCATTACTTTGAAATTACATATAAATATTCTAAACAAATTTCTCAGTGATTTATACACCAATTTATAAACAAATTATTAAAGGAAAAAATTTTATGTAAATTTTAATAGGATTTTTTTTTTCTTAAAATTTCCTAATTTTTTAAATAACTGTACTTAAGAAAAAATTTCTAAATTTTTTTAAAGTACATACAAATTCAAAACTAAACGTTTTTCTACTAAGCAACGTTATTTTTGTAAATTTTGATGGATGTACTTCAGAATTCTACGTTCAGTAAAATAATGATTTCCTAACTTTGAAAAAGTGTTTCGTTTACATTGTAAATATATATGATTTTTCAAATATTTATATGCAAATATGAGATTAATGCAAATATACTTGGATATTATATGGTAAAAGTGTCAAGTTCTTCCTTTGTTTCATCAATAAGTTACATTGGTTTGAAAAATAATATTTTTTGGCATACACGGATAGTTGTTAAGAGTCCTGGGGCCCCTTAAACATTAGAGAAGTAAAGAGAGAATGAATTCGAAGGGGTTTGAATTACGACATTAGATCGGTGCTTACCATGAGATGAATGTTGGATTAGTTCCGAACTCAGACCCACAACTGTAACAAGAGTCGTATAAATAGCATTTTTTCATTTCATAATTCAAACCTTAAATTATGGACACGTAAAGGTATCTGATCCCTATTCATAAGGAGTGTTGTTTATTCTAAAGGAAGAATAATAAAATTGAGTTTAACTTCCCTGATTATTTAGACTGACTCTTACCTGTGAGAACTTAACGAGAATTAAATACTAGACAGTGAAGCCAAAGCGTCCCAAGTGATGTTTTGTTTTAGTAATTTGTCAGTTCCTATCAAATCAACCGTGACAATGCTTTAGCCCAACTTCAGCGAAATAAATCAAATTAAAACTTGTTTTCAAGAAGTAGGTTATTTTGTTATTTTCCTAAATTATATATTTGCCTTTCCCAAGATATTTGTTTTAAATAAACATTGCCCTAGAACACAGAAATGTATATCCCATAGAATTTCACGTAAGCATTATCACAATGTGCTACTTATTTTATATCTCTGTTTAACGTGTTGTTTTGAGAAAATAGCGCCAACAGTAATGTGTTGGCATAAAAGAAAGGAAACATGGTGTTAGGATCAAAAGAATGACATTTCAACATCTTATGATTACAATAATTGCATTTAATTTGCTTAAGGTATTTTTATATTGCTCAGATATATTTAATTTAATATTTTATTGAATGTTTTTGTTTTAATATCAGAACACACAATATTATAATAATAATGTATCGTTTATCCTTATTTTAATATTCAATTTGATAAATATGTATGGCAGAGTCGTCTGTTTTTATTCTTTTTGTTGTTAACACTGGCAACGTCTTTGAAATTGAATGTTTTGCTTGGGAAAATAAAATTGTTTTAGGAATTTGAAGGAGATATTTTCTCGATAGTAATTGCTTCTGTGGAGCCTGGGACTCGGAAGTACGCTTACTTTATGCTAATTAATATTCATTTTGAATAATTCTACTTTTCTGACAGCTCAAGAGGAAAAAAATTTGCATATGGTAAAATGGAATCAGTGAAGCCAATTTCAATTTTGTGTGTCTCTTCAAAGCAGGTTTATTTTGTTTCAGATTCATTCAAATTTGGGCAGTTTTGTTCTTTTCCTTAACTAGAAGGAATTTATTGAAGAACTCGATAACAACCTCTCTGCTGTATACGCTTAAAAGACGAATAACATGAGAGCTGTCGGTGAAGAACCTCATAATTCTAAAACATGTGACGAGGACGTAATCTGAATTGGTACCACATCCTCGTTATTATAATTCCATGAAAACATAAGGACCTGGAACTCCGACAAATTTAACGGGTAACATCCCTGCTAAATGACTGGTTTGCAGTGGTACAAGGAACTTATATTCGATAGGAACATCGTTGGTTATTAAATCACGACTGTGACAATACGACAACTGTAAGAAATTAAAAAAGAAAAAAAGTTTGACCAATGAAAACCAAGAATCATTGCTTTTTTTTCTTTTATAAAAAATAAAACCAAACAGAATTAAAGCGATATCAACTACAGCAATGACTGATTGGTTTCATGAACGTCGCACACAGAAGCAACACGAGGGTTATTGGCGACGAACCTCGCCATTTTTAACTTCGGTCAGGTGACTAAGAGGACACCTGAACTGGCACTTCACCCCTCTCCTAACTTCCACACCATGCCAATGAGAGGACATTGACAGAAAACATGTTAATATGAGAGGACATTGACAGATTCAACGTGCATCGGGCTCGAACCCACGATTCGACGAAAACCACCAGCCACGAGTTCACAATCATGACACCAAGGCTACCGTGGTCCCTATTATTACCTCAAATTGAAATCTTTGCATACTTTGTATTATTTTTTGAAACTCTGTTGTTATAAATATACAGTATAACACCGGTAAAAAGCGAGTTTTTTGAACATAAGTTTTCTTTCAAACTTCACACTTTGCGTAACATAATTGTTTTATACCTTAAATTTTAACAGCAAAAAGAACCCTTGAGACAAATTGAATTTCATTTTTTATTTTTTTAAATAAAAATTAAAATTAAAAATTTATTATTCCTTAATTTTGTAACAAAACAACAATTGACAAAAAAAAAGAGTTTAAGCTATGACCTCTTCACCTTGGTGACGGATTTGGCGACTTGGCGAGAACTTGGCGTAAATTTACTTTTAAAATAATTTGTTTTGATCAATTAGTTTTTATTAATTATAATTAAATTATCGTATTGTCATCCAAAACAATCGTGTATGGAAAATTTGAGCTCAACTGAGCGCCTTAAAATGTGAGAAAAAAACTTTTAAAGTGTTGGCCCAGACATTCAATGTAAGAAAGATAACACATAACTAATAAATAAATACATAATGCATAACTTTTATTAGAGGCTTAGCGAGAAATTTTCTCATTTTAATTCATATCTCTAATAAAAAATTGTTTCAAGAGAAGGTGTATTTTCGAGATTTTGCGCTCCCGATATTGATTTATCAAAACATACACTTTTAATCTAAAAGTCTTTCTCGGGTAATTAAAAAATAAATTCTTTTTTTTTTAAAGTTTAATATGGGGTCCTAATTTGTACAGTATTTTAATGAAATGGTTGTGTTGTCCGAGTAGCCGGATAGCATTGAAATCGTGACCTGCGATGATTCAGTCGAGTCGCGTGTTCAAACCCTGATTCCACTAAAGCTCTGCAAAATAAAGGGGTTGATGCACACTAAATCGGTCTTTGGCTCAAAGTTCTCAAGTTGATGGAACGGGGGTGGGCAAAAAGGAGTGCCAGCTCAAGAAGTGTTGACTCTGTTATGTGACCATCAATCAAAATTACGAGGCAGCCTGGCAACTTGACTCCAAGTCCTAATTGGAGAGAGAACACCTTGGTTTTGATGATAGAGTTTCAACGAGTGTATGTTAAGAAGGTTTTCTCCTCATTTCACAATGATGGATAAAAAAAGAAAAAGAATGAATGAAGTTAATGTTACCATTGTGCACTGCCATCTCATCACTAGCGCTTAAATAAATATGATACTGATTCGTAGATTAGTTTTGATTTGGTAGTCATTTCCTGCCAAATGAAAATTAGCTTGTTGCTGCGACGACCTGCCACCATCCTCTTGCTTCTAATTGTCACTGTTGATAAAACCTGGATTCATAACTGTTCATTTAAAAGCAAGCAACAATCAAAACAATGGGGTATTTCAACTGCATGTATGTTTCAACTGCAAAGAAGGCGCAGACGGTCCCCAAAAAGTGAGGACGACGATTTTTTGGGATGCGAAGGATGTCATATTCATATATTTTTCAGAAAAAGGGAAAACGATTACTGTTTCATACAATAATGAGTTACCCTATTCTTATTTCCCATTCCTAATACTTCTGTTCCTATTGTAATACCTGTTTTTCTAACCTAACAAGGGTGACGTGCCCCCGGGAAAACATACCCTCCTATTTCGATCTTCGACCATTCCTCTTGTCGGCTAATTTTAATCTTTTTTCGCCCAAATTATTCAAACATCTAGATCACACTAACACTTTCTCTGGCATAAAAAACCAAATTTGGTTCTTGTTCGTGTGCGCCATAAACCTACTTTTCACTCTCTCACTCTCTTCCTAACAGGGATACTATTTGAACTGCCATCGTATCTTTCAGTTTTTGTCCCTTTTTTCATCATTCCTTTATTTACAAATAATCTATACAAGTTAGATGTTTTGAAAATACTTGTTCCTTTTTCAGTCTCGTATAATTCACTACACATTTTTGTTTTGTTTTCTCCTTAGTTCTAGGTTTCAGCCTTTGAAAGAGTTTTTACTGTTGAAAGGGATCCTTCTAATAGATTATAATTCCATACATTCCTAAAAAGTTTGATCTCGATACTCAAAATACTAAAAGATAACATTTAATCTTACACACTTCTAGTGTAATCGAGGCATAATTTTTATATATAAATTTCGAAGTAAAGAAAGTTTTCTTTTCTGAAATTATAAACTTCCAAATTACAAATTAAATCACGAGGAAACTATTCAAAACGAAAAATTACACTTTTTGACACAATATTTTTGATGTACTGCTATTGATTCTGAAAATTAATAAAATTCAAAATTTGCAATGAAAATATTTTAAAAAAAAATATTCAGTGGAAAAAACATGTTCATAGCATTATCATGCAACGAGTATACAATCATTCACATGCAGACAATTTTACATTTTTACATAAAAAAAAACTTGGAAAAAATTTTTTTTTTACAAAAATAAGTCAGAAGGAATTGATCGAAGATTTTGAATAAGTTTTCTAAAATGTCACAAAAAGTTCTAGGGAAAATAAAATTTTTAAGCACTTTGTTAGAAATATTACACCCTACAGCAGGTATTTTTCAATGTAAATCTTTATTTATGACGTAAAATATACACATAGCCTTGCGGGCAGAATATTTCCATGACTAACTAATGCGGGCAGTTTTCGACTCGGAAAAATTTGTGGCAAATATCTATTAAATTGTTAAAAAAAAAAAAAAAAAAAAAAAACGTTCTTTGGATATATTTACATTGAAAATATTCTAAATTTGACCATGCACGAAGCAATTTGTTTTTAAATCTTAATTTTTAGCCATTTAACCATATAAAAATTAGTCCATTTACTTGAAAAGCATACAAGGTAAAATAAAATGATTCACGCAATCGCTTTTCTAGTGCAATAGAACCTCGTTTTAAATCGAATCTCTTTCGATTTTCTGGATGACCCGAATGGCCTGAATGAAGAATTTTTGAAAAAAAAAAATTGAGTAGGTATCTGCAAATGTCCATAATAATATTTATTTGATTCATCCAAGTATTTTGAAGACTTATTCTCATTACTTAAATCATCTAACAGCTACGAATGTGTGAAAGGAAAATGGGAGGGGAGAGGGAGACTTTAACAAACATTCTGTTCAGAGTCAACAAAACCTTAGTTACCCTTCTTATCACCTGTGGCAAGTGATATACGGGGATCCATAATCTAAATGGAAGATGCAATAAAACAACATAAGCACGTTTACATTGTTTGCAAAGTCTATCTTCTCTGTGAATATGATTCATACTCGGTTTTTTCATTATAAAAAGGATTTTCTATAAGTATGTTTTATTATTTATTTATGGCTGCGGTAGACTAGTGCTTAAGGCATCAGACTCGTGGATGGCGATTTTCGTTGAGTCGTGGGTTTGATACCACTAAAGACCCACCGTGTAGTCGGGGCTATGCACATTTAATCTGTCGAGGCCTCCCATTGGTGTAGGGTGGAAGTTAGGGAGAGGAAGTGCCAGCTCAGGTGTCGTCTTCGTCACTTAATCGAGGCTCAAAATTACGTGGTCTGTTGCCAATAGCCCTCGTGTTTCTTCTAATGCAATGTTAATAAAACTAAACCAAACCGAAGACATCCTAAATAAAGTTACCCATATGGTGACAGGGTGTAAAAGAACAATCCCACTGTATCTCATGCATGTCGTAAGAGGAGACTAAAATGGGTATCCACTGTCTTGGGATATAGTCGGGCTCTCTGACCCTGGGGAATTACATCAAGAACTTGGTCCTCCAGGTTGGAGCACTTCATTGGTTTACCTTCTTTAGGTAGGTACTGACTTCATAACCCGAAGCACCCTAGTGATCTTTTTTTTTTCACATGTGGTTTTACTGCCTTTGGTAAACACGGGTGACGCTCCCCCTGTATAACAGAGTGATCCTTCTATTTTCGACTCTCCTTCTTGTCAACTATTTTTTTTCTCACGTCTAGATCTCAGCTGTAACTTGTTTCGTGTAGCATGGTTACATCTGGCTCTTGCGCCATTAAAAAAAATACTCCGAATATACAATACGAATATATACGAAGTTACAATCTTTAAATAGTTGCAACGGATCTCGTAAATTTAAATTACTGACACATTACAAAGTCCACACCTGAACATTTTTACACCCCATGATAATTTTAATTCCAATTCAAATAAGAATACAGCGCGATTCAGCAAAACCCCGTTCTTTTTTAGCAACACCATCCGGTAAAGGGCTGGTCATAAATAATCTTTTTATCTTACCCTAAATGTAGCTAAATTCTATTGTGTCGGCTTCTGTAAAATTCATTAGGAAATAATTTTCGCAATATGCTCCAACGTCTTTTCGAAGGTGATTCAAAAAATACCTGTTACTGATGACAGATAGCATTGCTGAGGTAAACTGGGTCTACATAGTGTGTTGCCATATGCTGAATGGTGCCAAAACAAATCTGACAATGATTCATGAATTAATTTTGATTCAGCAGCCAAATACAAATTTTATTGCTGTCGCGACAAATTGTCATCATCTGAAACAATGTGTTGTTTCCATTGAATCTACTCGAAACAAGGCAAAGAAGATCTCAACGGCAGGTAAATTAATGGAGTCGATTGTATGGGATGAGAAGGGCATCTTACCCATAGACTTCGTAGGAAAAAGAAACTTCAGATAAAGAAAAGATTTAGGAAAAGATTTACTTCAATTCCAAGTTCTATTTCTAACTTGTGTTTTTTTCCCCCCTGAGACCTCATATGCTAATTACTTAAAATTTCAAGACATAGGCTTAGATTAACATTGATTGATTATTAACATCACACCAAAAGCAACACGAGAGAGACGGACGTTTTACACTTGAACCACGAACAAGTGTCGAGGACGACACCTGAGCTGGAAATTTCAAACCCCGCCACCGGAGGAAATGAAGCGTCAACAGATTTAACGTGCATTAGACCCACTACACTGTGGGACTCCAGTGTCATCAGACTTGAACCCACTGCTCGAGAGGGAAAAAGAGTTCGCGACCATGGATCCAACTCTCCAAACTTCCTTTCCACTCCAGTTTAGTTTAGTTTTTATTAACGTCGCACTAGAAGCAACACGAGGGCTATTGGCGACGGACCTCGTAATTTTGAACCACGGTCAAGTGACGAGGACGACACCTGAGCTGGCACCCCCCTCTCCTAACATCCACACCACGCCAACGGGAGGACTTTGGGCTCCGAACAGATTTAACGTGCATCAGCCCCGGCTACACGGCGGGTCTTTGGTGGCCAAGGATCGAACCCGCGACTGAACGAAAACCGCCAGCCGCTATCTACGACCTTGACCACTAGGCTACCGCGGCCCCCCTTTCCACTCCAATTGGAGGACTTGGAGTCTCAACAAATTTAACGTGCACCGTTCCCGTTACCCAACGAGCTTTAAGAGGTTGAGCTCAAGCTAAGAGAAATGATAAATTTTTTGTCAGATATAGAGAGAGGACCTGAGGTTCAAGTTGGTATATAAAGTCATGTTTCTACAGCACTCAACTAACCATGAATCGAGATGTATGTAAATAATAATAACTGCCAAAAAAACAAATTTTTAGGAAATATATGCCTCATTAATGATAAATGAAGTGTTTGTTGAAATTCTCCTGGATTTTGTGATTCAAATTTTTCTGAAAAAGTATATATATATAAATATTTCTGCCAGGATGAACTATGCGCTCGGTTGCTAAGCTCTTTTTTTTTCCCTCGTTAATTTAATATGTGTACTTAGGCTCAACATGCCAATCAGCATGCACGTTGGCATAAAGGCCTCGCATCACGAAGAAAAATAAAATGGCGGCCATCAAGGTATTTGCTGCATCGGTTCCATGTGTATTTTTTAAAAAATACTGATATTTAGTAAGGTCTTCCTGCACTTTTTAAATCCAAATAAATATTATTCTGTAAATATTTATTTGTATATCCACGTGCGCACGTTATCATTTCATTGGTTTTCTAGTCTGTTTTACTCTCTCCAATTTGCGTTATTTTTTTTTTTAAGTAAATTTTACTCACAGACTATTTATAACTTCTTAATGATCAAACATTTTTTTAAGCATGTAATAAATAAATCCGTAAGAAATGAAACAAAAAAATTTTTGTGTGTGTGTTCATCGTATTAGATTGAAACTACATCGGCGTTATATAGAATTATTGAAGCCAACTGAAGTTTGAATTCCATTTAAATCAGTGTTGTGTGTGTGTGCTTATTTCTTTTATTAATTTTATCAATTGAATCTAAGTCTTAGGAGCGGGAGTTATTTTTATTATATGTGAAGTATCATTGGTGTTAATTATTATTTGTGAAGATAGCGAACTTCTTTCGGAACTCTAAAAATAATACAATAATTACTAACTATCTGAAACAAATAGCCAAAACTAAATCTTTTAAACAAATTTGATTTAGAAATGTACTATGATAATTCGTTGTGGAAAGGAAAACAGAATTGTTAGTCATAATACAAAAATTGAATTAAATAAAAAAAAAAATATTAATTACTTTTTCAGCCTGTGATGGGTCTATCCACGATCTTGTCACTAACAATCCTCTAGGGGAATTTTCGGGCCTTAGAAATTATTTTTATTAGAAAGCTTCCTTCGAAGACGAGAACGTGATCATGCAAATTAAGACTGATATATATAGTATAAGCTTTCAAAAAAAAGAGGGGAGAGATAGGATAGATTTCTAGGGAAATTGTCCTGTAGATTGATAAATAAATCAAGTGTTTTAGAAATGTCGACCCTTCCTTCTGACCAAAACCTCTTACAAGCCTGATCATTCTGCTTATTGATAATTTTCTTTAATAAATTTGAAATTTTCCATAGCCTCTTTTAATAAAAAAAAAAAAAAAATAAAAAAAAAAAAACGCTAGTTTCCAATAAGTTAATCGTATAGAAGCTTTAAAATTCATTACGCTTGAAACCTTATGTCCTGAAAATAAATTTGTGATATTCTATTCCTTCAAGACCAGATGAGAAACATTTGCTACTATTAACACAAAATTACACCATATATCCAAACTGGCAACATTTTAAAAAAAACTCATTTTTATTTCAATGTAATAGAACTAAAAGAAATGTATGCTTTTTTATATGGCTAGACAGACCTCTAGTGCTTGAAGAAAGTTCAAATCGACATATTTCAATTCAAATATATTCCATAAGAAAAGTTAAATTTAATTATATATTATAGAATCTCATATATTTAATTATGAATCATTCATTATAATTTTGAATAACCATGAAGTAATTATTCAGTTTACAGTCAACAGTAAACGAATATTTGGATATGAGGATGGGTAATTAAATGAAAACTGTAAATAAAGAAGAAAACAAACATAAATAAGACTTAGCTTGCAACAATAAATTTCCAATGCCAAGCAATACCTGAACAAAAATGATGCGACATAATTAATAAATATTTAATTCTATGCACATAATGAAATATCGCATGCACCCCTACGTAACCAAGCAGTTTTAAATTATTTCTTAGATTATGTATAGTAAAACTCGTAGAATGTCACGCAATTATTTTCAAATTTTTCACGTTGCTCTTAGACCTGTTTCCGAAACCCACATCATAACTTTCCCGACACATTCCCCGCAACATATTGTGGCAGATACAATATCAGCTTCCGAGAGCGTAGATGGCGCTGCAGGCCAAGCATCATCTGTCTACTTTGAGACGTACTCCAGCCAATAATCACTTCTAGCCACCCATCTGGCCAATCTTGCCGAGTATTTTCCTCGTAGGCGTTGACGGTGCAACTTTTGCTCCGCCTCTCAAAGTTTGACCGACAGTGCATCAGCCACTGAGAAGACTCGTTACATCCTCGGTAGCGCTGTGGGGAGACAAAATCTTTGCCACTTGTATGAGAGAGAGGCAAATACAGACGCGTTGCTTGTGTCACACGTACGCTGTTGAAGAACCTCCTGCATTCGAAATCAAAACAAAGCCAGTAAAACATTCTTTTATCTTGAGACAATCCATTTGTGAGCTAGTCATGATCGTTTAAGGTATTGAAAAGATTATAATTTTATTCGGAAAAGAAAAATATGGCGGATTTAACGAAAATGACGCTGAACGGCAACGACAGAGTGAAAAGACCCATGAACGCTTTCATGGTATGGTCCAGGGGTCAACGCAAGAAGATGGCACTGGACAATCCAAAAATGCACAATTCAGAAATCAGTAAGCGACTGGGAGCGGAATGGAAACAGCTCACAGAATTGGAAAAGAGACCCTTCATCGACGAAGCCAAACGACTGAGAGCCCTCCACATGAAGGAACACCCCGACTACAAGTACAGGCCGAGGCGGAAACCAAAAACATCGTCTGCCAAAAAAGAAGTAAATCTCTACTTCACTCCTCCATTGGACCACTTGAGGTATTCTTTCGAAAGCGAAAAAGCAGCCACTGCAAGGACTTATCCTCTATCTATACCACCTCCAAATCCGTTCTATACTCCCACACTCGGGGACCACCTGAAAAAGAACGATTTCCCAACAGGTTGCAGTTCTTTCTTGTCTTCAAGTCCTTCTCTACATTCGTCTTCAGCAGCGGCGAGCAACTTTCTGTCTTACACCAGGACATTTGGCAGTCCCTACGGATTTTGCGCTTACCCCCCTACCTATCTGCCAGCATCCCACCAGGACTTGAGAAACAGCTTGAATGGTTTTAGTTACTACCTTCTCAAACCGGAAGACAGGGGGTATCATTCCTCGCCACCAACACTGTCCCCACAGTCACTACTGTAAAGAGGAAAAAAGACGTTTTAAAGAGGTGAGATAATCACTTTGGTGAATCTTTTTAAAAGCTGTATTGTTTTGATAGTCCTAGGACGATAATGACTGTTCTTAGAAAAGCAAAACTATCAGATCTATTGCTGTACATTTGTTTATATTTCATCAGAAGTATGATAAGTTAATTTTTTTAAAAATGTAAATTTCTCATTCGAAGGTATTCGATGATTCCTCAGTCAAAATTGTATGACGTTATAATTAGAATTATATAATGTTGTGAGAGAAAAGAGTGAGTACAAATTACATACACATAAGTAAAAGTAAACGTATTTCAGTCCTTAATTAAATCGGTGTAATCAGTCTACCTCCTTTTTTTCTTTCTATTTTAGTGTTTACTTACAATCTATACAATGTGAGTAAAAAAAAAATTCAGTGGTATTAATTCATATATAACAAACATACGCAAAACTCCTCGCATTGTAGTTGATTTTATTTGTAAAAATATTCAGTGTTTGTTGGTTAATTTCATAATAATGAATAATTGGTAAATGAAATTAATGTACAATGTAGATTTTACAAATAAAGTGTAATTGAATTTTAACAATGATACACAAATAACTTCGTAATCAAAAGAGTTAATGAAAAAGTATTGAAAATTATTCGAATTTTTTTTTCAGATTGAGTAATCATCAAATGCTATTTTGAACCGTATTTTTTTTTTAAAGTAATCATTTGAAGGAAAAAAAATTTAAAATTACATACATTGAAATAAGTATATTGATTAACTCATTTAGTCGTTTTAACTTTTAAAAGTAAATACGAAGCGTTGCACAGTTTTTATTTGAGTTTCGATTATAAATGAAACCTGAATTACTTGTTTTACGCTAAATACTTTAAAATGTGAAGTTCGCAGTTTTATCTAAAAATTAACATTTATTACTGAAACAAATTATACAATATTTTAAATTCATTTATGAAAACTCAAATGCCTAGAGGATATAGAAAATCAGTTCTTAATTATGTAATTTTCACAGATACATTATTTTTAAATAATGCCCTATGATTTATTATAAAATAGTTTACATTTATAAACCTATTAATCAAAATATGATATTGTTCATAATGTAATTAATATGAATTAATATGAAAAACATGAGAAATCTGGTAAATATGTAAGAAACAATTATTTTTAATACTATAACAATGTGTTGATTTGATTTATTTTAAATATTTTTTTAATATAAAATATCTATTCATATATAATTTTTAGTTTATATTCTAGTGTTTAAATTTGCTTAAAGCAACTTAAATCTTATTTATTGTCTTTATTGATGGAAACTAACATAAAACTGTTTAGAGAAAACATAACTGATTCATTTAATTGCATTATGAACAATTAATCAAATTACAACAAGAGTGTATTAAATTCTTTTAATTTTTTATTGTTCAATCAGTGCTATTGGATACAGAACCAAAAGTTTTTTGCATTTTAAAGTGTCAATTTCAAAGTTGCAAATTTCCTCAAATGAATAATTTTTATATATTTACATTTATTATAATTAAGTATTGCATGTGTGCAATATAATACTCATTCATATTTTGCATAATTAATATCATTTAACTTCAAAATTGTTTCAATATCACTATCATTTTTATTTTATATGATCAAAAAGAAATCAAAATTTCAGTTTAATCATTTTTATGATAAAACTCTTTTTCTTCTATATATTTTCTATTTTCCAAACATACGTATTGATTTAGCATTTGGTCATATGCAATTTTACCCTTTATTACGCATTAATATTTTATATCATTATTTTTTTTCTATTATTATTCGTTTCCCCCCCCCTTTTCCTAACTATTTATGGATAATTATTCCTTAAAACTGAAAAAAAGCTAATTTTTATTTGTACATATGTAGTTATATTAATTATATAAGCTATTTTATATGTATATGTATTTGTCATTATGTTATTTATTTCAATGTCTCATTTGTTCCTAGAATTACATTGTTTTTAAGAAAAAGCATCTCTACGATCAGGAAAGAGTGGAAAAGAAAAATATATATACAATTATAATTGTAAATTAAAAATACAAAACAGAAATTCAAATTGATTTTGGAGTTATTTCTTCGTGACCATTGATTTCTGAAAAAAACAATACATACATGAAATTTAAAAAGTCAGTTACACATTTCAGAAATTTGTTTTTAATTAAAAACGTATGAATTATAGAAAAAACTTAATTTTATTAATTTGCCTCAAATTGAACTTTTCCCCCTTTTATCATAAACTAAAATAAAAGGTTCTCGCGGGAATTTATATTCATCAGAAATAAGCTATTAGCCAACATTAATTAAGAAGACACACTCAGGCTTTTCTTTTACATCTATATATATATATTTATAACATATATATATATATATCTTCTATTGTCTAAATAATTCATAAAAAACACTCCAAAATTTAAAATCTGAGCAAGTGAACCGTTATAATCGTAGGTCTCTATATAAACTTCATTAAATAAGCTATTAGCCACTTGTTAATTATGATCTATAGCTACTGGATATTTTATGGCGTATAATTATGCTTAAACGTTTCAAGTGTCCTTTTATAAAAATATATTTGAGGAATCGTTCACATTGCTTGTCATGAGAAAAAAAGGAAATTTCACCTAAATAAACAATGTTCAGTGTTAGCTATTTTAAATTACTTCACACAAATTTATATCATTTCAACACGCGCTAAAGGAAATAAATGAAACACAGATTTAAAATTAGAAACTAAATTGTGCGTACATTATTTGTTGATTCGTCTCGCGCTCTTTTGCTACCTTAGTTATATCAAGGCGATAGATAGTTTAACCTTTGTTCGGAGGAGAATTAGCAACAATTGGCAGTTGAGACCATAGGGAAAATGTTTAATTTTTAAGTATTGAACATATTAAATAAATAAATATTTTTTTTTTCTTGTGTTAATTAAAATTACATAAATTTCATTACTTAATTTTTTTGGCACTGTCTTTGAAACGTATAGAGTCAGAACCCTATTACACAAGGAGGGGGAAAATAGATTTATTTAGTGGGGTCTTTTCTGATTTAATCATCGTATAATTTTCTTAATATTTTTTTAAGCAATGTTAAAAGAATGTTTTTCAAAGCGCTCTTTCCGTTCTAAAAAATAAAACCTCAAAGGAATTTAAAAAACGGAATAAAAAGCGGAGAATAAAAACAAAAAGTGGTTGCAAAAACTCTCATGCAATAGATTTTAAATATTTTACTTGCACATAGTACATTTAAAAAACATGGTACGGAAGTAAATAGTATCGAGTATAAGTAATAAAATTGCTTATTTTTGATAACGTGTTTCGTTTTCCAATGCTGATTCGTTCTAATAGTCCTAGAACATGAATCCCATCAACGAATGAAACTTCAAATTCTTCCTCCGTGTTTCAGCATTTATGGTTTGTTGTATATAAATTAGAAGACCACGATAAATTCTGAATTTGAAAATGAATATCTTTCACATTTAAATAAAATGAAAACTCTTAAATACTTAGGTAAGCCACCATTTAAAATTCTAGATTTGTTATTCGAGAGAAAAGGAAAATAAAAGTTACCGGTTGGAAAGTTTTCATTTCTACTTTAGACTTAATTAAATGTCTTAATTTAAAAAAAAAAAAAATTATTCAACTAATTTTAAGAAATGGACTATAAATATTTTATGCAATACACAATCCTTAAATGAGGCATGCTACACAATTAATTAAAATCAAATTAACTGAGTTTTCAAAATCAATATTCTATTTCCGCTTACTACAATTGACGCTGTCTACAATCTTTGATCAACATATGGATTTAAAATATAAAAAAAAATATCTCAAAGCAATTCTATAATTTATTTTTAGCCAGCAATATAAAGTTCCACATTTTTGTTCTCTTAAAGCCTTATTTGCAGTTAAAGAATATGATGTAATTGTATTTAGTTCCTTATATACATGTGTCTTGAGTTCTGTCAAAATATTTCGTTCCTAAAAATTGTCTTCGTACTAATTTGGCTCTTATGTGAAAGTGTTAAATTGTTATTGATTATCACTTGTCATGTATAATTGAGTTCAAATGGAAAAGAAAGCATTTGGTTGTCTTCTAAAATTTGAAAAAGGAGAGGAAAAAAACTGAAAGATGTTTGTGAATTTTGGAGAAGTAAGAAACAGAAAATTATAAAATAATAAAGCAAGGGGGGGAAAAAAGATAATTTAAATAAGGTTTTTGATTGTATTTTTAAAAAAATTCATATTGCTGGAGATTCTGTAATTAATAAATTTATATTTATTTAATAAATATAATATAAGTAATTTAATAATATAAAAATTTATATTATTCTATATTTTAAAATCTTATGAACTATAACTTATATACTTTATAATCGTGATAATTGATATTGATACAACATATAAGTATAGTATAATTTTATGACTATTATACTAATTTGAAGCATTCCCTCAAACAAGTACATTTCTATTATTTATAAAAGAAGACCACGCAATGTTAACATTTGGGTAAAAGATACTGTTATATTCTGAAAAAAGGATAATTATATTGAAAAGTTTTTACAGGAACAACAGAAAGATTAAAATACAAACGAACATAACAAAGCTAAGCCGCCTTTTTCCATTAAAGTTCATTTAATTCATGAATAACATTCAACTCTATTAATCATAATAAAGAAATTTGTATCAAGGCAGTTAACCATCACGTAAACCCTAGAAAAATGCATAGTTCTTACAAATCTATATGAAAAGTCAGAAAAATTCTTTAATTTTTTAAAAAAATTCTGCATATTATTATCTCTCTTATTTAAATATTTGCTCATTGCTGTACCATTTTATAAGAGTTCGTCGCTTCATAACGTATGAAATCAATGTTTCCAATTTTAAATGCTGTACGTATATAAGTATCAAAAATAATGAAAAGCGTTACGAATAACTGACATTTTTTTTTTCAAAACATATCCTTCCTTACTTGTGAATGAAAATGATAACTTACAGCAGAAAAATTTAACATTTTATACATTAAATTTGAATCTTTTGGTCCTT
This sequence comes from Nephila pilipes, assembly GCA_019974015.1. Lineage (NCBI taxonomy): Eukaryota > Metazoa > Arthropoda > Arachnida > Araneae > Nephilidae > Nephila > Nephila pilipes. The sequence continues at coordinate 123,349 of BMAW01104180.1, forward strand.
TTCTGAGCAACTTATTGTATTTTTTACAAACATCGATCGATATAAAAGAAATGAGCTGTGTTAGGTAAAGAATTTAGCGTATCTTATTCTACAGTACGTAGTTTTTTAGTGTGTAGCTTCATTGGGAAAAAAAGTGTCACACAAATATGTTACGAGCCTTATCATAATCAATTATTTGTTCTATTCTGGATCCAAGCTGAATTAAGAAGTGTTTATTTTATATCTCTTTTCCGGTTCAAATATTAGTTTCTAAAACTAGAGACGCGCTATAGTGCTTCAATTTTTTTTTTTTAAAAAAAATTTAGTTACAGATATATTTAATATGGGTAGAATATTGTTACATAGTTTGCTTGGTAAAATAAATGCACATTTTTTTAAAAAAAAATTGGAGATGATTTTTTTAATATTTCTTTCAAACTTTTTTCTTTCAATGAACTTAGATACCAAGATGATTCACAACTGCAGAGTCATGCCTTTGAATTTAAACTTTACCTCAAAACATTTCATTGCATTTTAATTAACGTGCAATTTTTATCTGAATACATTAATGACATTTTATGTATTATTTTTATATATTTAAATTAAAGAGTCGAATCCGAATGCATTGAAAATCGACGAATTACTTGAGATTACGAAATTGTTCGAAACAATAAAATTATTTAAGTTTACACACTTTCAAAGTTTACTTACGTTAAATTTATATACTAAACATTCAAAGAAAAGTAAAATTATCTCAATTTTCTCTTCTGAATAATTTAAAGGTATATTGAAAAATAAACTGTATTTTAATTGCTTTTTACGCATTGTAAGCAATGTTGCATTCAATTGCGAACAAAAATGAAACACTGTTTTCGTTTTTTGTAATAACACACAAAAAAGAGTACACGCACAATATTTTACTTCAGCAATAATTTTTGACAAATGCGTAAAAAAATCAGAGAAAAAAACTCGCTAGAAACTAGTTTCACGTTTTACTTAACAATGAACCGTAAAATAGGTGTAATAAGAGATCAACGAAATGAAACGACGAAAGTTTTATGTTTGATGGAAGGAAAAAAAAAATGGCGAAAATTAGTCGTTTTTGCATTGAGCTGTTTAAGTTTATGGTAAATGTTTTCGTTGTCGTAATGATATATTGGCCGATATTTTAGCTTCTGTATTCCAAAACAAAATACATTTATCTGCGCTGTTTGATCTCTGAAAGAACACTGCAACTGAAAAGTTATTTAATGTATTTAAATGTATATAATATATTTAAATTAGAATACCACAAATTTTAGAATTCTTTTCTTCAGAGAATGTTAGATACAGGGTTTCCTTGGAGCTTTCTTTGTGTAATCAAGCCCAGATTATTGTTAACAATTTTTGTTTTATGAATTGTGCCTTCACATCCGTTTGACCTCTAGAAAAAAAAAAAAGAAACTTTTGTAAATTAAGTAAAATTAAATCGACTTAAGTATGATTTTTCTCGGGAATTAATTATTTTTATTTATATTGAAGAAAAATGACTTTAGACAGCCAAAATACAGCTGAAAAAATATGAGATAAAATTATGAGCAGAGAGTTTTGGATTTAAAAAATTTCTGCTAAATGAAATAAACCAATTACTAACTATGTAGGTGATGAATTAGTCCTCTATTTTAAAATATTGATTCAGAAAAATTCGTTTTTTTCAAATCTGTACGAGTTTCAAACTTGGTATCACTTTAAGGACATGCATCTGGATCTGCTTTTTTCCACATAATGATGTGGCTTTTTATAAACGTCGTATTATAGTTGTGCCATAAGTTGCAGAGAGCTATGTGGCTCAAAAGGATGATTCAGTATAACTTTGAAAAAGATAGAAAGTCTTAAGATGAACAATTCTATTTATAATTAGTCATCACATATATAGAAAGTGATTGGAGTTTGATTTTTGTAAATATTTTGTCGGAATTACAGAATTGACAATAGGCATTGATTTTTAGTAATTGCTAAAATATGCCCTAAGAAAAGAATATGCTTTTAGCTTCAAATTAACGAATTTTACCTTTAAATTAATTCGTATTTTCGTCAGGCATTAATTTTCATGAATCCGTTAGCGATTAAAATTGTGATTACTTCGGGGAAATTTATCATACTTATCTCTTTATTACTATTATAATTATTATTTTGTATTTTTATGCAATTGAAATATTAACATACATGTAATTATGCATGAAAAATCGAACATCATTTTAATTTAACGACACACACATTTTAGACCCTGATTCACGGTAGAATAAAAATGAAACGTATGTAAGGAAAAATAATTATGCATTTCTCTCACAATTCAAAAAACTTTGGCATAGATGCATAACTGAAATATTGTGCATAAAATTGTCCTTCAGTTGGTTTTTTTTTAAAATTGTTAATCCAATTCCTCTCGCTCCCTTAATTTATATTCTGATGATTTATTTTACAAGTTGATAGTACGATTGTATATTCTCCTTCCAAAAAAATGTAGATTCTACTAAAAAAAATTTTAAACTTTTATTCCAATTTCCAAAAAAATCAACGCTCCATGTTTTTAATATGCTTGTTTTAAAAATATTACAAAAAATCTAGTTTTTTTTCTCTTTACAATAGTTATTTTAATTTTTTTTATTACGATATGTTTTATTTTGTGAATTATTATAAATTATGATAATTATTTTTTATGAATTCTAAAGAATATGTTAATATTTTACTGCTGCAGAAGAGAAACAAAATCATTTCTTGAAGTTGTAACATAAAATATTATATATATATATATATATATATATATATATATATTTCCAATTAAATAATATCATATATCGAATAAAATTATTTTAATGAGGAATGAAGTTTATGGAAATAAAAAAAATTCAAATACATGTCACGTGTTTGTAAGATAATGACAAAAACTATTCTTAATGTTATAAAATAAATCAAGTGGAGCATGTGTTATTAGTTACAATGCTATTTATTCTAATATTTTAAGAGAATACATATATAAAATATTAATAATTAATACAAAAACCAATTTATATCTTGACAGCAATTTATAAGTTTCCTAAATAACTTCCAAATACTGTCTCCATATCGTTATCATTGCTCTATTTACATAATTTATTTGTATTAAAAGATTATTCGGTTAAGAAACAGTATTTTTACAGCACTGTCATTAATTTCAAGGCATACGTTAATCTATTAAGCATACCACTGTAAGAGTTTAATAAATATTTATTTCACCTTTATTTTATATATACTTCATGTTATTTATATATTTTTTTAATATTTACTGTCTAGTGAGTCGATGGCAGCTTATAAATCATTCTAGGGTTGCTTAAACCATCCTTCGGGTAAAGTTTTTCAATAGATTCTATAAAATCTCATTTCTCTCTTGAGATCTTAAATTGCGTCTCTTCCATGTAACTTTACACATAGAATGAAAATAAATCGACGTATAGTACCGAAATTCTTTCTTACAGGTATAGAAAGTAAGGTAGTCAGAACAACTACTCTCGCTTCCGCCTCTTAACCCGATAAAAATGTATAAATCGGACAATCATTTCTGCATTGAAGGAGTATGTATTGAAATTATTTCCATTATAAGCGCTATTAAATATTTTTGTTGTATATTCATTGCAAATTCAACTCTTTTTTTGGAAGAGTGAATTAAATTTGACTCAAAGTATGATTCTTAATGCTTTGAGTGGCTTAAAATAAAAAAAGATTTGAAAAGCTCTCTAGAGAAATATCATTTTGAATTATAATGATATATCAGCCTTATACCTTAAATCTCACAATTGTAATTTTTTTTAAGAAAATAATTAAAAAACAATCATCAGAACGTTAAAAGAATTACTAATAGCCAATGAAGTTCAATTTTTGTAGTTGGGACGAATTTTGCTACAGTCCTTAGCCCAGTTGACCTCTGACCTCCAATCTGTTTTACTGTGTGAGATACGAGTTCCATGACTCTTTGGTTACTAGATTTACTCAGAAGTTCAGTAAAAAAAAAAGTTGTATATAACAATTTGCATATACATTTGAAAATTCTTAGAGGTTAAGTGAAAAAAAAAATGTAGTTGGCACGCTAAAAAGAAATATAGTGATGAGAGTAATCAAGTTGCCGAAGCTCATGCTTTTCAGTGTTATAAAAATATGTGAACAAAAACTGTTGTATGAATATATAAGTTATTTGATGTCTGCTTTCACCAGTAATGATCTTAATTTTCGAAAATATGTCATAATGAATTTCACCTAAATTTTTTTATTGAATTGAAATAAAACGCATATATACTTAATTCAGTTTCCGAAAGCAATATTATATTTAGCTTAAAAAACACACATTTTAATAATTTATCGTTTGCTTTGATTTTAATATCTGAAAGGAATGTTGTCTATTTCAATATTTTATCGCTTGCTTTATTCTAACATTTGATTGAATAATTTGATTTTTATAGCAAAATAGTTTGTTTCATTCTTTTTACTATCGATAATTGGCGTTGTTATTGTTCGGTAGAGGTTTTTATGGTTGGAATATTACTAGAAGTTGGTCGATGGAATAAAGAATGTAGTAATGTAGGAGAAAATTAAGTCATTTTATTTTTGAATTTTTAAATAATTATTCAAGACATGAGTGTGTTTACGGATAATGGTATTACCAGATTACGTAAAACTTTTTAGAATCTGACACCAATGAATCTTTAAATGGAAGATTTAAATAATAATTGTCTTTTTAAAAACTTGGTATCTTATTGTCTAAATTTGTTCTTTGTAAAATTTTGCGTAGAACAATTTTTTTCATTTATTTTCATTGTATAACAAATTTATTCATATTAAAAGTCCATTATATCGAACTTATGAAATGATTTATTGGATAGTTGCAAACTTTGATTTCCTTGCAGATAAAAGGCTGCTTTTAGAAAATTATGAGTTTTACATTTCAAATTTACTAAGCAGATTTTCTGAAATCCTGAGTTGATATTGTATGCAAGTTCGAAGAATAAGGCTCCCATTCAGGAATCGACCTCGTCATCTGATTGTTTTCAAAATTACAGGGTTACGTGAACCATTCTGTGTAAAAATTCCTCATAGTCAGATTAATTGTTACGAACAGTCAAAAGAAGGTGGACGTAGAATATATATACCACATAAAATAATACTGAAAACAAATGGCTTTCCCAAAAGGTAATCGATATTCATACTGTAGTTTGTCATATCCTGAGAAATTTCTTCATGCGAATTTACGTTAAAGAGAACGGACATTAAATAAACGTTGAGTCAACATTTCCCACAATAAAAAAGTTGCCAAAAGAGAAACAAAACGGTTACCCGTAGAGAAAAGAACTATTACTTGGCATTAACGGATCTGCCAATAAATACGTATGTCATGCAATCACCTAAAACGAAGCGTAATTTATTGCCACTTTCAAAGCATCTTTCTTATCTCTTCCAAGGCAGCAGTAACAACTTTTACTAATTGCCCAAATAGAAAAATTTTTCCGAACAAGAAAGCACTTGGCGACGTATCCTTATCGCCAAGTTCTCTCCCTTTCCGTTCCGATGGCGTTTATAAAGTTATCTCCAAACCCAGAGACAAAGTTGAGATAAAAGTTTAGATTAGGCCATCTGAAAGATCAAGACAAAACCTGGGAATAAACGGAATGACTCCATTAAGGATACAAAACTCCCAAGCGACGAAAATTTACTTCTCCCAAAACAAACTCCAACAAAAAGGGAGGCACAAGCCTGGTAACGACCCTATAATTTGCAAGAAGAACGAAAAATCGTGCGAGAGAATTCATAGTATCATTACACCCTCCGCCACCCCCTTTCTAAAATTACCCTCTCCCCCCTTCACGTCGCCTTCAACAAACTCCGAAATCAGTTTTGGCTGTTTTCATTGATTGCAAATCACCAACCAAAAGGGGCTAATGACTGAGAAGATACGGGATGGAAGGTGGGGGAGGGACTCGGAATTTTCAATCTGGTCTTTTGCAGTACCGGGGAGGGGTGGAAGCTCCCTTTTTTTCTCGCCGGAGTCATTTATACAGTGTTTAATGGGCTTTATCTCCACTTTGAGTAATGACTGCGATTAAGAGGTGGCTGAAATTATCGGTATCTTGGGTGCAGTGTGTGTCTAGTGGGATGGCTCATTATTGGTGGAAAAGTGAGAATTTATACCAAAACTAACGAACCCCCGCCCCTTCCCCGCTTTCCTTCTCTAGGTTCGCCCCCTTTTTTTTTTTCCTGTTTCCGATCTTACTGGAAATTTATTGTAGGCAGGATGAAATATATAAGGTAGCAGTTGTCAAGTCTTCTATTATATGTGAATTCGTTTTGATTTAAATCGTCAATGTACAATAAAAAATATGTCTACTGTAGAATCCCTTTGTAAAATTGAAAGGGCTTATATGCTCAAGAGAGAGCTTGTAATAAGCACATTTATACTTCTGGAAACCTCTAGGAATAAAATTCTCCAAGAAAACTGTTCTATCGTCAACTTGAGGGGCTTCTAATTGGTATTAAAAATTATCCACAAAATGTAAAAAGAAACATAAAGTGGCGCAAGAGTATTTTTTGGAACCAAAGGAAAAACTGGAAGCTAGAGTCGGGGCTCTTGGCTAGTGCGATTTTACGGAATTTTAATCCCCAATGGATTTCACTTCTAATGTAAGGTGACCAGATTTTAACATTCAAAGAGCGGCACACGTTGACGGGGGGTGGGGGTCTTGATTAAGAATTTGGTACCTGAAAAATACCTACCTTTGGTAACCAAATAAATTACAAACATAAATCATCTGAATAGCTTATTTATTGACATCACTTGATTAACTAGCTCTAGCACTAGCACGCAGTATGACGTGTATCGTATGAGAGACAGTTACAAAACTCGATATGCGAAGGCGTTTCGTCGAGGACGACCAACAAACTCCTTACACCCTGACCCTTCTCCTCTCTGAAATTTCCCTCCGTTTCCGATTTCTTATAAAATGTAATTCCTGTGCAACAATGTTCCAAATGATAATAGATCGGCTAGGGGAACATGTCGCCGTAAGAATAAAATCTTTCTCGTTCTCAAAGCGTTCTCTCTTCATTCTACAGCTACAAAATGTTTTCGCCGCTGTCAATGCCGAAAAATGCCACTGTTCATTGAATAATGGTGGTCATATTCTAGCAACTGATCAAGGCGAACTTTGATCAGCAGAGAGAGTTCTCAACAATTTTTTTTATTATTAAAGTTCAACAAAATAAAATTTATAAAAATAATATAAAGCTCATATCCTGGTGAAATAGCTACATCGAAGCCGAAAACCGTACATTCCTTTCCCCTTCTCAAACCGCTCCTTTGCTTGTCGTGCATTCTTTCTAAAAATCGGAATTTTCTTAAAACCCCACGGGACGCCGGATAAATTGTTAAAAACCGGGACTGTCCCGCCAAAAGCGGGACATCTGGTCGCCTAATTCTAATTTTTTTCGAAGGCCTTTTCGTTACCTGAGAAAAGTTTGCAATAGAGCGATGGATCAATTATCAATCTCAGAGAAGAGTATCATACAATTTATGATCGTACTAATCATTTGAAATGTTACTGCAATTAATTAAACAGTGTATTTATCGTTTAATGTTGTCTAAGAATACAAATGAAGTAAAAAGATTATTTTCTAATAATACATGGATGAAAATTGCGTTTCCTCTTTTACTTCGTATAAGCCGTATCGTACAAGACGTTGAAAAAATATTTTCAAACATCAATATTGAGATAAGTAATCAATTAATATTCTTTGAAGTTTAAAAAAAATAACAAATAAATAAGATTATCTTTCTACCCACTACTCTTAGAGAGGTTTTTGAGTTTAACAGCACTAAACAAGCACACTTTTGTTATTAAAAAATGTTACTTAAAACTCTTAAGTTTCGTTAAAAAAAACTGACTGAAATTGACTTAAATAAAATTCATAACAATTATTCAAATCATTTGTAAGTATAATTTTATTTCCACTATATATTTTTATATTTACGCATGAAGGAGGGGGAAAACATTGATTAGAATGTCTTTAAATTTTCGCTTTTCTTAAGAATATGCCATTGAACACGTTATTAACATCCTTTTCAAAGAGTTCATTTCGCATAAAAATGCTAATTGATATTTTATCATTAAACCAGCATTAAGAAAGAAAATTTAATTATATTTACGGGACGCAGCCTTTCACTACTCAGATCTTTTACCATATCTAGATATAATATATTAGTTAAAAGTTGCCAAATTCCAATTCAATTCACGCAAGAACGATACAAAATTCTTTATCATTTATCAACTGTAGAATACCTTATGTCGCTGTCTTTAGAATCTCAACCTAACTCACAATCCCAATTTATGAAATAAATATGAAATCTTAACTTACCAGTTTACTTGTTCTTAATTCCACCGCCCTCTTCAACAGTACCAAAGTAACTTAATATTTTTATTGGAACTCTGTTCAATCCGTAAAACTAATAGAAGAATTTCAATCTGAGTTCTAAGTCTCTGACAGCAAGACGTTATCCTTTATTTCCTTTTTCCTTTCGATCTACGAGTAATACATTTAAAAATCATTTTCTCGAAATCCCTTCACTTCTCAATTTATCTAATTCCCCTAATCACGTTTCATTTGGGTTGAGAAGAAATTGTAAGAATACGCAATTCAAATTAATATAAAGCCCCCCATATTAGCGAAGAGAAAATTGAGAATATCCCAAAGTCACATCTGTAGGCAACTTTTTACTATAGATATTTGAAAGAAAACGTTTTCATTCTCGTGTTTAAACACACATAAAAAATAATTCGATATAAAAACCAACGTTTTTAAAAATAACGTTTTTATATGGTAGCAAAGTTTATTAAAGAAAATTATTGAAATATTAGTTAAAACTGTTAGTTATTTTTAACTTTAAAATTTACTTAAAAAGATACATTTGTGAGCATATTAAGAAATTCATAATACTCATAAAATCAAAACATGCATTTGAAAGTTTGTAAGTCATTCTATTAAAAAAAATGGGAACCAGAATTCAGGAAAGGTTTATCCTTGGCGACAAGAATTATTTGGCAGTATTTTGCCAAATGTGGCTACCCTGTTCCGTTTCACGGATTTAACGCACAGCAAAAAAAAAAAAACAATCGCCAAGTTTGGTGCCAATTTTTGAAATCGCGCCAAGTGTTTGGGCTAAACTGCATTATTAAAGAAAATATTAGTTAAAACTTGTCGCAAATGTCTAAATATTGCATTGTTAGGCGAGTACGAACGATTCCCAAAATTTCAAAGCTCTAGCTTGATGGGAAGTTGGTTAAATTAACGATCGAAAATTTGATGACACACACACACACCAAGTGAAATTCAGAAAAACGTTTTAAAAAACGAATTACAAGGGGGAAAATCTTCATTTTCAAACAAACAATTACTCAAAATTCTTTTTTCCCCCTAAATATATCCCAATTTTATAATTTCTACCTCTACAACAAACTTTTTAAGCAAACAAAAAAGTTTTAAGAATTTTTTTTTCTCAATTTCTTGGAAATGCTTTTTACAATTACGTGTACGAGCTTAGTAGTTCGAGTATTATTTACAATCTTACAATGATTTTTATCAGACATTACGATAAACAGTAAAAAAAAATATTATATCTAATTTTGCAGATTTTTTTTTTTTAAATTATTTTAATCGTCATTCCGTGGAAAAAAAATTAGTAAATATATTACGTTGAATCTCCAGAAAAAAAATTCATACTAATTATATAAAAAAAAACCCTTATCAATTTAAATAGAAGACCGTCAAGAAAAATAGAAAGCTTAGAAATAGTAGTTTAAAGTTATGAAAATCGATTAAATGACTTAGCACACTGTTAAAAAAATAAATAATTCTCTAAATAATGTAGTCGGAGCTATGAGATTTTGTGCAAATATTTAGAAAAGTCATACAATTATACCGAAATAAAAAAAAATTCGATGTATATTTTGGTCATTTTTATAGTAACGTGTCCCCATTTATTATTAATGCTATTAATAATCTCTAATTCATATTTTGAATTATTTCTAATCCATATAATTTCAGAAAATTTAGATATTCTCGAATGAATAAAGTTTAGCTCAAGAATTTCACTTATAATTAATTACCAATAAGTATCTCAATATAAGATGTGAGCTATTACTTCAAATGTCACAAAATTGTGAAGATATCCAAATGCTTTCTTCTTAAAAAAACTGCTTTATGTTTATATGTTCCTAATTTATTGGTTTTGACTATGTTCCTTAATGATCCTGATCAATCAATTTTACTCAGGTTCTTGAATGCCAAACAGGTATTACAGATTGTCTGGTCATTTTTTTTTTCACTTTCTCTTGTTGTATACGTATACTATTTTCAAGGTACAAATGGATTTAATGTTTATGTAACGATGTGTATAAGTTGTCTAGTATTGTATATATTGTATTTGACAATGTAGTATCATTTGTTGTTTTGTTGCTTTTTTGTTACTTAATATAGTTATGATTCAATAAAATATTATAAAAAATCAATTCTCTATCTTATTTCGCTATCTCACTTTCTTTTATAATGTTAAGTGGAAAATAAAAGTTTTACTTTTATCAAAAAAATAAATAAGTGTATTTATTGTCTCGTATTTCGAGGAAATTTATTTGGTTGCGGGTTACATGAAAATATTTGTAATACTATGTTTTTATATAATAACAATAGTGTAAAAGGAATTAAAAGCTTTTGCGTGTGGAAAAACAATTCAATAAAAATAAATAATGTTTAAAAATAAATTATTTCATTCATAATAAAGCTAAGAAATTATTTTTAACAATACTTAAAAACTCCTCCGTACATCAATGACTACTATTAAACAAATAAATTTTCTTTATTTTTTCGGAGTTTGTTCCGCACTTCAATTTTATTCTACATAAACAGATTTTTTTAAAAAAAATCAAAGCTTAGAGGGGGGGGGAATAAAAAGGCAGGAAAGGGAAGTAAATGAAAATTATTTTTTACACTTAACTGTGAAAGCTATAGAAAAAATCTTATTTCTTTCGATTTTATTTTGACTTTTTATATTGAAATTTTAAGAGTTTACGTTTGAATTAAATTTCAGAGGTATAACATGCGTTAGTATATATTAAGATCAATGTGAAAATCAGAAAGGTATTCAAAGTCCGATACACGAAACGCGTGCATTTCGTTGAAAAGTTAACCATTGCTATTGATTGTCCTTTTAACACTAAAATAAAAACTAATTGCACGTAACAATTATTATAGTATTGAGAAATCATCGATGTTACAAAGATGTTTAATTATGAAAATAAGCTTTGATGAGAAATAATTATAATTACATTCAATATCCGTTAACTAAAAAACATTTATGCAAGTAAACTAAAATTAACAGAAATATTTCTAATTTACAGATCAAAGTAATAGTTATTTTACTAGTCGTATTCCTAGTGGTTAAGATCGCGAACTCGTAGCCGGCGTTGTTTTTGACGAATCGAGAGAAAACTACAGAAGGGAGGGTCCAACTTAAGTGTTGTCCGCGTCAATTGACCAAGGCTCAAAATACCTCTCGTGTTGCTTCTCAATGCGATGTTAATCAGCAGTCACGATTCTTTACTTATGTTTCTTTTAACTAAGTGACTTATCTTCTGATTGTTAAGCTTATTTTTTTTTACAATACTAAAGAGCCCCCTGATTATTTCCACAATTCTCTTCGGATTCAAATTCCAGAATTGTGTTTACAATTGTACTTCAGCATTTTGATTTATTATCTACAATATCACTCTTATGGATGTGTCATCGTGACATAGGTAACGCAAGTAAATGGCAATGAGTAGTTCGAGATATACGAGTATTCCACCAAAACCATCGTTATGTAAATTACTTCCTTCATTTTCCATTACTATTCACAATTAAAAGAATTAAGATACAATAGTTCAGTGAGTAGAAAGTTATACAGTGTTGATAACCAAGTTATTTTTCGTTCAGATCTGCGAAAAATCAACATTTAATCCATAACCTACTCTATATGTGGAAAAGATCTCTATATGAGTCTCTCACCTAACGTAAAGTATAATAGTTATGCTTTTATCTTACCGAACCAATCTGGTTCCCCTTCTTAAGTTAAGTTAGCTGTGATACATCCTTCATCCAACTGTGGCTCACAATTAGGAGATCCACCAATAGCTCGTTGCCATATTTTCATTCAAAATTAATTCAAACATATAAAAATCTAAACTTACACTCTAAAATTGTCTTTAAAATCTGTTTGAACTCCGGAAAGATGTAATAATTTAAAATGCGATATCTCAATAGAAGAGTAGAACCGCGATGTATTAGTGAAATAAAGTTGATGAGCAAAAATTGTAAGTAATCTATTAGTCATTCTAGAACGTGATGAACTTTGCAACTTCCTAGAAATTCAAAAAACTATAAATATTGTCTAACCTTGCGTGAATTGTAGATGTACCTTCTAATACAATCACGGACCTTTGGTTGAATAACAAAAGGAACGTTCAAAAAAAAATTACGCAGAAATCACATCGAAAAAGGACCAGAAATAAATCACCAATCTCTTGTTTCCTTAATTTGTATTCATCAAAAAGCCCTCTAAATTTGTTTAATTTTAATTTCATCGGTACTGAATCGCATTTCCATTTTTAACTCATTTTGAGAACGATGATTTTTTTTCGGTAAGTACGAGTAATTCCAAAGAAATTCCCAAGTATATTCCTTTCACAAAATGATAGCAACGTCCGCAACAAACTGCAACTAACAATGGCTAACACGAAATAATAATGAACGGTAACTAAAACAAAATAACAATAAACACAAAATAATAAACAATAATGTAATGAACAACTAATACAAAATCACAAACACCTGCTACTGATGCGGTCTAGTGCTTTGTAATTTATTACAGATTAGAATACTTTGTTCAACGAAAAAAATAGATGATGTGGACAAAACATATGTACCGGAGCAATCCCTTTTTCGGCTGAATGTCCGGTCAAGCCGAAATTATATTAATTGAGAGGTCGACAAAAAATCACCTACAATATATTTAAAAGCAGAAAAATGAAGGAGAAAATAGACTGTAAAAATTAATGTATTAATTGATTAATATAAATTCAATAGATTATATTCGATTTCACATATTAAAAATAAAATCTCTTTATAGTATTTCATATAGTCATATCAATCCAGTATTGCTCGAAGAGGTATCATACATTTTTAGTAATCCATAATTAAAAGAATCATTAAGAAATAATATAACTGGATAAAGTTTCTTCTGAATATTAATCGATCCTTATATGTACAATATTGTAAAGTAGAGCTAATGATGATGATTTGTTTGGTTTCAAGAAGCCCGTGCATTGAAATAAACCGCATTATAATAAAGTTCTAAATAATTTGCTTAGGTATAAACATCCCGATAATTTACGGTATTGTAAAGTGTTATTACTTTGGGTCAGAACTCAAAACTTAGATCAAATCGCATACCATAAATACATATTATATGAGGATTAATAATAACTAACTTAATGCAGTTTTGAGTTTTATGGCAAATAAAATTCATCTTATTTTTAATTACTCACGTAGCTTAGAAAAGGCTTATAGTAAATCTTCTAAATTAGGTCTAGATATGGAATTCTCTTTGTGTTTCGTTGTCGCGGTAGCCTATTGGTTATAGTAGTGGACTCGCGGCGGCTTACATTGAGTCGTGAGCTCGAGCCCTGATAACAGGAAAGACCCGCCGTGTAGCTGGGGTAAAATTTATATACCTTAAATTTATGAGGAAAATAATTCTAAGCAAAATTATCATTCTTTTTATGAAGTTTGGTCTATAATGGGGCTCTTTCACGTATTTCCTTTGAACTAATCTTTTATGGATCTCTTATGACACTATTTCATTTAAGGATCTCTTCCAGAAAAGGAACCGTGACTTATGTAAATTATATCTGAAATACTGAAGTGTAGTAAGTCAGATTCATGTGGTAACATTTATAAACTTCAAAGAGCGTAATAGTAGGAGACTTGTAACACTGTATGAGAGTTTTGATGGTTAGAAAGTCGAAGCAAGACATATGCACACTCTTATAAGAAAGAGGTCAGATTATTCGCAGTTTGTGTAAAGTAATCACCTATGAACGAGCATATATAGTAGGATCCAGCTAACAAGTTTAGTATTGACTCGGATCCGGTTATGCAGTGTCAGATAAGCAAAATTTGTATTATCAATTATTAGGTATGTGGCTAAAGTCCTGTTCCGTCAACGTTTTTGAAAAAATATTGAGTTTTAAATATTCAGAGATTGTTATAAAACCAATTTTATTTCCTACATTGTCTGACTAATTAATTAGTGACAGAACTTTGGTGGCTAATGAAGGCACAATTAAATGGAATAAAAAATGAAACTGAGATATTACAAGTGATTTTATTTTCGGAAGTGCTGATATTACTGGTTTGTTGAATCGTCGTCTAAAACAAAAAAAATCGGCGATGTTGGTGAAGTTTGCACCTGGCTAATAAAAAAGTACCAAAACATACGCTAGAAATAATAACACCGGTAAAAACATAGGTTTTCTTTCAAACTTTACACTTTGTGCAACATAATTTTTACACCTTAAATTTTAAGAACAAAAGGGAACGTTGAGTTACATTGAATTTATTCAATAATTAGTTTTAATAATTTATTTTATTATTTGACGTTTATTAAGTTTATCATCTAAAATATATACGTGCAAAATTTTTTAGCTCAATTAAGCATCATGTTAATCAATTAAGCTACGTGTACTTAAAATTAAAGCAAAAGATAATTTACGTTATTAAATTGAATACATTATAGCTAAATGTGATTAAAATTAAAGTAAACGATAAATTCTTAAAGGATGGATTTGGTAAGAAACTTGGCGTAAAATTTAATTCTTTAAATAATTAGTTTTAATCAATTAATTTTTATTTATTGTAGTTAAATTATCATATTGAAATCCAAAACAATAATGTACAGAAACTTTCATCTCAATTAAGCGCTTTAAAATAGGAGAAAAAAAGCTTTTAAAGTTTTGAACCAAAGTTATAATGTGAGTTAAAGTAAACCATTATTAAACATAGAATACGGCAGATACTTCTCACACAAAGATAACAATGGAAGAGAAATGTATTTTAAATTTTCTGATTTACACTTTGGATGCTTTGATTGCAACTTTTATGCAAAAAAAATATATGAATACTCATATGAATTTTTCATATTTCAATAACATGAATTTTTTCGTTTCGACTTACAAACGGGATGTGAATTTTCGATAGAATTTTGTAGAGAGAAAAAACCGTACTCTCTCTACTTACATATGGATCGGCTTATATTCAGAAATTGATGGCACATAAGTATAAAAAAAATTGTTTCTGGGGAAAAAAAAATCTCTACCTTGCCTGTGTTACGTACATCCCGCAAGGCAAATATTTTATAAAATGCATAAGTCACCCATTTTTGTGGTCGTCAATATGGATGGTCGTAAGTGCGAATAGTCGTGAGTCGCACAGAAGAAGGTGAACTTAAAAAACATTCCATTTTCTTATAAATATGTATTTTATATATAACTTATTCATAAACAAGTCTATTTTGTGGATGCACAATGGTTATTGATATTCGAAACTTGTTCTGATGCAACGAAGCTTCAAATTTCCGCACTTTATTTAATACTTACTTCTTGCATTTTTACGAGTAAAAATCACGAAAATTTTAAACTTTTTTCCCAAAGAGTTTTTTTTTTTTTTAAATACTGTCGATATTTTTTTCTAAGAATTTTTTCGTAAATTTTATTTCATAATTTGTTCCTTATATTACGGAATTTAAATTGTTAGGATAAATTTATCTTAAATATTAATTTTCCCTTACAAAAAAAATCCTACTTTTCCGGAGAGATATGTGTTTTTGAAATTTAACAAGGACAATACCCAAAAGGAAAATTTGCCGATAATATCAATTATTCGCACCTCTTAAATTAAAGAGGTTTAACTGTAATAGGAAAGGAAGCATGTTAAACCGGGATTTTATATGAGGCCAGGTCAAAAAGTATCTGCTTTTGATGACAGAAAACGTTGCGAAGAAACATTGGTGTCACTATTGCCCTTTAAAGATGCCAAACTGATCTATAAGTTAGTTTTGATATTACAGTCATTTGCTACTAAATCAAAATTAGTGTAGAACTTAGCAGTTTGATCATTGTAGACTATCTTCTCCATATAGTGGGTTTCTTCTATCTAAAACTTACAGAAACTAATCAAATTAACACGAATAGATATAATTTACAATATTATGTACATAAGGATCCATCAATATTCAGAATAAATTGTATCCAGATATAAATGAGTTAGTAATAACTGAAACTTAATGAAACCTTCGCAAACAGCAGAAACTGAGCAACTATCAAAACGATGAGTGACTTCCGGGTCTTCTCCAAAGGAAGCAAAGACGGTCTGGTCGGGCGGAAAAGTTATGACGACAATCTTTTGGGGGATGCGAAGAGCGCCACACTCATGGCTCTCTTTAAAAAAGGAAAACAATCAATGGGGAATGTTGTTGGTTTTAATAACGTCGCAATAGGAGCAAAACGAAGGCTATTGACGACGGACCTCGTAATTTTGAGCCTCGGTCAAGTGACGAGGCCCGATACCTGTGCTGGCCTCCCTCTCTCCTAAATTCCATGCCATGCTCAACGGAGGACTTTGAGCCTCGACAGAATTAACGTGCATCAGACCCGGTTACACGGCGGGTCTTTAATGCTATAAAGGCTCGAACCTAAGACAACCACCAGATGCGAGTCCACCGCCATAACGACTAGGCTACCGCAGCTTTCAATCAATGGAAAATACTACAGTGATACCATTTTGAAAGCTGCTAGCGAATAATTTCTTTGCATAAAATAAATACTTATTGTGATTTTAAAATGATATCAAATTTTGAATAATTTCACCTTCTCTGTATTTTTCAATAAAACGAAAGTTTCGTCACCGCGCAAAAAAAAATTTGATAAGCATTGTTCAAACTCATTTCCTAGCAAATAATCAAACACAAAACTCCTCATGGTAATTGTTATATGAACTTTTACGTATATAATAATTTTCCATTCTTTCCTTCCAAAATTTTTCCTTTTCTACTTACGATCAAGAGGTGGTCACGGAAGATTAGTGGTCCTAGTCGCGGCGACCATGGCCACTGGTCTTCTTTGAAGTCAAAAGTGAGTATAATTGTTCCATTAGCTGCATAAATGCACAAATATTTAATGCTTGTTGATGCAGGAATCGATAAATCAGCACCACCATCCTCAAGAAAGCATAAGCCGGTTTTCTGCGAAATGGTAAATGATTATTATTGCAATTTGTCTTTATCCTCAGAACTTGTCGTCGAATCTACGGCCGATGGCTTTCGTCGAGTCATGGGTTCGAGTCTTGATGCCACTAAAGACCCGCCGTGTAGCTGGAGCTGATGCACGTTAAATCTGTCAAGGCTTAAAGTTCTCCCTTTTGTATGATGTGGTAGTTTAGATAGAATGGTGACTGCTCAAGTGTCGTCTTCTTCGCTTGACTGAGATTCAAAATTACGAGATCTACCGTCAATAGTTCTCGTGTTGCTTCAAGTGTGATGTTAATAAAATCAATCAATTGATCAACCTTCGTCATTTGACCGAGGTTCAAAATTATGAAATCCGTTGCCAATAGTCCTATAGTTGCTTTTAAGAACGACGTTTATAAACAGTCTATCAATCAAGTAACTATTCTTATCCTCTTGACAACATTTAAGTTGGTTGATTATAGAAAAATATTTTTGAATGTTAAATGAATTTACGATGTCATTTACTCTGTGGGATACGTCTAGCATAGTTAGATCACAGCAATAATTTGAAATGAAACGGTTCTTGGTAGGATTTTTTTAAAATTAGGTATTCATTTTTAAAAAAAATTACTTTCACACCACACTTGAGCACACATAAAACTAGTTACTTTACATTTCAGAAAAAGAAGAAAAAAATTTCATTTTTAATCAAAGAATTATTTAAAATTAAAAAAATTTTCAAGGTATTTCAATAATCTGTAAAATGCCTACTATTTTAACAAATTTCAATATTTTTAGGCAATTTTTTTTCTCAATTTCTCAGAAGTGTTTTTCCCACTTCTAGGAGGTTTGTCACCAATAACCCTCTTGTTGCTGCTAAGTGTGAACGTTAATAAACATTCAATAAAAAAAACTAAACGGAAAGTTGTTTTTTTTTTTCCTTAAAAAAACATTTTAGAGGGTATCCGCTCTCCAAATTCATTTTTTTTTTTTAAATTTGAATAAGCGGTCATGTACCTACGAAATTTTTCAATGTGTTAAATAACCTTCGACCTTTGAGAATTAAAGTTACAGAAGAAAAGAAGATAACAAAAATCTTAAATTTTTTAATTTGCTTAACCAACATTTCTCCTTATTTCCTTTGCTACCACGGAGGTCTCTTTCACAAACAAGAAAAAGATAACATGCAAAAAGTAATCGAATACTGTTCTTTTTACCAAAACTGTTCTCTTAAGCTGCTTGCAGTGTCGGCAAGACCAAAAGAATGAGCATCAGAATCCAAATGATAGGCCATGAAAACTTTATCCTATTGTCATCTCTCCGTTGCCCTGTTGGAGAAAAATATCCTAGAAATGAATTGGATTATTTAGGTTTTTTTTTCCTGACAAAGGGCACCATTACAAATAAATAATAAAAACGCCATTTTTGTGATAGATGAGTTAGTACAAGGGATAATGGATATTTTTTTCATCGAACATTTACTTCCATCTGATTTTCTCCATTATGCAAATGAACCTTTGTGGTAAATTTTAAAAGATGTTTGTTTATCATTCTGTCGTTAGATTAATGATATTTCGGAGGTAAAACTGTTATTTTCGTCGGGAAAGATTTTTTTTTTTCCCTACAGAAGAACAGTCGTTATGTAAACAAATGATGGTTAAACGATTTTAAAATTGAATCAGGAATGATATAAAATGAGAATTGCTAGGATTTATATGGAATACAAAAATTAAAATATAATTGGTTTTTGAAAATTATATGTATAAACCGATGTTTTTCGAATTCATATTGAGAACTTCTTTTTCTTACATTGATCTATTTTTGATCTAAAAAAATATTGGATCAAACTAAACAGCAAATATTAAAAAAAAAAAATTGAACGACTTTAGTTGAAATCAGGCTTGCAGATATCAACTCAGAAGGAATTTATTTATTAACATCACCCTTAGATGCTACAATTAGATTATTTAATCTAAGGTTTTCTAAAACCAAATAAATCTAAATTATTTGCTGTAATTTACAACATAATGCAATGTTTAACATAATGCAACAGGCAACTACCTGCCTCTTCTAACCTTTTCGCTACACAACCGACAAAAATAGCAAATTCTTCCTTTTTTTAATATTAATTACACATTATAAAAAAAACCATCTTTACAATTTTTCATACCTTCATACCAATCCAGTATTGCTCGAAGAGTTACAGTAAGAGTTTAATAATTATTAAGAAATAACTCATATATATATATATATAGATAAAATTCATTCTGCATATTAATTGATCCGAATGTACATAATATTGAAAAGTATAGCTGTTAATGTTGGTTTATTTGGTTTCAGTCAGTGGCGTACCAAGAAAATAATTTTAGGGCCTCATATCGTCATTGCCATGATAAAAACTATTTTTTATTTAAGGATTACCATCTTTTAAAAAGTAAGTCAATCGCTATATCAATCTTACTTCTCCTATTTAAAACTCTGTTAAACTACTGATATAATTTTATCAAGCCTTAAAAATTTATAAAGTAAAGATGATTTAAGAAAAATAATTAAGATACCTTGAGAATAAAATTTGTATTTTCGGGGTGTGCATTTCTAAGGGATGCACTCCCCCCCCCCTCTTTGTCTACAAATTGTGAACCACTGGCACTCTTTCAGAAATAGCAAAGACTTTTCAATTCTTTCCTCAGGAATCGGTTTAGTTGAAATCATTTTTTCTCTAAATGATGAAAAGAATTCACAAACACGAGGAGAAAAAAAAAAGTTCTTATGTTTAAGATTTTTTAAAATATTATTAAAGTACGGTAAAATAATTATCCTAAAATACTTCAACTTCGAGAAAAAATCTTGGGGTGGGGTGCATATGTCCCTTTCCTCCCCTCTTCCCCATGGTTACGCCACTGGCTTCAAGAAGCCGAAAATTGAAATAAACAGCAGTATGATAAAGTTTTAAACAGTGTCCGTGGATAACGTAAATATTCTTATAATTTAAAGCACCTCTGGATTAAAGTTTTAATTATTACTAAAAATAATGTAGATGTATAGAAACTTAATTTATGTTTGTTATTCTTAAAACTTCTGCACATAGTAACTATTGAGAACTATACATTTCTCCCAGCATTTTTTGACCTTTCGAAGGTCATCATTGTAGATCTAAGCAGATTGAACTCTGTCTTTTTCATATTGAAAGTTATTTCAAATATCGACGGCTTTCTGAAGCCAAACAAATCCATAGTATTATCTTACAACATAAAGTACAAAAGGATCAATTAATACACTGGTGTTCAAAATTAAGAGAATTTTTCGATTTGATTGATTATCTTTAGAATACTGGGCAGATTTAAATGAAATTTGGTATGTACATAGGGTTGATATAATACAAAAATAAATAAATAAATAAATAAATGGCCATTCAACAGTTATAATAATGTGTACGCATTGTCATGCGTAACACAAAACGGAGTCGGAAGGTATGAAACAGCAGTTGCAGAATAGAACAAAAGAAATGTGTTAATAAAGGGTATGGTCCCCTCTTACAGATATATAGGCTTCGCAATGTGATTTTATGCTGGAAATAAGAGAGTTTATGAGTTCCTGCGGCAATTGGTCCCACTTATTTAGCAACGCTGTTTTCAGAACTTGGATGGTTCTCGGAAGAGACTTAAAAATTGCAATTGCCCCCCGCAGAGCTTCTCATGCATGCTCTATAGGATTGTGATCTGGAGATCAAGCTGGCCAATCCATCCGGCGAAAATCCTCACTTTCCAAAAATTCATCTACCAGCAGAGCTCTATGTACTCTTGCGTAATGAAGGATCCGGTATCATTAAACAGTATCTATTAGTTGGGCACGACGCTGAGCGTTAAATCGAATTCTCTGCAAATCTGGATTTGAGACTGGCCTGCTTCTAGCCTACCCACAATTCGCCTCCTCATACCATCATCTAAACGTTGGCGGTTACACACTTTTACTGTTTGAATTTTAATTTTAGCGATTGGTACAAAAAAACACGAAGAATTTCGGCGAAATGCGCTAGCGAACGAAATGCGGATTTTGGCACACATAAATCATGTTTTTTGACTAGTTCCGCCTCCATACACGTATACTCTTACGTATTTGACGTCTAAGATTTGTATATTTGTTTCGAAACAGTATTTTTGCATTTCATTCAATTCTTTTCACGAAGTTCTGCAAAATATGCAAATTCTCTTAATTTTGAACACTGTGCATTTAAAATAATTTTTATCCAGATATATCCCTGTTATTTCTCAGTAATTATTAAGACTTTACAATACCCCACTGCACAATCACATTATTTTTTTTTTTTTTTCTCCATTTCTATTCTCTGTTTATCAAGTGAAACTCAAGCATTTTTCATCCTATTTGTAAGAATTCTTTTAATGAATCATCACAATCATGCTGTCATTCCAGGTGATACTGCGCATTTCCCAAGCACACATATAATTTCTCAGCCAGATAATCCCTTAAAATCCGACTATTTATTTACTTGAAGCTGAAAAAAGGAGCAATATATCTTTAAAATGAAAGGAATTCGCACGGCTTTCACTCACTCGCAGATTAACTGCAACCGAAAAACGTTCACCTCCTGAATTTTAAGTAGATTCCGGGTGAAACCACCTTATTGTTTTCGTGCTTCCTGAATGGTTGACTGGCTGCCCAATGGAGGCTGAACAAACGTTCTTTTGTTCTCCCCTTAATGGGCGCCAGCGCCTTATTTTGTTCGAATCAGAAGTAGTCTCGACCCCCTTCCCCTCTAGAGTGCCATTTGTTTTCTGGAGTATGTAACAGAATCAAAGGATTTACTCTCACTTGAGTATATTAAAAATCTTAGAACTCCAACTAGAGAGATTAATTATGTATCTAACGTAAAATATATATTAAATTACTTGGAGTTTGGAATAAACAACTGATGAATAAAATCCTTTTATACAGTAATTGCAAAAAGTAAAAAATAAGATAATCAAATATTTTAAAAGTAATCTTAGAAAAATTTATTTTCCATTTCATTTATAAACACTGATGCTTTAATAATACATTTTCAAGAAAAATTGGCTTTAATATTTTTTAAAAAGCAGAAACAAGCAAATGTTGTATAGAAAAGTACATAGATTGTAAATTTTTTTTTTTTTTGTTTGTTTGCTTGTTTTGTTTCTATTGCATAAACAAACAGTGGCGGCAATTGTGGGGGAGAGGATGTTATAGATTAATAAGAAATAATGGGTATGAGATTGAAGAGTATATATACAGGAGTAGACATACTCTAAATAGTAAATTTTAGAGCTGTAATAATCGTTTCAAAATATCAAGTTATCAACACTTTTTGGGCGAATTCGGACAGAAAAGTGAATGCGTTGTTGCCAACTTAACGCGGTTAGTTTTAACAGTAGAGTGCAATTATTTTTTTAAGTTTCATTAATATACTATACAATATAACTTTCATCAAAAGAACAATATATATTACACTAGTTGTTAAAATAAACGCCCACACACCAAAAATATGATAATTTTCTAAAATCCAGCCAATGAGTTTACTTAAAACTTTGTTTAATACCCTATCACTTACTACAAAATTTGAAAGAAATTTTTTTTTATGAGTACTCTTATAAATTACTTTTGTTAAATAACATTTAATTGAGTGTTGAAAGAAATACTATTAATATTATTATAGAGTGAAAAGTATACAGTGTAAAATAATTTTCTCAGATTCATATGTTTATAGTCTTTTTACTCTGAAACAGCGTTAATTGGCTTTGTTTTCGTCTAAAGTAAACTTCCACACATTCATCCACCTGGACTACCCTTTCTCACAGCAAATGCTACACCAGAGAGTCTCCACTATTTCCTATGGCCACGGTAGCCTAGTGGTCATGGTTTCGGATTCGTGACCGACGGTTTTCATTCAGTTGCGGTTTCGAACCTTGGCTGAAAAACCCGTTGTGTAGCCGGGGCTGATGCACATTAAATCTGTCGGGGCCCAAGGTCCTCTCGTTGGCGTGGTGTGTAAGTTAGGATAGGGAGTGAAAACTCAGGTATCGTCCTCTTCAATTGAGCCATGTTCAAAATTACGAGGTGCGTCGCCAATATAGCCCTCGTATTGCTACTAGTACGACGCTAATAAAAACTAAACTAATTCACTATTTCCTGTAGTGTTTTATGAAACGGTTAGCACCGACACTTGAATCTAGCAACCGTGATGCGAAGCATAATATTGCATTTGATACATTAAGAAATTTGTTAATAATTAAAGGGAAGATAATTAGGACAACATCGTTATCGAAATATTTTGCTTATAATTTCTAGTTTTAAGCAGCAAAAATGTAATAAAAAATTTATTTTCCAAAAAAAAAGTGATAAAAAGTGAGGAGTGTTTGACTCCCAGCCCGCCAACACTTTAAAATGAAAACTCCTATGTATCCATCCATACAAAAATTTAAGGAGGAAAAATCTTTTCACCAGCTATTTTGATTTAGTGAACGCTGTATTAATCCCACGGAGAATTTCTACTACCCCTCTCTTCAATCCAGACTGTTTTATCTATATGAACGTAAAAAAAGTGCATCTGACAACACAAAAAATATTGAAGGTTTCTGCTGAATAATATTTTTCCTGAGTTTTAAAAAAATATATTTCGATGTCTATTTTAATGACTCGTTTTGAGGATTTTTTTGGTAATGTTTTCTAAAATCGGAGAGAAAATGTAATTTAACTCGATATTCCCGTACTTACTTGTTTTGATGTTCTTGGAGTGATATGTTGGGGAGGGGGATGACTGAGAGAAAAATACTTCACATTTTACAACACATGTTTTTTTTGTACTATTTAACTAATAATTAAGTCAACTTTTTGATAATTTTCAGTCTAAGAACGTAGAATATCTCAAATATTACAAAATGTCGCAAAAAAAAAAAGTATTGCAACAAAATTTATGCGAAACAATAACCTAAAATCAGTTTATATGTTTAGTAAATTCTATTACAATTAAATCGGAGAGGTTGAATTAATAAAAAAAAATGGAAATTTAATTAGGCGGAAACCTTCCTGATTAATATCTGCTTAGAAAATCTAGAATTATTAGTAATTTTAATTTTTACAATTTTTTTTTTAAATATAAAAGAAACGAAATATTTTCACATAAATGTGAGGAATATAAAACTTTGATACCTAACCAATTCAGGTGAATTTAAAATTTGGTTTGTATTCAAAGAATTGAAATGAAAGCTTTTCATACATTTTTTTTAAAAAAAAATATTTTGTTTTTCATGCAAAATAGTGTCATTCTCAGGTTTGATTTCTTTTCATTTTTTTTATGTCTACCACATTTTAGATGATTAATTTATAATTTTTAACAACATTTTTATGTGAGAACAAAATCTTAACTTTTTTTTTTTCCCCTGAAAAATGAAACACCAAGAATCAGAAACACATTCTTGAAATTTCTGAGATATTTTCTAACCCTGCAAACCTGGAAAACATTTTAAAAAAATTTATTTTTGAAGTTGAAAGTGGATCCCTAAATTGCTGTAACCCATCAAACAAAACTCCAACAAAACAAATCAAACTCCGAAAGAGGGAAAAGGGTTATCCTCGAAGAAAGTTTATTGAAGAATTGAAATTTCTCCTTCACTGACTTCCAACAGTAGAGAATTTTAAAGACGTACAATACTCTCGACAACTCCAACGGAAATTTTCTAAAAAGACTTTCTGCATCGAACATCAAGGACAGAGAATTAAGCAGGAAGGAGGTTTGGGAGAGAAATCGAGCGAAAACCTCAAATGAGATAAAACCTTTTCGCTTGGAACTATCAATGGAACGCTTTCTGCTGCGAACACGCCCTCCAACAAGGGACCGATAACACGTGAAGCGATAGCACACACCACAATAGAACAGAAAACCGATTATCTTCTGCTTCACTGTAGACTTGAGTCGAAACAGTTGACTGTTGAAACTTAATTGATTATCACCACCACCGAAGGGGGTTGAGATACTCCATTCAGAATCTTTGTTCACTCGAAGGATTCTAGTGAAAATCATGCAAGTGGAGGCTTTCCTACATCTCCTAAGGAAATATGTGCTGAGTAGAGTTAGAAATGGAGAATGGATAAATCCCAAGAGCATTGAGATCGTTTTAAACATTCCAAACGATATTGTTTGGAAGGAGCAATGTGGCCACAGAGCCTAGTGGTGATGGTCACGAACTCGCGACCGCCGTAGCTTCCGTCGAGTTGTGGGTTCGAATCCTGGTGCCATTAAATACCCGCGTGTAGAAGGATTAATGTACATTCATTCCGTCGAGGCTCCAAGTCCTCCCGTTAGAGTGGTAAGGAGGTTTGGAGAGAGAGGGCCACCTCAGACATCTTCTTCGTGCCTGAAATGAGGTTCAAAATCACGAGATCCACCGCTAATAGCCCCAGGGATTTTCTTTTAAACTATTCTATTGTTGAAGTGAAACCTACTTGGCTGGAGTCCTTGTGTGAAAATCCTTACTTGCATTTCAAGCTTAAATCATGCATTCATCCAGCTCTTAAAATTATACAACAAATTTCTTAATTGCTTCAATTTCTTATTATATTTCTTAATATTTCAGTTTTCCTTATTGGGTAGTTATAATTGTGTGCCTTGAATATATGTACATATTTTTGATTAATAATTCAGTTTTTGTCCACGAGATGGTGGTTGCTTTTTGTATTGTGCTTTTTAGCCTATTATACGTCGTATTTTCTGCAAGAAAATTCTTACTGTTAATTTTTTTCCTATTATGTACATTTTCTGTATGCTCCGTAAATACATTGTAAACTTTATTTACTTTTTATTTCAAAATTATGTAACATCTCATGTTCTTTTGTCAATAAATACTGAATGCGGGTCTAATTGTCTCTTGAGGGGCTGGTTTGTACCTCTAAACCCCTTAGGTGAGCTCAGCCCCCCTTGGACATTCTATCAATAGCCCCCCCCCTCCTTTTAAGTGCGACGTTAATTAAACAATCAATCAATCAAGTAACTATTTGCATCCTCGTTACAATGTTTAATTTGGTTTACTGTTAAAAAATTTTTAATATTAAAGGAATTAACGATATTGTGTAATACGTCTAACATTACACTAGAACAGTTTCAGATGACATGGTACCCAGTGATTTTTTTTAACCACGCATTTATTTTTTTAAAAAAAAAGTCTATTTCCACATTAACAAAGCATGTATAAAATATGCATTTCAGGAAAAAAAGAGCTTAATTTTATTTAAACAATTACTTAAAATTTGAGTTGTTTAAGGATATTTCAATATTTTTTATGACTATTACTTTTACACTTTTCAATATTTTTAGGCAATATTTTTTCCCCAATTTCTCAGAACTGATTTTCACAATACTGTCTATGATTTTGGTTGTACTAGTGTTGTTCATGATTTTACTTTTTTCCCCTCCTATCAGATACTACGAAAAACAGTAACAGCTGTATCTAATTTTGTGGATTTAAAAAATAATAAGAATGATTTTTTTTATCAGAATCATTATTCTTCGAGCAGAATTAAAGAACATCCTGAGCAAAACAAACAGAAAAAATTTCAAAACTTTGTATTAATTACAAAACAAACAAATAAAAGCCTTAGCATTTTAAGCACATTATCGTCAATAAAAATAAAGACCGAGGAAAAGTAGTTGAAAGTTTTGAAGGTCAAAGAAATGACAAAGCACAATGTTTAAAAAAAATTAAACAACTCCGTAAATAATGTAGCTATAACTCTGAAATTTTTTACATATATTTATAAAGATCATATAATTAATATAAGATAATGAAAAGTTTTTCAGTATTTTTGGTCATTTTTAGATTACTGTGTACCTTTAACTAAACCACAAAAATCGATTTCAATAGCAAGAAGATAAGCATTACTTTCATTAATATATACAAACATCAACGTATTTAGCACTTTTTCCCCCACTCTCCATTGCATTCTTATAGAATAACACAACAGATTTGTTTACTCAACGTTTGTCGTTCCTCAAAAGAAGCCACAAACGTTGTTCTCCATTCGAAAAGAGGGTGTTCTTAAACGCGTAAATTTTATCGTCTGCAAACACCCCCGTCGGGTGAAAAAAGAAGCGCTTTAATCGTCCCCCACAATGCCAGGTAGTCATAAAGTAGTTGAAAAATTTTATTGCCCCGGTTGTGTGCTGACAAGGCAATTGTTATGGCATCCTCGGGCGACTGTGCTTTTTGAATGTTCGCGTAAAGATGCGTTTTGTATGCGTGGATATGCTACGGAGATTCGATATTGAGGCTTTTCTCAAAGCAAAAGAGATACGACTGTTTTTCTGGTGTGGTTTTTCTTTTATTATTATTTTTTTCCCACCGCCGTGAATTTGTGTTTGAATGTTGAATATGAATATAAGCCCTCGGGTGCCTACTTCTGCAAAAGTTGTGAGCAATGTTTTTCTTTCTATTCTGGCTGAAGAAGGGATGTTTATTTTTTGGATTTCTCAACAGTGAGGAAACGCAATAAAAACACAATGAGGTGCAATAAAGTATTCTTTCCCCCTTTTTTTTTTCACCTCTTGAAAAGGCAGGAGTGAATGTACATGGGCACCAGTCAAAGCGAGGATACTAGTTGGCTTTTGAATGTTGCTTCTCTCTCTACACAAGAACCCGGCCGGCTCATTATCGTTACAAAACGAAACAATTAGGAGACCTTTGTATTCAGCTTATTTTCTCGTCTGCTTCAAACTGCTACAGCCAAAGGGTAAAACGATTGCTGGGGCTTTTTTTTTTTTATCATCATTACTTTTATTTTTCGTGACGTATTAAGCTATCGTTGCTTTAAATTAGTGGTGCGTGCCAAACCCCTGCGGTCCCTTCAAATGAATTTTAATGTTCGGTTATGTAACGTGTGTATCTTTCACGCACTTATTAATCTTGATAAGTAATAATTTTATCAAGCGCAGGGGTTATTTACCTTTTTTATTCCACGTGTGAGGCTCGTTCTAAGGTTTATTTGGTATTCGATATAATTTACTCTGTTTTATTGTTTCTACCTTTCCAGCTAACTCTTTTAAGGACATAAATGTCACGAAAGGAGTTTGTTTACGCAAATAAGCTTATGTGAATTTTCTCACACCATGTGTGATCTATACTTAAGGCTTCCTCTACCGGCCATTTTGATTTCGTGATTGCAATATTAATCCTGTAGAATTTCTACTACCGTCCTCAAATATATACTACTTTATCTATTCGAATGCAAAAAGTATATCCGAAAGAGGAAAAAATATGTGAAGATTTCCGTGGAACTACGTTTTACCCACGATTTTCGGAAATATTTTAAAATATTGTTTAAAGACCGGAAAACCTATGGCGAATTATCAAAATAGAGGTAAAATTAATTTTTCAAAATTGGTGCAAAAATGTAATTCCGCTGAAACCTTCTTTATTTTTGCTCTTTCGGATGCACTTTTTTAGGTTCAAATAGATAAAAATAGTATAGATTTGAGGACTTTTATAGAAATTCCATAGAATTAACATTACCTTCACGAGCCTTACCAACCCCACAACAAAGGAAAATCTGTGACCTTCAAGGAATCTCAGCACATGTCAACATAAATGGCAATGAATGTGCAGACAAGGAAGCACGACCAACCTCCTACCATTACACAAGGCGGATGTACCAAAACACTGTGGCTAAGTGCAGAATTTTCACCCTGTCTTTGAAGAAACCTCTTATTACAATCCTTAACTGCTCAGATCAAAAACATCCACAACGGCAAGGCTCAGAGAAAATCACAACAAGAGCGTGAAAATTCACCCTCACAACCCAAAAACCTATATAACTTGTAGCAAGTGTCCGGATACTCCATTGGCACTAGAGCTATTTATAACTGCCCAATTATTTTACAGAACCTTTATACGACAATACTCCGTACATTTATCTATGCCGACAGGAATTTCTCTGTAGTCCTAAGGGATCTGATCTGTCATTAAAACCTTTGAGACTGCCTAAAGTATTCTCGAATTCTGTATTTTCCATGGATGCTACAACAACAAACTTAAGAATGGATGTGAATTGCACCTTCTAGTTTTATATAAAATACTCTTCTCGGATATAGTCGAAAAAAGAGGTTCTAAAACAGAAGAAACCAGGTTAAGTTATGCTATAAATAAGAGGTGTCGTTGCACCTCTTATTCCGACGCACATTTAATTTAGAGTGAATCGAATCTTCATTTAGATGTGTCATTATAGATCATACAGCTTTTTAGATTGCAAAATTTCTACTAATTCCGTCGATATTATATTATTCTCTTTAAATATAGGCCCACTTGAACATAATAGGCCATGATTATTCAAGAATTGAATGAACTGGTTAAATATTTTGGATTGATCATTATTGAGTATTATCTCTTACTTATTATGAGGTCAATTTGTTACGAGTCTAGTTTTGGACACTAAGAGATAAATACAAGAAAAAACTCTTTCTACACATGGAACACATTACAAGTTAGAGGAAGACTGACCACACAATTCTTCTCGGGCAGAGAATCCCTCTAATGGACTTTTTCCTTCATGCATACGTAAAATTTCCCATAAAGTTAAGAGGACTGGTTAGTTGCTCTGAAAAACAATTATGGGGTTAAAAATAAACAGGAATATTCAGGGCACACACGAAAGAGATTTGATTAAAAATAAATGCCATTATTTCCATAACTTTTGTATTTGTGAGCCGATTGTACAATTCTTGCTGTATCTGAAAGCAACATGTATCATTTTGTAATGCATGAATCATTTTTCGACGTTGTCCCCATCTCTTTCCGAGCACTTGCGCCAACGCAGTACTAATTCGCCCAGTCACGTTAGAGTAGAAATATGGTGGTGGTTGTCGCTAGGTTTTAACTGCAGAATCCATCTCGTCATTTGGATGAAAGAGGATCTTTAGTGGATAGATCTTTCATCTGTGAGAAGAGGTGAAAATCATTATGTGCTAGGTCGGGTTGATGCTTCGATTTCCTTTCTAATATGTAAAGTTGTTATTTTCAGCACGCATACAAATGATATCTGGAAACAAAGAAAACAATGCATTAGAGAAAGGACAGATGTAGCTTTCAGGAACGAAGGGAGTTGGGAAAATCGGGCTACAAGTTAGAAAGTCATGAATTTGAAGGCATTATATTTTTTTTATCAATCAGTTTATGTTAAAGTTAACGCAAAATGAATTCCCATGAATTACTGTACGTTGAAATTGATAATAAATAATGCACTTGATTATTAATTAAAAACGAAAATTCCTCATCAAGTTCTGAGATGTTTTGTAAGAAAAATCTATTAGAATATCAAAAAACACTTAAGATTCGAAAGAAATATGATTGGGATAATTTTACTAACGCCGCACTGAGAATAAACACGGGGGCTATTGACAATGGACCTCGCAATGTTGAACTTCGGTCAAGGACGAAGACAACATCTTGTCTGGTACCTATCGCTCCGAACTTCTAACCACGCCAATGGGAGGACTTGGGGATCAACGTGCGTCGACCAGATTCAAAGTGCGTCGGACCTGCTACATGTAGGGGGTGAGGGTAGTGGTATCAGGCTCGAACCCACGATTCGACGAAAACAACCTTACCACAGAGCCAGCGACTATGACCACTAGGCTGAAAAAAGCCACGCAGCCACGAGCTTTGAAAGAAATACACATCATTTTCAAGGGGAAAAAAATTTCCGGGACTTCTGAAATTGACAAACCATCTGATAAATCCCTTTGGAAATGTGAGTTCTTCCAGCAGAACTTTCTTCCCACAACTACCACTTCACAGTTACATAACATGAAAAGAAAAGAACAGCGAGCCCAACCAGATGGGTCGAATAAAAGCAGACTCCCCGCATACCTCCACGGGGGTCCACATTAGCAAGTGGTTGTCGGACACAATAGAGGATTGCGTCTGCTCATTGTGTCTCCGTCCACCCCGCTGGTTACGAGCACAATTCAAAAAGTTTACTTCCTTCACACTATATATTTATTACTGGGGGAAAACTGCATGCTCGGCGGGGAAAAAAAAGAGTCATGTGGTGAAAAAAAAAAGTAAAAAATGGCCAGTACCACAGTTTGATCGACTTTCACGGCCACTATGCCTTGTTGGAAGATTCCTCCATCTTTTGTTCGGAACAGAGGGGAGCCAAGGGCTGTCACCTTTCCGTTTTTTTAGAAGACCCCCTTTGCTAAAATGTGCTTTTGGTAGATGGGTGTAATAATCGCCAAATGCGCCAAAGCGATATTAAAAAAAGGATAACTAGCGGAGAGGTGATTTGATGGGTTATCGATAAGTTTCTTCGTTTTCTTTCCCTTTTTTTTTTCGTATTTTCTCAAATATGAGATTCAAAATTATCCCTTGAAGAATACAGTTTCTGTCAAATTTCTTCGGTGAATTCGAGTAATTGTTTTTCTTATTTTGCTTTTAAATTTCGGGCTGATGTCATTTTCGAAGCATTTTCACAGCAGTAGCAGAAAGGCCTTAGCACAGAGCATGTGGTGGGGCCAGTTCAGGTGTCGTCCTCGTCACTTGACCGAGGTTCAAAATTACGAGGTCCGTCGCCAATAGCCCTCGTTTCTAGTGTTGCTTCTAGTGCGACGTTAATAAAAACTAAACTTAACAGAGAGCTAATGGCTGGGGGTGTTTACTAGAGTTGAATGTTTGAGCTCTATTTCCACTAAAGATCCGCTGAGCAACGAAGCTGATGCCCATCAAATATGTTGGGGCTGAAAGTCCGATCGTTGGTATGCTACTGAAGAACGGATAGTGAAGCGCCAGCTCAAGTGTCTCCCTCGTCTCTTGACCGTGGAAATTACGAGGTCCATTGCCAATAGCGCGTACTACTTTCAGGAGTGACATTAATAAAGAACCAAACATTAAACAATTATTGTCTTCAAGTTAAAGACCAGGATTCTTGTTCGGAACACCATAACGCCTTTCGCCACATTTAAATACATATTGTTTTTAAAATAATATAATTATTATCATAAATAAAAAGAACAAAAATTTGATGGTAAATTATTCACTACAGAATCTCTCAACAAGAAAAAGACTGGACGGTATAGGACAGTATTCTAAACATAAAGGAACTAAAAAATCCGCCAAGATAACACGACAAAAATTGTTATAGACGAACTTATTACGTTTGTGAGAAATATGAAGAACTGGTATTTCCCGAATTTATGAAATAATTTCACTTATAAATTACTATTAATGTTCATCGACCATAAATTTGAACGTTATATTTTTTGTGCCTTTTTTATTCTTTTCTCTATTTTTTATTTTATTTATTTGTTTATTTTTGAATTCCAATCAATATAAAATAAATAAATCGTAATAAAACAAAAAAAAAAATATATCGCTATAAAAAATCGTCCCCTAGAAGGTTTTCAGCATAGGCTCCCTTTACTCGAAATGAATTTGAATCTAAATTAACGAATCTGATTCGCAAGAGCTCGCCTTCACATCAGCAAGTCAATACAAATTAATTTTTTTCTAGTTTTCAAGCTAACAGCGCATGAATGCTGTTATAATTAACACTATAACGTTTCGTAGAAGGTAACGGCGTTAGCAAAAAAAAAAGTGTAGATTGCGGATTAACGAAATAAATCGATAAATAATTAAATTCCTACTATTAGTTCACACTCTCCTTGTATACATCTTGTTCAAATTTTCAATCGTTAGTAAAATACTTTTTATTCATCCACTCAAGTTCAAATCTATTTTTTTGAACTTGTAGTGGTGACCTTTGCTATTAATACATTTTTTTTTTCAAATAGTAATTCATTAATTATATATTAGATATTTTATATTTGAGATGTTTTACAAAATATCTCAAATAAGAATACTACACTTGGAGCTTTTACTACGCATAAAGTTTACGGACAACATTTTGGGGAATGATGGTCCGGGATGAGTGTACTGGATCACTTTCAGTTTTTAATATTGCGGCATCTTTCAAACTAAAAATGTGTTAAGAGTTTAGATAGTATAATTTAAGGCTAAACTCAAACTAATAACAATGTTTTCAAATAGAGAAATGTTCCAATGTTAATTATATATTTTTATTTCACCATGTTGTGAAGGACAGGAAATAGCCTTAAATAATTCACTTCTGTTTGAATTGACTCATTTCTTTCCCAGAGCAAAATATATTCTATATTTTCTCTATTATACTATAATGTTAAGAGAATTCTCAGTATTACATGTTCAAAGCGAAAAACGGCACATTTTTGGAATATAAATGAAATGTATGAGCAAAATATAATAAAAAGGGTTTAAGTATTGAGTTACCATATTGGGTAATTTATAATCTGAAAATCGGCTCCGGAATTGTGTCCTAAGCGAAGACACCCTCGGCGTAGTCTTAAAGACAGAACAAAAACTGTTCGTCTCCATTTGTTCTTTCTCTGAGCACAGAATTAAAAATAAATTTGAATTAACGTCACATAAGAGAAAAGTTAGGATCCTATTCAAAGGGCACGTATTTCTGAATCACAGTTAAAGGTCAACACCATAGCTATTACTTCTTCCTTTTAATTCGTCCTCACCTCACTGTATTAGGAGAACTCGACATTCGTTATTTCTTAAAATGCAGGAGTAACACGCAGCTCCGGTGAATATCGCCCACTACATGATTGTGGTCATGTAGTGGGCCACTGGATTACCTCGGCCATCAGAACCAATGTTTTCCAAATGATAGTGTTATTATTGAAAGCATATCTACTCATATAACTTCGGAGCTGGGCGAGATCTCCGAAGCATCGGGGGGATGTTATTCTACCCCGTGGAGGAGGAGAGAGTAGTTGTTGACCTTGGTTGCCGCTGCTGTTTCGAACCCTGGTCCAGTGAGTCTCCGAAGGAAAGTTGACCGGTAGTTTTTTGCAGCTGAAAAGACGTCTCATCTGTCTTGTTAAGTTCAGCGTCTTAACTTCTGATATTGTTGTTGAAGAGAGTCGCTGCATACACCCCCTCCAGTATCATCGTGATGATACGAAGAGAAATATTGATTTGTACAGAAGGTTTTTTGATTTTTTTAGCCACTACTGCCATCGATATGCTTCCCTTCCCTGTTGAATTGAGGTTTGCTTGGAACAGTTTCCATTTGAGTCATCGGCTGTCTCGTGTTGAGTAGCGGGTCTCGTCGACACGTGCGCCAGAGCCGGAATATCACTAGTCGTGATTTGTGTGCGTTTGTCTTTAGTTAGACATACAGAGGCAAGTGTTTTGCGTCGGGGGCATATGCAATCAGTAAGTATAGGCTGTGCTGTCATCTAGTGTTCAAGACCTGAGTCACCACTTCTGCACTAGACGAAATATCGGAGCATGTCATTCTACCCCGTGCGCTGTGGAGGAGGAGAGAGTAATTGTTGACCTTGGTTGCCTCTGCTGTTTCGAACCCTGGTCCAGTGGGTCCGAAGTTTAGTTGATCGGTCGCTTTTTGCAGTGTGTCTACCAACTAGTCTGAAAAGACGTCTCATCTGGCTAGTTAAGTAAGGCGTTTTAACTTCTGGCGCTGTTGTAGAAGAGAGTCGCTGCACATCTTCTAAGAATTCCTATGTGATTTTTTTGGATAAAATAAATCTGATCCAAAGAGAGAAAACATTCTATTTGTCCAAAAAAAAAAAACTTGGTCTGACTTGACTCATGTTACCTACTGATTTTAAATGGACGAACTGGAACGTCTTTCCCGCCTTGGGACCTCTCAGCGCCTTAACTTCTCCAGACGTATCATGACATGCGAGTATCACGACTATGAAGTTCTTTGTGATCTTTTTCTGTCCAAAGGGGTTTATTGTCTTTGGTAAACTAGGGGGATGCCCCCCCCCCCCCGAGATACTCTAGTCCCTACGATGAGGTAGGTAAAAGGATTTATAAATATTGAAAGAAGTAATAATGTCTTGTTATTATTTTCTTTTCTTTCCATTATAAATCATACATAATAGTCACGAATAAATTATCTAAAGA
This sequence comes from Nephila pilipes, assembly GCA_019974015.1. Lineage (NCBI taxonomy): Eukaryota > Metazoa > Arthropoda > Arachnida > Araneae > Nephilidae > Nephila > Nephila pilipes. The sequence continues at coordinate 158,695 of BMAW01104180.1, forward strand.
ATAGAAAGTCATCCATTCATAAATGATAACCAAGTTATTTTATTCAGATACATGATTACTAAAGAGTTAAGTCATAACCTACTGTATCTGTGGATGTTAACTTTCTGAGTCTGAATGTAACGTTAAATATAAGTATCTGATCGGAACCAATAGGGTTCCAATTCTTATAGGAATAAGAAATAAAGATCCGTTTCACTGACCCCAAGTAGATCTACTCTGGATTTGATCTGATAACTTCTCACGCTTGGAAACTTGGACACTATTCCTTCGCTTATAATTTTAGCTCTACTCTCTAATTATAAACTCACTAGTAATTTCGTGCAAATTATTTGCTACTTTTAATTGCAATTTTTCAAACATATTCACACTACAATAATTTTAATATGTCTGCATAAGTCACGTTTCCTTTATTGGGAGGGGTTTTCAATTCAACCAAATTCAATTGAAATCCCCAAAGTGTTAGTTGAAAGGGGAACGGGATAGAGTCAACGTCATTACGTAATCTCATTCATTGATCACTGAGTCTCAAAGAGTAATCTGATCCAGTTATAGTTCTGTTATTCGGCTAACTCATTTTGATGCTTTTTATTTCCTTTTGTATAAGAAAATTCATACGTAGAAACTTAAAAATGAGAATAAAAGTAGAAATATATGCTAAAAATTTTTTCTTGTGAGTTATTTCTGAATTAAATCATAACAATGAGATACATGTTGCTATGTTATTCGAAGTTTCAGAAGAAAAGATCTGGGTGAAAAAAAAAGAAGTTTTTAGAATTTGAACACACTACAAATTTATCTGTAAACTAAAGAAATAGTGCAGAAGAAATTTCAGTTTCGCATATTTTACTAAAAATGCGTATTAACTTAAAAGAAATGAGCATCCTTGAAAATTAAGCCACCTTTCCCAATTTTTTCCGTGGTCAACAGTTAGGTTATAATTGTCTTGATGTCAGTCAGATAGAAAACGAATGGATCTTCAAATGACTACATGATATCATGTAGTGGCATTCGCCTCGTGGTCAAAGTTGCGAACACACAGTCGACGTTGTTTCCGTAGAGCCATAGGTTCGAGCCCTGATGCCACTGTGTAGAAGGTCTGGTAAATGTTAAATAAGTCGAGGCTTCAAGTCCTTCCTTGGCATGTGCTGAATTTTTGAGAGTGAGGTTCCAGCTCAGGTGTTACCCCCTTTACTTGAGCGAGACTCAAAATAACTAGGTCCGTCGCCAATAGCCCTCGTCCTGTTTCTAAAAGCGACGTTAATAAACAATCAATCAAGCAAAAAAATCATGAAAAAGGAAGCAGTTTTTTTTAAATGGCATTTTAAACATGGGCAATATGAGCACAAAACACACGTGATTTACAATCTTTATAAACGACGCTGACAGCAAAAAGAAGGATTATTTCATCAAATTATTTTTTTGAATATTTCTAGACTATATATTTAGTTCCTTAATAATAATAGAAGATGAATAAAAATAGTAAAAAAAAATTAATAGAAGCTGTCAGTAAAAAAGTTCATTCCGAAAACCACATTTAGGAATCCAGGAAGTCATTCATGCACTCTCAAGGTTAAACATTATTCATCCCTTTATTTAAAAGAAATCTATATTCCCCCAGAGGGTTTTTTTTTTTTTTTTTTTTTTTTTGGTTACGCAATCAAACCGGTAGAAAAGTAAACAGCTCTATGAACGGTAATGAAGAATAAACGTAATGATTATTCTGTTCAGGTAATCGCTCATATATAAATGCGCAAAACAATTCACCTCTCATAAATAATGAATAACATCACTAATAAATAATAAAACGTTCAACCTCAATTTTCTTTTTAAATCGCAATGCTAAGTCGTAATACTTTTCCACCGGGAAAAATGTTTCAATAATGATTTAGTCCGAATAGTAGTAACATAAGCGATGCTTGATCAAAAAGTAATGCTTCCGCCTCCATAACTTTTTTATTCGTTACTCAGTTATGATCTTATTGTTTCACGTGAAAACTACAAGTAACCTCCACATCATGCGCTTGTTTTCTTTGTTCCTAGATACCGTTTGAATGATGATAACGAAAGAATATGGTGACAATTATGAATATGAAGTTAAAACTGAATTTAACTCGACTTTGCGACATTCACCTTCTGCCAAAGATACTTTCCTTTTTAACTTCGAAATGAAAACTGCCGCTAAAGTCAGGTGTCGACAACAACAACTGAAATTCTCTTCCGACATGTTTGCTTGACAAGCCACGAACTGGTACAAGTACGTAGAAAAAGATGAGAATTGCGTCGAAAAATAAACAATTTTTTTTTCATAAAGGACACATGTAGTTTTCAGACTCAATTAGAACTGCAAAAATCGGGTAACAAAAATCAATTTCTATCAAGCATACTGTATTTTTAAAATTTAGAAAAAATATAAACTTAAACATGCAACGTCAAAATTTGATTAGTTATGAAAAGTACAGCAAACAAAATGTGGAATTCGTTATATAAAAGAAAAGAAGATTGGCTGAACAAGAAATAAATGGTACACATTTAAATATTTCTCTCTCTTGATACGATAATGAAGTCAGAATACTATATATTAACATTGAAGTGCTTTTTCAGTCAAAAAGAAATCTGAAGGCTATGTATCAATCATCTTATCTGCCAATGTTTACGATGAATTAATCCTTTTCCAAATTTAGAAAAGTTTTGATAAACAAAGGAAGTAACAGTAATTATAAAGGTATATGTATTAATTCTATTAATTCTTCTTATAAAGAAATCGTATTAAGTATAAATATATGACAGCTAAAAAATATGCTTTAATTTCGGCGTCAAATTTATAGTAAAACCCAGATCAATCTTTGAGTTTTTAAATATATGGTCATCATATATCAAAAATGCAGCGCATTTTGGTGATGTGGCCATATTAAAATTAGTTACATTTTAATGTTGATAAGTTTTGAACAGACACCTTTACGGAAACGATTGATTAATCCCTGAAATAAATTGTGAGGAATGTCCCAAGCTGTGACTCAGTGACGGAAGGGGTTGGATATGTGAAGGTTGTAACCCCCTTAGGATTGCTGTATAGTGAAATTTTAAAACCAAAATTTTTTTTGAACTGATTTTTTTTTTTACAAAAAAAATTAACATTCGAAATCCAGTACCTTACATAAACATTCCCCACCCCTTCCAAATGAACAGCGAAATTTGAAATTAATTTTGAGACATGAGTTAAAGTGGGGGAACCCTTCCCTCTCTCCGTGAAAATTTCTCACTATGCACCTGGTCTCAAGGAAAACGGTGTTTGTTGTATGACTCGTAGATTTCATATTTGAACCCTTGATCCAATAGTTGTTTATTAACATCGTGCCCAGAAGAAACACGATGGCTATTGGTAACTTATCTCGTAATTCCGAATCACGATCAAGTGACGAGGACGATACCCGAGACAACAGCTCACTCTCCTAACTTCAACACCACCCCAACGTGCTGAATTTCAGCCTTGACAGATTTAGCGTGCATCAGCCCTACAGCGGCATCAGGACTCGACTGAAATAACGTAAGCCATGAGCTAGAGATCTTGACCACTCGGTCACTCATATTTGACCGCGTTTCCAATAATGTGTAAGACTATTTGGTAATGTAATAAAATACTACAGAATACTAATCGTTAATACACAGAACTATTTTGTGACAAAAATTAGCTTTGATTTCTGCATTTTACACTCTCAGATGTGACATTTTGTTGTTGTTATATGGTTTTCAGACTTTTCTTTATCCCTTGTGACACCAAATTTATTTCAATATAACCATTATTCGAAAGTTACAGCCGTTTTAAATTCTTCTATTTTGGTGACAATAAGCTCAATGATCGACATCCAATTCAGCAAGAGATAAAGGACGCTTCCTTGTCAAAAAATTCTTTAAGTTCGAGACCTATTTCTTTAACAATAGACGACGACAGCTTTAAAATATAGACAATTCATAAACGGAACGTTAACTCGAGTAGATCAATCGTCGATTGGCTACCAGGCATGAAAATAATCAATAATCGCCAAGTTGGCGATAGTAAAGCCAACTTCTGTTTTAATCTTCAGAGCAAGGGACACGCGTTTTGGGTGAAATCGGATCAGCTTCGACGCGCTTGGTCGATTCACTGAAAACAGTTCTTGTGATCGAAGGGGGGGGGGGGAGCATTTCATCAAAGTAGAAACGGTTAGAGACAGGGGTGAGCAATTTTTTTTCTACACCCCCCTCGTCCTTGCATTGTGTTCGAATGTTACACAATAATCCGCGATTAGTTCGGGATGCCCCACACTGATTGAATAGGACGAAATCCGGGTTTCGAGTTCCGGTGGGGAGTGTACTGTTGTAGAAGTCGAAAAATACGAACACCGCTTCCTATGGTTTGAAGTGTGATGATGTGTTAATGGTTTTCGGAGGAGAATGATAGCTTTTGCAGTCAAATCAGTTGATGACTACATTTTCACGTGTCAAATAAATATTTTAACTGATTATTCCAAAATCTTTAGTGATAATTAAGTGAAGATATGGTAAGTTTAAGAACGAAAGTGAACATATTATCCCAAAATTAAATAAGAGGTCGGATTGAAAACTGATGCCACCATAGCCATAACTTTTGCATTTATAACCTGATTTCCAAATTCTTGATGTGCGTGAAAGCTACACGTGTCCTTTATGCAATACGTCACTCATTTTGTGACATGCTCTCCGTCGTTTTCTACACAGTCGCGTCAACACGTTACAAGTCGGATAAACATGTAAGAGAATAATTCCAATGGTTGTTGTCGACTCAAGGCTTTAATGGTGCCCCAGTCCGAAAGAAATATTCTTTAAGGAGCTTTTTCGTTTTTGGTAGAAGTGAAAATTTAACCTCATCTCCATGTGTCTCGCCACCTTCTTCAGCCCTCAGCCCTCCAACGACATCTGGGAACAAGATATTACATATATAGGTACAACAAAAATTGTGAATATTGGGTCACAAATAAAACAGTTATGGTTATAGTGGGATTACTTTTCAATCACGCCTCGTACTATTGGTTAAAATCAAACGAAACAATGAATAGCTAAGCGAACAAATCTAAAACGAGTTTTTATTCTTTATACAGGCCGAGGGATGGGGCTTGGTTCTGAACTCTGACACGAAGCATGATTGGTTCTTTTACTGGATTTAAGACGTGAAAATATTATACAATAGAATTGAATAAGAAATGAAAGGAATACGAGACAAAATCTATTCAATGCAATATCAAAATTATTTTGCACGTTTACTCCCTTAAGCTTGTCAAGATGATAACCAGATTGAAAAAATACTTTGTAGTTTTTGTTTGATTTTTATTAATGTCACACTAGAATAGCGAAAAGGCTGGAGTGAAAAGGGAGATCGACTAGTAATTTCGAATTACAAGTAGATAATAAAGAATATATCGGAGTTAGTACCTCAGTCTCTCAATTTCCCCTGAAAGGCTGCAAGATTAAGTTTATTTAAAGCGCAGAAGCCCTCATTGAGAAATCTTTAGTAGAATCAGGATTCGACTTCAAGTTCGATACCTTAATCACTCGGATACTACCACCGCGAATAGTTCGAAAACCATGAAGCAAAAATTGCTGTCTCACTGCTGTTTTAAGAAATATGTTACAATTTAAATCTTTTTTACAGCCGTTTTTGAATTTCTGTTTATTTATAAATTAAAATTGATTAATTAATTTCAATAGATTTTAAAAGTTAAATATGTAGAAAAACGAATATTTTTAGCTCAATTTTTGTTTCAGTCCATGGAAATCTTAAAATCATTTTTCAGTAAGCATGTGTAACGTTGTGGAAAATTGAAATATGGTTCTTCCACTTGGCACTTTTTTTTTTTCGTGGCGTATTCTCTTGGTGATAAATGTCGTTAGATTTCGTTATTTTTCTACGAATAAGTATTCTCGTCTTTTTTTTTTTTTTTTTTTTGTTATCTAATTCTTACGTGGAAATCGGACTGTGCTGTTAAATTGAGAAGTTTTTTTCAATACTGGACGTGATTCCATATTTTTTAATCGAAGGGTTGTAAAAAAGAAATAAGCCAAAATGCGCCAATTCGGTGTTAAAATACATTGTGTACGGCATTAAGAAAAGAACACAATGTGTTATTGCAGATTTTATGTAGTAATATCCACAACTACATGTTCCATATCTTGAAGAAAATATACACCATTGGAATTAACAATGAAAATGCATGTAAGAATATTTGGAAAAATATTGCAATGTTTTAAGCTTCAGATGAAAGCGAAAACTTTTGAAAGTGATACAAGCTGAGGTACTTTTCCATTTCACCGGTGCAAATCTCGCCAAGCAGACTTTATTGGCGACAACACACAGTATACGCATATTTCGTTTGGCGTAGTTTGTATCATTTTGGCGACTTTATCGCTTGCGCCGGCAAAATGGAAAAGTACCGTCTTTTTTTTATATTAAGATATTTGTATAATTGTGTATCTGTTTGTATATACATAGAAAATCACATTCATTTACATAAACAGTTATATATCAGCAATTAATAATAAATAACTGTATTTACATTTGATACCTATAGGTACATATTACATAAAATCAACTGTATTAAGCCTTGAAAATTTGTAAAGTTTTTATTAATGTAACATCCTATACACTGAATGTAATTATATATTTCAAAGTTTTAGCCTGATATATTTTTTAAAAATTTATTTTTATAATTTGAATTTCTTTTAATTGTGCTATGCAATATTTGTGAGCGTTTACTTAAAAAAAGTTATATTCACTGTGTATGATTGATTGATTTGTCTTATTAACGTCGCACTAGGAGCGACACTAGAGTTAGCGGCAACAGACCTCGTCAATTTGAGCCTCGTTCAAGTGACGGGGATGACACTTTTGCTGGCACCTCCCTCTCTTAATTTCCACATCACACCGATGGGAGGACTTTGAGCCGCGACAGATTTAACGCGTATCAACCCTGGCGACACGGCTGGTCATTATGGGATCAAGGTTCGATCCTAGGATTCGAAGAAAACTGCCTGTCGCGAATCAGCGACCATGACCACAAGGCTATCACGTCCACCAATTATGTATGAAATAATCTTATCTTTTGATGTGGAAAAATATTACGAAAAAGGCGCACTTTGTGAAAAACGTGAGTAAAATATATTCTTCTCAATGGCGAGAAACGTTTGTAGTTTCAAAATTCAGTTTTCACCTTTCTACTTGTCATTTTCTCTTAGATTTAAGGAATCAGAAAAGTACCCTGTATTTTTATCAGTAAAATAAAATTTTAAAAAAACCCCAGCTGATTGGGATTCATACACCTCGGAATGGGATCACGAATCAGAATGTTACACTATTTCTTAAAATATACATGAAAATTAACAAAACACGTTTAGTATATATACAAACTTTTAAAATAAACTGGGGGGGGGGAGAGAAAAACTATCCTCAGCAAGATGTTAAACTATTTCCTCTTGGCAAATTAATTAGTTTAAATTCTGATGAACGCTAGAAGTATTTAGACCCTTATCCTAGATACCAACAAATTTCGTGAAAAATATTGTGATTCTTATTCTTAAAATTTATAGCAATCCTTTTCAGAAGTAAAGAATAATACTGATTCTAATTTCATGCATCCAAAAGATTATGTGTTTTAATAATAAACATATTCAATAAGCTTCATAGATTTCATCTACTAAATGTCATCATTTATAAGTTTAGAATACTTGTAGGTAATGTGCGAAATTTTGCCTCAAAGTATAAACTAAATAATTAGAAACAGCCAAATTTTATTTTTTTTCCTTCAAAAGACTATTTGAAAAACGGTCCCTCTTTCACAACTAAAAATACTTTAAAATTAATTCTCTGCATTCAGTGTCAATTCTGTGTCTTTATTAATCATATTACGAGCATTAATATATTTTTTTTTTTGTTGAAAATATCACTACTCCTAGATATATAGTCATGAGCTTGAAATGCGTATATAAAAATTAAATGTATATATCATGAATTTTCTTAGCATAGGGTAAAAAAAAAATCAGAAAATTCTTTATAAATTAAATTATTGATTACAATTTTACTTCAATTTTAAATAACCGATATTTTCTTCGAGAAATCACTTAATGCACTTAACGTTCTTCATATATTTCCAAATATACTAATAACAAAAAATCAATATCATAACAAAAAGATTAATATTTTAAAGGTATATGTATCTTTTCAAATTTTCCTTTTCAATTACATTTATATATCAAAATCAAAAGTAATAATAAAAAACACTGAAAAAAGTTTTTTAACATTAAAACTATTTATAACATTTTCTATGATAGATGAAAGAAAGCATTTTTATAGTAATGATACCATTAGTGGATGCATATTGTTTCCTTTCAATGGAACTCTTTTTTTAAATCATGAAACAGATACGTACTTACTAACTTGTGTTTTGTTATATGCAAAAGGAATTTTTTGGCAAGATCCCCAATGAAAAAGAGAAATACAAAATTTGTCCCCATTTATTATATAATTATATGATACTATGTCTTCTTTTACCATTCATGGATGAAAGATTGCTACTTGCATTTCATCCTCGAAAAATAAATGGCTTTCAGATTCCTAGGAAGTTAAATCTTGAATCAACATTTATTAGTTCATTCAGAAATTTAAAAATCTGTCTCCATCAGAAAAAAACTAGTTATCGTAAAAAAAACATTTCTAAGATATTTTTTCACTTATTATCTTCAATTCTTATAGGTCCTCAAAGTAAAAATGTTTATTTTTCTGCTGTAAATAAAACTTCAATAAATTACCAATGTAATTTAACCAGTAATACACAATAACTAGTACAGATTAGATCACCTTCACCGAGTGAAAGGATGTGTCAAATAAGCTTTTGAAGTGCCGAAATAGAATGACAGAAAACACAGAAAAAATTCGAAGGAGATATTTATCAATTTTTCGAGAACAGAATTGCAATTAAAAAAAGAACGAATTAATTAAATCAAATGTTACACTCATTAAAAAATTAAGTTCAAGATATTGTCATTAAGAATTTATTAATAGTTTAATTGATTTAATTATATATATATATATTTTAACCAGCAATACATAATAACTGGTACA
>BMAW01104180.1:172821-204340 GCA_019974015.1 Nephila pilipes
TCGTTCAATATTCACAAAACTCCATTGTAAAAAGTCGCCTGTGAAAGAAATTGTAAGCGATCTTCTTCGAAACAAATATTTGCGCTACTTAACCGTTACTTAACACGAAAAAACGTCCGATTACAAAACGTCTCCATTCTTCCCTCCGCCACGCATTTTCGCCCCCTATCTCCCGGCCTCCCTTTGTTACTGCTAACTAAGACATTACGCTCAGGTATCTTTATAAATTACTGAAGCGAGAACACTATTTGTTGAATCTTTAAGTTGCATTTATCGCTTCCGATCTCTTTTATCTATCCCCCCATTATTTCGTTATTTATCATAGTTCCCGTGAACCTTTTATGAAGAAAGGATATCATTAATTTGATGAAACGAGAAAGAAGTGTGGAGGAAAGAAAGAAAGGGGGAAAAAATGTGGGTGTAGTGCTGTGAAAGTAACAATGGACGAGCCTATAGAAACCAAGTGTAAAAATAATAGCGATAAGTAACAGAGAGAGATATAAAAAAAAATTAAAAGCGCCGAGGGAAAAAAAAGAATAAAAAAGAGAGGTTCATTCAGAAGTGAGAGGCACGGTTGCAGTTAGCATTGTATTTGGCACTTTCAAGAGTTAGAAGACTCGTGTTTCGAGTTGAAAAGACAGTAGGGGTGTGGTAGAAGGGGTTGTAGGAAATAAAAAAAATAAAAATAAAAAACGAGAATTGAAGTAGCAGCAATGAATAATAGGAGGAAAGAATAAGAAATTAAAGAGAGAAAGGGTACGTTGTGTGTAGCAACGGCGAGGGAGGGTAGCAAAACAAAACAACAAAAAAAAATTCGACAGTAAGAAAAAAAAATAAAAGAGGACTACATAAAGGAGTAACACAATAATGAGAAATTATCCGGACTGTAGCTTCAAAAGAATTCTCCATGCGGTTCCGATGCGCTAGATGCGCCATTGTCGCCAAAAAATGTCGCCACGCTCCGTGACGGATGCCAACAAAGGAGGCTATTCAAAATTATAAACCTTGAAAACGCCAATTAAGTCAATTACGTTGCCCACAGAGTCGGGCTGGCACAGTAGACTATCATTTGTAACCCATTCTCTTTTAAAAGCGTGCTTCGTGCACCCTCTAGATCGTATGCGAAAACCCTCTGGAAGGAGGAAGGGGGGGGGGGCGGAGAGGGTGAATAAAAACCTTGCACAGGCACAAAAAGGCTAACTTAATGAGCCAGTTAAGAACTGAAAAATAGCCATATTTTAAAGTCGGACGAAAATTTTATGTATTTCATCATTTTCAACAATGAGAACCCCCTAGATTCCCTTGTGAGATTTCGCTACTGACTTTTCCCCCCACCCCCGTTTCGTTTTTAAGTCGCTTGGTGTAGTAGTAATTATTTCATTTCGTTCTAAAAGAAGGGGGGAAAAAACTGTATACATGTAAAATTTTTAAGAACGGAATTGTTCCCTTTTAAAAGCAGGGGGGGGGGAGGGTAAGACAGAAAAAAATAATAATAAAGGGTGGGGAGGGAAAGAATCCATTCACGATCACGTACCCTGAACGATTTTATGAAAAGGAGTCACTGAATTTTCGAAAATGACTTTTTAACCCTAATGTATGAATGGGTAAATGAAAGCTCTGTAGATGATGCCTTTATTCATTGTTAGCAAGAGAAGACCTTCCATTGTTGTATAGTTTTTGTGGCGCTTAGAAATTACTTAACTTTTTATCCCAGACTCTGAACTCCTGTCTTTTGCCGAGGCATTTTTCTCCCTTATCTCGTTCCATAACGACCTCTTGAAAAATTTTCGCTCAAGAGAAATAACGAATTAATTATTCATTCCGGTCTTTGAAAAGACCAACCCTTTTTTAATGTAATTGAGGTTAATTTATTCCGTTTACTATTACGAAAGCTTAAGACCAGTTTCTACATATTCAATCGCGTCGAAAAGTATTGCATAGTTTGAAATTATCAGAGCTTTCTAAGAAATATTGCGCATTCTAACCTTATTTTTTGCTGGAAAATTTTTTCTCGATCAATTTTTAAAATTTTTTAAAAATTATAATTTTTATTTATTTACTTGCATTTTGAGCCAATTGTACTTTCTTTAAATTTATTCCACAAGTTCCCCCCCCCTTTTTTTTTTGGCTTATTAGAGTGTACAAATAATTATTTTGCCAACTGTATATGTAATAAAACACCGGTAGAAAACGAATTCTTTGAACATGTGTTTTCTTTAAAACTTTATACTTTGCGTAACATAATTTTTTATACCTTAAATTTTGAGAGCGAAAGGGAAAGTTGAATCAAATTGAATTTATTCAATAATTAGTTTAAATTTTTTCAATAAAAATTAAAATATATTTTTCATTATTTTTTTTAACAAAAGAGAGTTTAAGCAATGACCCCTTCACTATGGCAATGGATTCGGCGACCATTTGGCGACTTGGCGAGAAATTTGTTGCAAAATTTTAATTTATAAATTATTATTTAAATCAATTAATTTTTATTAATTATAATTAAATTATCGTATTGTCATCCAAAATAATCGCGTAAAGAAAATTTCAACTCAATTGAGAACTTTAAAATGTAAGAAAAAAGTTTTCAATGTTTTGACCAGACATATAATGTGAGCAGAAGGAAAACCATTAAAAGTTCCAATTGCATACGTAGTGGAAACTTGATATCTCCTATTTCAAGGGAAATGCTGAAAATTTCGAGCTACAGAGTTACCAGCTTATTAAGCATTTCGAGATGCAAAGGATGTATTGGTTACAATTTTGACCACCCTTGCAGTGATCGAGTGTGAAGAAATAGTCCCAATGTAACTCATGCATGTCGTAAAAGGTGACTAAAATGGTTCCTCAATGCCTGGGGGTTTAGCCGAGCACTCTGCCCCTGGGGATTATAACAGGAGACCTCAGGTTCTTGCCTTCTTCAAGAAAGTACGGACATTACGACTTCGAGGCACAAGGATAAGCCAGAATTTTGGTATTACACTTGACCAGGAGTTAGAGAAAATATTAGGTATAAGTTAAAAATTTAAAAAAACATGGAAGTTCACGAGCAATGTTTGATATTTAATTGACTACTCGTAATCTACAAATATCATTGTGATTGTTTATTAACATCACGCTGAAAAACAATAGGAAGAGAATTGGCAGAATGTCCTGGGGGATTGAGCTTACTCAAAGGGTTTAGAGCTACAAACCGGACCCTCGGGAGACAATCACCCCTGCCCTCAGTATTTATTGGAAAAAAGAGAAAAAAAAACTTCTTTTACAACAATAAAGGAAAAGATATAACGGTACGTGCCCGGAGCGAAAAAGAAAGATATGACATAATTTTGAAATTCAAAAGTAAATAAAAGCCTTACAATGTGTTCACAGAATGGGACGTCATAGTTCTAATATTTCCACTTTTTTCTTCGCTTGGCTTTCTTTTTCTTCTTTCCTTTCCTTTTTTTTTTTTTTTTCTTTTTCTTTTCTCTCTCTCTCTCTCTCTCTCTCTTTCTTTTTCAAATGCGTTGACAAATACTGTATTCCATTGACGTCCCAACCACCTGTCAACAATGGATGCCGACTCTATGACTCTCACCTATAGTCAGTCTGCCAGACGCCAGCTAGCCACAGTGTAAGGTATGCACACAAAAAAAGAAAATTGAAATATTCAGAAATGATATCAGAAATTGGAAAAAAATTATAAAATTTGTCGAGTAAATTTGCGAGCTGTCAGAATACAGAACTTAAGCTTCAAATGTAAACCAGGGTTTTCACACACGGACTTCAACCGACTGACCTTTTAATTATGAACCTCGCTCAAGGCGATACCTGAGCTTACACCTACCTCACCAATTTTCACACCATACTAAGGGAAGACTTAGGATCTCGACAGATTTAAAGTGCATCAACCCCGCTACACAGCAGGTCTTTAGTGGCCTCAGGGTTCGAACCCACGTCTTGACGAACTGCCGATCGCAAGTGTGTGACTAAGCAACCGCGGTCACACAGCTATCACTGTACAGCGTCAAAACGTTAAAAAAATTATGTTATTGTTTGAGTTAAGGAATTCGAAAACTGTTTATCAAGTGTTTGTATCGTAATTGAAAATTGTATTCTCTTCATACCATTTTTTATCGCATTGATAAGTCCAATTTCTTAAGTAGAGTTAATGCCTTAAATTTCCATTTGGTGCTCATGTTATAACATTGCTTATTAGCCGACCAATTTAGCATTGATGAATAATTAACTTCTTTTCAGCAATGTGTTAAAACATGACGTATACAGGTATATTACTAAGAAAGTTTAATGGAGGCCTATCCAAAACAAAAGATCTTGCATGCTGCTTTGGAAATGCATTTGATTCCCAAGGACCGCATTGTATTTATGTGTGTGAGATGGTGAATTCGATTTTTCACCTTTTTTCCCTTAATTTTAACTCTTTTAACGCCATTTTAAATTCTCACATTAAAACCTACTACTATTTTCTCCTCTCTAGTCCTAAGAAGAGACAAATCCCATCGATCCCCGTTAGAAAAATCAAGGACACTCTTCAATTAACTAAGAGAAATTATATTTTATTGAACTAAATACATTTGTACGAAATATTATTTAAAAACAATCCTGCAATTGCAACACTATGCTAGTTCTAAATTATAAGCAATCAAAAAACACAGTGCAGTCAGTCTATCTGAAATCATACGTCCTGGTTCAAATATATTAGGCTTGCTTTAGACAGATTGACCGAAGCTATTTCGCATGATCCGTGCGTCGCATTCCCTCCCCGCATTTAGTAATACTCACTGGCACTGTTCAGTAGTTTTGCTGGTTTGGTTTATATTGTGTTTCCCCATTCCCGCAAGACGATCCGAGAACTTTTTAAAATGAGCTGAATGTCATAATTGTTTCTAAATAAGAATATAAAAGAGTAAGTGGGACGACAGTTTAGTCAATGCACTGAGATATTCCCATACTAATGGGATAGGATACGAATGCCTCATGAGGGAATATTCCTTGGTACTTTTATGTGCAATAAAAGCTTAAATTTTTGTTCAGATAAACCAGCTCCGCTGGCCGCAAGTTGGCCCAGACCTGGTTTAATGAATTGAAATGCATGTGCACAAAGTAAAGTATGACAAAAGCATGAAATAAATTTGCAAATTAACAGCTAAATTTAAAAATTTTATTGCTTCAACTTTGCGGAATTCACTGCGTGATGTCATTATACCTATATTACTAACTTCGATGCACGGAGTCGAATTTTTTTAATTCCCAGTTTTAGAGAATAAATATGTATTTTTAGTACTTAATAGGGAAATAATGTTTTATTCGAGTTAGAAAGATTAAATAATTTGTTATACCATTTACGTACTGGTTTATCGGAAGTGAATGTCTATTTTCTTCGTCTGACTGATTATTACGTGTTAAAGAGATTACAGTGTTAGTAATATTATCAGGTTTTCACTGTAATTAATTGTTAAAGTGAAAATGCTTCATACATTTGATTATAAGGAATTCATTTTATTGCCTATATTTCTGAGGCTCTACTTCAATCAAACTGAAAGTATTAGAGAGCAGAACTGCTCTAATCACGTGCTTTTTTTTTTTTTTTTTTTATCTATTTTTAAATTCCTACTATTAGTTCACCCTCTCCCTATATATATTTGTTCAAATTTTCAATCTTTAATAAAATACATTTTTTAAACTTGTAGGGATGACACTTGATGTTAATACAGTTTTTCAAATATTAATTCATTAATTAAATTTAATTGGTGAAAACGTAGTTTAGCCCAACCACTTGGCGTGTTTCAAAAATTGCCAAACTTGGAGATTTTTTTTTTAGCTGAACGTTTAGTCCGCGAAGCGGACCAGACTCGCCATATTTGGCAAAATACCGGCAAATAATTCTTGTCGCCAAAAGTGGTTAGGCTAAACTGCTTTTCAACCATTTAATTTACCGGATGAATTCACCAGTGCTGGTACCATGTCGTTTGTCTTGCAATGGCAAAGTTGGTAGAGCGTTGGTGTAGAATCTTCATACCTTCAGATCGAAGCATAAATTTTTTTTTTATTTAACTTTCAAAAATTTATGGAAATGTTTATTAAAGCAGGAATAGATTTAATTTTTTTATATATATTACTTGTTTTATTTTGCAGTTAATCTCATTCAAGAACTAAACGAGTCCTGATTCTGGAAATTGTGTAGAAAAACGAAAATGACAAAATAAACTCATTGTACTTCCTTCTGCAAGAGTTCTATATCGAATTTGAAAGAAAGACTTGCTTAAATGGAATGATGTAATGAATAAAGTACTACGATAATCTATTTGTTTACAGAATAACATATGTAAAGTGATTTTTTTTTATTTTAGTTTTCTTATAATCTCGTCTCAAGTATCACAGAATTATGATTATTATTCTTATGTTCGATGTATTTTCTTGTAAGTAAAAAGCGTCTGTTAACTAAATAGCCAATTTTTTTTCATTGCATCTAATAGCTAAAATACTTCTCAACTGAGCACGAAGTTACAAATATGAATTGTAATTCAACTCTTAGAAAGAAAACTAATAGCAAACAATTATTGTGTATTTGTATTTTAAATAAGCCGCGATAACCTAGTTGCCACGGTCGCAGACTCACGGCCAACGGTTTTCGTCGAGTCGTAGGTTCGATCCCTGATGTCACTAAAGACCCTCAGTGTAGTGGAGTTGATGCGTGTTCAATCTGATCGAGATAAAAATTCAACCTGCTGGAGTGGAATTTGGAGAGGGAGGTGAAAACTCGGGTGTCATCCTCATCACGTGACCGAGATTCAGACCTTGACTAGTGACGGACCGAGCGAGGTCCCTTGCCAATAGCTCTTGTTTTACTTCTCAGAAAGACATTAGTAAACAATTACTTGAATTTTACAGTAGTAATGTTAATTAAAAAAATATCTTACGGATATATAATACTGATGAATAAAATGTACGATTTTTATGCTGAGTTGCTTCGTTTTTAAGCAAACATTTACCCATTTTTGAATAATAAATGATTTTATTAAAAAGTTTTGGACAGACTAAGTTATTGGCTTTTTTCCCTCTAAATGTTTTATTTCAGTTTGAAATGATATTTTATTGGTATGAACTTTTTAGAATTAAATTTTAGACGATTTTTAATTTTTTAATTTAATTTTTTTCCCTATCTTCAATGAAATATTTTTTTAAATGTTATACTAAACAGACATGTGTCTTTATTTTTTATAACTAAACAAGACATTTTTCCCGAATTTTATGATCCTATTTCATTGTTGCGACAAAGAATCGGCTATCTAACTGTCTGTACTATTCACCGTAAAATTTTACAAAATTATTTTGACAGTCTACTTGCGTAAATGATGATACGATGATACGAATAAAGATATTTTTAGAAAACAAATTTCATTCTGTCTAGACTTAAAAATATCTTTAAAAAAGACAAAGTTGAACAAAAGTTTATGATTCTTAAAACTTTGATATATAACTATTTATGTATATCATGTTCGCTTTACACATGAGTGTTAAACTCTTTTCCAGCTATGAGTAAATAAATTACATATAAAAGTTATCCAAGCCGCATTATGTAAATATACTTGTATATAGTTGGGATGTTATAGTTATATATAGTTTTTTTTCCTTCTTCTATTCCTACATTTCTTTGATAGCGGAGAATTCTTCCTTCAGATTTGTATCATAATACAGGGTTATTCAAAATTATTCATCCTATTTCAAAGTTCCATATTTTCATAAATAAACGACACAGAATGATATGTAGCGCAAGAGATGTTCTCCAACATTACTTATTACACTGCGTCATTTTTTTTCCACAGGGAAAATTTATTGCATAAAAAAATAATCCATGTAATCATGAACTATATAACTTGCACTATTTTTCGACATATTTCGCAATTGACATTGAGACGTTTGTCGTAGCGTGCAATCAGTTGGAAGAAGTCACTCTAGTAAAAACTCGGTGCCCTGCGATGCAAGGAATTGTCGCATAACCTGCTCCTCCTCAGCATTCTTTTGGATGGACCTGAGCAAGACTAATACGCAGGGAAGGCGCGACTTCCGTTCATCGCTAACACCATATCCTATACTCCAACAGCGTTGTTTTCATTCGTGGATGTGGAAAGACGCCCACTTCGTCCACACTCGGCTTTCTTTCACTGAACATACAACACCAGCGACCAACCATTAAACGAGACACGACCTGTTCACAATACACGGACTGTAGGCATTCATAGTTAACAAGTCTCATTCGCCCATTCATATCGAATAACAACACGTCCATCCATTCCGTCCATGTTGTCAGTGACGCCTTGGGCACGCTGGTCTGCTGCTATTCTCTTTTCTTCTTCGCTCTTCGTATGCATCATTACTCCTCCATTGATGTTACTTTCGTCGTTGAACCGGCAACGGGTGTGGATTCTTATAGTGATTGCTTGTTTCATTTGGTGTATCATGTGCCCTTTCAAAAGAATGATGAAATTTACTTTCGGAACATCCCTCGTACGTGAATGCAAAGGAAAAATATAGAAGTTTTTTCCCCCAAGTGTTTGATATAACTTCCTTCAGTTGCACTCATAATGTTGATTCGATGCGTAAACTCGTATTGAAGGTTTATATAGAGCGCCGAACCCAGAATGGGTCTATATCTCTCGTCTGAGTTGAACCTGATTACATGCTATTACAATACCCTGGTAAAAATGGATGCTGCACAATTTTAAGTAGTTACTAATGAGATAAATAAATGATATAAATATTATCAACTAATTGCATTAAGTTATAAAAGTTTATTGAGTTTAAGATTCTGTGAACTTTAGTGAGTGAGCAGTGAGGTGGGGGTGGGTGGGGCTATGATAGCGCTTGCCCAATCAGGGAGCAGCTACTCGAGTACTGAGAAATTTTTTATCTTGGTTAGGAGAAACTTCCCTCTTTCCTCTAAGGGGGAGAGGAAGCTTTCCTATTGGTTGAGGGTATGGTGAGTTAAGGAAGTATATATAAGAATTAATCTAAGCTTGTTGAGGTTCTATAATTACGAATGTACTGATTGATTTGCTGAATTGAAGGGTTTGGGTGGTTGATAAGGGTATTATTAAATTTTTCAGTGATTAAATTATTCGATGCGTAAACTCCTGCCAAATACGTTTTAAAATGTCAGGAGTGAATTACTGTGCAACAGCAAAAATCCATTGCTTAAGTTCAAACAATTTGCGGGAAATGATGGAGCATATCATTTATCTTTTACAAACCCTCAAAGGAAGAAATGGCATGGGCCTCTATCAAGTAACGTAGGTGGCCAGCTGTGTAACAACGCTTCATCTGATCCATTGTGACCGACCCAACTGCGAGGTAGCCACATGAAAGTTTTTGAAAAAAAGTTTTCTTGAAATAGCTTCAAGAACAACACACGAAGGCCATCTAATTTTTTGACAATATAATACTTCTAGAATTTTCCTTTGAATTCATGTATTGCTTATCATTCTGCGTCGTTTATTGTCGAAAATATAAAATTTTGAAATCGAATGAATCGTTTTTAATAAAACTGTACTTATATTGATCATTATCACATTTTACGTTAATACACGACCTTTATGAAAGAAAATTTCAGTCCTGAAGAGCTGCAAGTACAAAACTAGCTATTTTTTAATACAAATTTAATTACAAATAACGCTTGTAAAAACTATAAATGTTCAATGTGACCACTGCCAGGAACAATATCCAGTATATAATAAGTAGCATGTTCCGTGTTATAGTTCGATTGGCTGCAGTTATTAGCCTTTTCAGTTTGTTAATGTTCGTTGGTAGTGGCAGAGAAAACATTGATTCTTTTAACTAACTCCAAAGCAAATTTCACAGGTAGTTGAATCAAGGCTTCTTGGAGGAACCACTGATTAACAGCAAGGTCGTCATGTGCTGCGCCACCCATTCACTGTAACGGCTGTTGGTCGATCCGGCATCAGCGAACAGATACGAGAGCATAGAAAATGTTAACAAGAAAGGGTAAATACAAAATAAAATAAAACATGGTTACAGAAAATCATCTTAATTTTGAACAAATCCTGTACAAAACGTATATTTACAGAAGATAGAAACGCCTACTCCATGAACAATAGCAGTGTGCTAAAATATTTATTACATTTGATATTCAAGCAATGTAAAGCCGCCAGCCATTTGTCTCTGCTAACAAGATGTGTTGTGGAGAATCACTTCTCCTACCCGACTCTTGTGCCATAACTCAGTCAAAGACCACTAACTCTAAAAGTCAATAATCCATACAATGACACTCCAGTCAAGTCTCACACAATTATTTATTTGCCAATTTCTGTAATATAATGTCTAAGGAATATTTGCTCTCCTTGGTGACCCCTTGGATTAATACACCTATCCGATTATTATTGAACTAATATTCTCTTACCAAAATCTCTCCAGTTGAGGCTGTTTTGATTTCTCGAATGCTCTGCGACCGCTATCGCCCGTAACAACTCTTGATATCATCTATAGCTTGTCAGGCATACACTCAGCGCTAGTTACACTCGGCCTCTATCCACTAAATTTCCGTTTGCTTATATGCCGTTATATCTATTTCACTTCACTTTGTTTCTATCTGACTCTAATTAGCATAATCACATTTCATTTTGGTTGGGAAGAATTTTCTATTTCATGCATTCAATCTCAATTAAAGTCCCCAGGGTTAGTGAAGAGAAACTCGTGAATAGCCCAACGTCAAAGTATAATTAAGGTTTTGCACAGAATAATTGTTATGTCCTCCCCTCCTCCTCCTTTGCTTTTCACGTGTTTACAGCTGTTAAAAGATTTCAGCAGAGAAAGAGCAATTTTTCAAAATACGTTGATGAAACAAATAAATGTTATTATGAAGATTTGCAAAGAATTTCTCAGTTTCTTTTAAAGAAAAAACCTCGGTGCATACCAATCCAGGTTATTCGGAATTTAAAAAATCCAACTTAATGATGTTCTACTATACTTATTCGAATGCGCTACAGATACAGATAAAAAAAGGCTGGAGACTTAATGTTCGTTGGTACTTTAAGCTACAAACTGTTGCCACCCCTATTGCGTAAAAACCATGTTCTTAATCAATAGCCACCGAGAGTTCCTGATTTAACTCCCTTCAATTTTTTTTCTTTTTTCGGGAACTACTTAAAAGTTTCAGTTGGCCCCGGTAGTCTAGTGGTCATAGTCGCACACTTGTGGTCGGCATTGCTTTTGTCGAGTCTGGGTTCGAGCCTTGATGTCACTGAAGAACCCCCTACAGTGTAGTGGAGCTGATAAACGTTGAATTTGGTCGGGGTCTAAATCCTCCCGATTACGCAATGCAAAAGTTTGGAGTAGCCAGTTCAGGTGTCGCCCTTATCGCTTGCCCGAAGTTCAAAATTTCCGAGGCCCGCCACCAATAGTCCTCATGTTGCTTCTCAGTGAGTCGTTAATAAACAATTATATGACGTCACTAAGCGATTCAGTGTTTTCTCCACCACTACCAGGGAATATTGACAAACTGAAAAGGCTAATAATGGCAACCATTCAAACTGTAACACCGAGCATGCAGAAAAAAGTGGGGAATGAGTTTTATTAACTATTGAATGTCGTTCGTGTTTCTGATGGGGGTCATGTTCAACATTGATATTTTATAAGCGCCATTAAGTGTTATTTTTAATTTAATTGGTTCATAAAGGTTGTAAATTCTTTAATTTTCAATTGTAACTCTTCAAAGTCGGTATATTCGTTTGGGAGCATCCTGTGTAACTCACGGTATTATTACATATTAAGCAAAATATTTTATCCTTTATGTCAATGCAAAAGCTTTTCAATTTCCACTCTTTTTTTTTTTTTTTTTTGAACTACCGATAGTTACCAGAAATTATTTATTTAATCTTACACAGCTACCTGGTTTTAATAAAGATATACCGTATGTAAAGGTCTGAAACAGAAGAGCAATCATTAACACAAAATCATTAAAAAAAAATTTCATGAAAATCAATAATTTTCTTGAACATTTAGTCACTATACAGAGATTTGGCACACAAATCAATAAGCTTAGTGCAAATAAACTTATTTTGTTTGTTTCCTGAACATGGAAAATTTAATATTAAGCGCGTCGAGCAAGATAACAAAAGATTAAGGGGGGAGGGGGTAGAGGCATAATTTTAGTACCGTCTGGAACTACATGTAGTTTTATTGACTATAGAAAGTGGTCTTTTATCCGGTATTCGATAATTCGGCACATTCTGTAATTCGGCGACGATCGAGTCATTCGCTTTCGAATTTTTCTAGTGAATTCGGGAGTTTGTTACCCTTGACCGCCAGATGGTGTCACAGTGCTGCCATTTTCATTTTCATCCAGGTTTATTGAAATTATCAGGTTTCGTTTCGGTACATGTTTGAGGATTTCTTATGGGTTTTTACATTTACTGATGAAAAGAAGGAAATTCGAAAAAGTAGCTATCGTAGTAAATATTAATCCAAATGTACAAAGAGAAAAATGTATATATATATATATATATATATATATATATATATA
Source organism: Nephila pilipes (assembly GCA_019974015.1). Lineage (NCBI taxonomy): Eukaryota > Metazoa > Arthropoda > Arachnida > Araneae > Nephilidae > Nephila > Nephila pilipes. Next base: position 185,360 of record BMAW01104180.1, read on the forward strand.
TATATAGAGAGAGAGAGAGAGAGAGAGAGAGAGAGAGAGAGAGAAAGAAAGTGAGAGAGAGCAGAGAGAGAGAGAAAGAAAGTGAGAGAGAGCAGAGAGAGAGAGTGTGTGTCTTTCTAGAAAATTTATAGTAATTTCTACGCGCCAATTATGTACATAAATTACAATTTACAAATTATTTACAACTATATTGGGCCTCCAAATAGCCCATACAATAATTATCCCTCTATAGAGGGATGGAGAACAAATTACTTCTGAGACATGAAAAACCCACCCTTCACGGTCAAGAGCAAAAAAATATAATACAAATATCTTTTCCATGATCCCAAGCACTCTCATACAAAAGATGAGACACGTCGCCTCCTTTATTTCCATGGTATTAAAAGAAAACTATTTCCAACAGCTGTAGCTCCTCGGTCCGTCTCAGGGGCCGCGGTAGCCTAGTGGTCAAGGTCGTGGACTAGTGGCCGGCGGTTTTCGTTCAGTCGCGGGTTCGATCCTTGGCCACCAAAGACCCTCCATGTAGCCGGAGCTGAGGCACGTTAAATCTGTTCGGGGCCTAAGTCCTCCCGTTGGCGTGGTGTGGATGTTAGGGGAGGGAGAGGGGCAGCTCAGGTGTCGCCCTCGTTACTTGACCGAGGTTCAAAATTACGAGGTCCATCGCCAATAGCCCTCGTGTTGCTTCTAGTGCGACGTTAATAAAAACTAAACCTCGGTCCGTCTCACAGTCGGCAACATAATAATGGACTTTAAATGTGCATCCAGCAACCGGCAGACTGTATAAGCAATGAATTGGACTTTTATTGAGCTTCGATCACTGAAATCCTAAATATTACAGAGGCCGAGGAACCGCAAAAATTAAATACATGTTTTAATCAATTTAAATTATTATCGAGATGGATGTTTATCTGTAGTATTCTCTGTAAGACTATAATGAAGATAGGTAATCCTACAAAATCTCTAATCCAGCATCTTCGAAGTCCCGAACGCGCAGGATTAACGAGTGCATACCGTATTTAGAAATTTTTTTAAAAAAAATTGTATTAACAAATAATAACATATCTCTAATTTTTTTCACCCAATCAACAACCCAAAACAAAACCGGGCAACACAAACAAAACAATTTCCTCTCGAAAACTCGCATTTGCCTAATTTAATTTTAACTACGAAAGGAATCATCATTATTCACGGTTTCGAGGCCTTCATTAAAATCTCGTCAATCAACAACTCTTTATCGGATCATAAAACTGTAAATGTTTGCTAATGATTCTCTGATAATAGACTTTGATGGCGAAAGCGCAAAATCACAAAAATATCGTAAATTACGCACTTCTGATAACATTCACCTTATCTGGGGGGAAGTTTCGTTCAGTGAATTTTTTTTTGTTTCACCCCCCTCCCCTCTTATTACTCTATAAAATATTTTTCAATAAATTGGGTGCATTAGGTTTTATTGGCTGTCCTTAAAACTGATGGGGCTTTAAAGCAGGATGCAATTATGCGGCCAGTTTTTGGTTTCGAATGAAGGGAATAGCGATCGTAATCGCAGTTTCGACTTTTCCAGTGATTGGGGAGATGATGATTTTGACAAAGAACAAAAGTGACATTAATCACTGAAATCATTTGTAAACATTTTTTTTTTTTTTTTTTTTTTTTTTTTTTTGAGTTTATGCGTATTAGAATCGCATTAAAATAGAAAAAAAAAATGATATCTCATAATGTCCATACAAAAAGCACTGATGTTAAAACAATTTTTTAAGAAACTTTTGTGATACCGTCTCAGCGTAATGTTAAAGAATAAGACCTATTTTTTCAGACTGCAAAAATGCTCCAATATTATTTATACTATATTTTTACTTCTCTATCTTTGAATCTCATGATCCTATTAGAAATGGTTTGGTTTTATTAACGTCGCATTGTGGCGGTCGCGAAACGGCAGCGTAGATTCGAAACCTGGACCAAGGGGTCCGAAGATGACGGGCCTACCAATCAAGCCGAAAAGATATCTCTTCGGGCTGGTTGAGTAAGGCCTTTTAATCAATGGCGCTGATGTAGAAGGAAGTCGCTACACACTCCCCCTCCAGTATCATCGCAGCGTGATGATACGGAATGGAGATAAACGTGCGCCAATTTATTCAGAAGGTCTTTTTGTCAGAAGGCGCCGAAACGTGTGCCATTTTGTTCAGAAGGCGCCGAAACGTGCGCCAGAACCGGATTATCACTAGTAGTGAGTCGCACGCGCTTGTCTTAAGACACGCAGAGACAAGCGTTTTTGCATCAGAACATATGCAAACACCGTGCTGCCACCTAGTGCTCAAGCCCTGAGTCACCACTAACGGCGATCGTCGGGGCATATGCAATCAGTAGGTACAGGCAGTCGTGCTGCCATCTAGTGTTCTTGTCCGGGGTCACCACTTGTGGCGGTAGCGAAGCGGCAGCGCAGATTCGAACCCTGGACCAAGGGATCCGAAGGCGACGGGCCTACCAACCAGGCCAAAAAGATATCCCCGGGCTGGTTGAGTAAGGCCTTTTAATCAATGGCGCTGATGTAGAAGGAAGTCGCTACAGCATTAGAAGCAACACAAGGGCTATTGGCAACGAGCCTCGTAATTTCTAACTTCGATCAAGTGACGAATCCTATTAGAAATATTAGTAAATTAGTAATTCTCTTTTTTTAGGTTGTGGGTCAAGCCGCAATGGTCATGGTCACGAGTACAAGACCGGGTTGCTTCCGGTGAATCGTAAGCTCGATTCCCGATGCCACTAAAAACTCAACGCAAGATGGATATGGTAGACTGATAGAGAATCGTGGTCTTAAATCATCGCGTGACGTAACGAGGAAGTTGTGGCGTAGTGGCAAATATATTTCGAGGCATCCATTTTAAGTCCAAAATCGTTTATTAACAACTTCATATCACACTCATACAAATACACCAGAATTCATCTTACAGACCTCTACTCTCGCCAAGGTCAACGTCTCGTCTGCGAAACTGTCTGGGCGGGCAGAGTATCAATTTCCGCTTCGCAAGAGAAGTGACATCAATCAAGTACAGAGTATATACATTCCAAGAATAAAGTATCAAAAAAAGTAAACATACAAGCCATGACGTCACAAAGTCATCAAGTGGCAATAGTTGCTCAATTATCATATTCACAAGCTTTTGGCCAGGATTGTTTCATTCGAGATTTGAGTTCAAGTCTTGTTTCCATTAAAGACATGTCATGTAGTGGAGCAAAGGCATTTTTTATTTGTCGGGGCTCAAAGACCTCACTTTTGCATAGTGTGTAAGTCAAGAGAGTTGGATACCAGCTCTAAAGAGAGTCATCCCTTTCATTTGAACGAGGCTAAAAATATGAGATCCATCGCTAATAGAACACAAATTGTTGCTGAATGCTAAGTAAAAAAACTATAAATCCATCTATCGAAAGCCATCAATGTTTTTGATTATGTACCAAGAATGTTCTAAAGAGATCGCTTAGAATTTAAATTCATTAATCAATTTTGTCTCATACTTTAAATATAAAATGAGTTTCTGGAAAATTCCGTTGTTGTCCAAATTCTTCTTTACCTATGCAACTAATCATACAGTCTTATCAACGTCATACTTAAAAGCTATAATAGGCTATTGCAGACGAAGCTCGTAATTTTGAGCCTATGACAAGTGACGAGGATGACACTTTTAAATCTTTGGAATTTTTCAGTTCATATTTTTGGTGTTATAATAATTTTTAACAGTTTATTTTGTTGATAAGTATAGTTAGACCTATAATTCTAGAATAACCCAACTTAACAGTCTAGACCTGTAACAGCATTCAAATTATTATTCTCTATATCTGCATTTCAAGAAATTTTAAGTTCTTTAAAAATTTTCAAATTTCTCGATATTTTATTTTTCTACTTTTCTGAATATATATATATATATATATATATATGTGTGTGTGTGTGTGTGTGTGTTTTATGATTTAACTTTAATTTAATAATTTCTCTCAATAATAATTTAATTTTCTATTCAGTCCCATTCCCCCTCCCTAATTCAAAAGTTCAGAGTTCATTCTTATTTCCTGATCCCATTCCAAATTATTCTTTTATTTATTAGATCACGCGCTCATAAAACTGATTAAATTCGCGTTCCCACGATCATAAATCTGTCAAAACAATCCCTATTAGACTCCTTGTCTATTTTAAGAATCCCTAATCCTGTACCACGTGTTATATAACATTTATTTTGAAATATCCCTGCTATGTAATGAAAAACACAACGAAAATTCTCTCTCTTATGCTCTCCTCTCTTCTCACCTCAGTTGTAATCTTCATTTGGTCTCTCACTCCGGTCTTGGTGGCCTGAAACCGATCGAAGTCCATCAGTACGTAACGCTCTCTATGCTAGCAACAATAAATTTTCTTCTTATGAAGAAAAAAAAAAGGACTGTTCATTTCGGTCATGTATCCAGACTGTGTTGTTAATCTTGAACTAACATTGTAAATATCTTTCATATATATATATATATATATATAAATAAAGAGAGAGGGAGGGAGAGAGATGTACGTGTGTTTCCTTGCGTCTTGTTTAACATTTAGTATTGTAAAAATTGTTTTTCATATCGAACCATTTAGGTTTGAGTCCTTGACTATAAGTAGATCTTTCTTGGTTGTGATCCGATAGTTTCATAAGCTTGGCACTACGGTCACTATATTCCTTCGATTATAGTTCCACAGATCCACATTCCCTACCGCTGACTAAATTCCAACTTCAGGATTAGATTTTTCACTGCTTATTAATACAATTTATCAAATCTTTTCTCTAGACCTCATTAGATCTAATCCAAACTTCGTAATTTACGTTTCATCTATTGGGAGAGAGATTAAATTCAGCCAAATCCATTTAAAGTCCTCGAAACGTTAGGTGAAAGAGAAAATACAGGAGAGTTCAAGTTTTAAAGTTAGCGTTACCATTGTGTGATGGCATCCGTTAAACGGTGAAAAGCAAATGTGATTCTGATTCACAAGTACGTTTCGATTAGTGCCGCGTAGATCGTCATTTTGTATCAAATCGTCACTCGATTCGAATTCCTCATTATATACACTGGAAAACAAGTGATGATTAAATCAATAGATTGCTTCCGGTAAAACTGTTCCAAAGAAGGCGAAGGCATCTCATCATATATATATATATAGAAGATCTATCGCCAATAACCCTCTAGTGTGATAATAAATATAATCATATTGATATTAATTCTCCTACATGTTGAGAATAGCTTGTTTTGAATCCTATTAATGATTACCGTTCACAAACATATGAATAAAGTTTTCCCATTATGTAAACTTAAGAACAACACGTGCACACTGTTTGGCGCAACACACCAAAATTGGCCTTTGTGCCATAAACCTTTTGTCTCTAACTCACACTCGTTGATTTCGGCTCTTATTCTTTTTTGAATGATCCGAGATTTTGTAGGATTAAATAATCAAGAATATTATTCAAATTATATCTAGTGTTAATGGATTTAAGTATTCGAAGCAATATTCGCGTTTTCGTAATTACATCCAAAAATCTTATTCAATTACTTCGGGCTCTCGTCTACTGGCCATTTTGTGTGTGTGTGTGATTTCGTGAACTTAATGTTACTCCTCTGGAATTTCTACTACCATCTTCATAATTTTTTAATATTTGAATCCAAACATGTGCAAAAATTAATAAAGGTTTAAGATCGCATTAATTTCTATATAGTGTAATAAGAACTCAATGAATGATCCATAGTCTATGAGGTCACCAGTTCTAATCTATGCTTTAATAAGGTAGCGTTAATTTATCTATAATTTTATAAAACTATATAAATTTATCTTTAGTCTGATTAAGGCTACGAGTGCATTAATATATGTATAGTCTGATTGAGATTGCTTTAATTTATATATAGTCCAATATGGATGTTTTAATTAATTTTTCGTCTATAAAGGCTGCATTTATTTATTATTTAATTAGGCTCTATTTATCTATAGCCTTATTAAGGCATTTTACTTTATAACATAACATAGCTGCTTTAAGGCTCCTACCTGTTAACCATTTTGATTTCGTATTTGATCTAATAGAATTTCTTCTTTCCAGCAAAAAATAATGAAGGTTTTCTGCGGAATTATGTCCTTCCCCCATGTTTAAAAATATTTTACCCCTATTTTAATGATTCATTTTTGGGTTTTAAAAATATTCTAAAATAGTTTCGAAAATCGGAAAGAAAATGTAATTCAGCAAAAACCTCCATTTTTTTTTTTTTTTTTTTTTTTTTTTTGTTCTTTCGAATGTACTTTTTTTGCTTTCAAATAGATAAAATTGTTGATTTTTGAGGACGGTAGTAGAAACTCCATAGAAATAACATTACGTTCACGAAATCAAAACGGTCGATATATGGGAGCCTTAAGTCAAGCTTTCCATTAAATATAATATTATAAAGTGTTAATTTCAATAACTAATAATTTAAACAAATTCAGGAATAACAATTTTCGGTAAGGTTTTTTTTTTCCTTCAAAAGACAAGTATATTTTGCTTAGAGAAAAACTACCTTTTTATTTTTGCTTACAGCCCCCTGAACGCAATTACTTGTTGATTGTTATTAACCGGAACCGTAGTGGAGAAAAGAAAAGATTCTCGTAAATAACGAGTCATTGAATTTTCTTAACGTACACTGTGTGTTTATTCTAAAAAAGAGTAAAAGGCATGCGAGTTTTCACATGATGTTATTAATTTACTTCTTTTCATATGTAGTGACTAGAAAACGAAGCTTTTAAAAGAAATTTAGTTTATTTTAAAGGTTCGCATTAGCATGAAAAACACATAGTTATATGCATAAAACACCTTTCATTCGGGCTGCAGTGTATGACCTTTTTATAAATATGATATAATCTTCTTTTTCCTCATAATTCCAAAACAGGATGCATTTTTAAACACATGCCAACTCTAATCGTTCCAAACACGATAAAACATCTTTCAGATCTATTACAATAACCGTAAAAATGCGAAAACTGCTCGGAGTTAATTTCTTCAAGAAAGAAAGCAAAGGGTTCATATTCCCCTCAACAAAAAGATGAACTTTTTCTTAAGCATCTCTCCTCTCGTCAATCTTTGCATTGTCAGGCAGGGAAAAAAAGTATTCAGCGCATAAGAAGGGGCACAATCCCCAAACAACAACAGCTCCGAAACATTTAAAGAGTTTCGAATGCGTTTACAAATCATGCGATTTATTTAGTTCTTTCCAGAGTTCCTAATAGAAAATTGTCTCTCTCTGTCTCTGAGAGATAACAAACATAAAAAAAAGAAAGAAAAACCCAATTGAAATCGCGGAATAAAACGCTTAACTTTTTTATAGAAAAAAAAGGGAAGTAGACCCCGTAACAATGCTTTTACTCTGGATGGCTGCAAAAAACACGAAAAGTTACAAATCACCACAACAGAGAGATTAATAGAGAACTCCCAGCGGGTTTCCATAGAAGAGACTCATGTCTAAATACAAATACACGAGCAATAATAAATAAGCGAAGCATAATAAACGGCTCGGGCACTTTTCCAAACTTCATCAGCACAACACCAGGGGGCGGTAAGAGGCCACCTACTGCTACCTGTGTACAAAAGGGCGTAATTGTCCGTGTCTTTTGTTCGACCCAAGAGCCCCCTGGCGGGCTTAAAAGAAACTGCGGGACTCCACCTTGCTCTGGAACATCCTTTTGCTGAGAGATTGCTCTTTCTTTCCCTACGTTTAACCGATCATTTAGGAGGCATTATGGAAAGTAATATGGGCTGGAATTTTTTGTATTTATTATCCCGTGCGCGCCTATACCGCATTAGTAGGTGACCCTTTTTAGAGAACGCTTTTTCTCCTTGACCTTTTAAAGTGTGGAGTTGTGAGTGGTTTTTGCTTCTTTTCCTTCTAATGCCTTAAGTCTGCGATCAGAAAGATATTTTTTTGGGGAAAAAAAGGCTTAAAGCTCTCTGACAAAGTTTGATAGAGAAAGATACTGCTGGGAGGTCTCCTACACACAATAAGGTTTTGCCTCCTTTCAGATTCGTGTAACCAAATCTCCAATCGCTTTGTTCGATTTAAGGGTCAAAATCCTTCGCCTGCCATTCTTGCAGAAGAAATGAATACAAGGACCCGAAACTAGTTTTTTGTGCATTTCTATTAATTTTTTCATCGATATGTTTTGTAATAAAACTTGAGAATGGAATAAAAATGTTATAAAATAACTTACAAATTGATCTATTTCATTTTGTAAAATACGATATATAAGGAAATGAATTATTACCTCACACCAACTATATTTAGCTTTATTTTCAGGATCCAACGAGCGTAAACTTGCATGAATATAGCATTTTATAACAAATAACCCCGTTCCTTTATTCGGTAGTTTGTTTCTTTTATTTATATTTTTATGCAGTAAATGCTTCTTAATGCTTGATTGGATTAATCAATATATCAATTTTATATCTGTTATACTACTGATAATTTTTAGCCGATGTCAATGTATAATGATTGTGTTTTAAAGATAGTTTAAACGCTTTTCAGAGTACTTTTTCTCAGAATATGAGGCGAATGAGATGGGTTAAAAGCACATGAAAAGTTCGAACAGTGGGATGGTGGGGGAAAAACCGGGGCCACAAGATGTGGATGCTATGCACCGTGATTCAAGGGAGCCCAACATGATCAAAAACTAAGATAATGAACTTCTGCACATGAAAACTTGACAATATTCCTATCGTTGTAAGTATAACGTAAAGTTAATTTTATCATAAACATTATTACATTAGATCTATGAATTTCGACAATCTTCAAACAATTCTTGATGATGCGAGTGGTTAGTTTTTGTTATTTAATTCGGGGTAATTTACTATATGAAGTAAGCATTTACTACATTAAGCATCGAAAAAAAATTGCAAAAAAACTGCAATTTTTCTGAAGTAGTTAATGTATTAGCAAAAACAAAATAACGCATTTATAATTTAGCAATAAGAATTTATAAAGAATTTATAATATAGGCAGAATCTAAAACATAGGAACAGGATTTTATAACAGAAGAACAGGAGAAAACAGAGACTTATAATATAGGTAGAATTTGTAATATAAAGACAGTAAATTTTAAAAAAAAAAGGCAGAATTTTTATTACAAGAGCATGAATTTATATTATAAACAGAATTTATAATAGAAGGACAGAAATTTATAATGTAGAAACGGAATTTATATTATGTAGACAGAATTGTGTGTGTGTGTGTGTGTGTGTGTGTGTGTGTGCTTCTGCGATGAAAGATTTCAGTGGATGGAATACAATAAACATTATTGGAATTTCTTATTTTGAAATTACAAACTACTTCATTTATAAACTATTGTGAAAAGAAATATCCATATTATGGACTGGTTCCTGAGACAAAATAATAAAATTATCATGAAACTGAATTCGTCAATATAACGAATGTACTCCGTCATTTATCAACCACGATGATATCTCACCGACAAAGTTTGTCAAATGAGGACTTTGTTAATCTTCAAGAAGTAAATAAAATGCAAAATGAGGAAGAAGAACCTAATGACAAGACTTTGACAATGGAAAAATAAGAACGAGGTTCTTACTTACATTACTCATCACAGAGAAGAAAAGGATCCTTTTAGAAAGCATCTCATATATAAAGGGTTGTAGTATGAGGCATAGCATGTTTCAAATTATCTATCGTAAAAAAGAGATGTTAAATTTAGCTATTTCTTGACAAATTAGTTAAAAAGTCTCAAAATATTGATCAATAAATAGTTGTTTATTTTCATCCATATGCTAACGCGCATCATTAAAAAGTAAATATTTTTAAAACAATTTTCTTTTCTCGTTGCTCTACATTTGTATACTTAATATTCGTTAATATCTGAGGGAGCAATTAAGTATGGAAGTCGACGATTGGCTGTATAATTAATAAAACATAGTATTCAAGAAAAGGTTATTTCGGTTGCTATATAATGAAATATAAAAACTAAAAAAAATTTATAATGATTTTTTTTTTCAGAAAAAAAAATAGTTGAAATCCTGTACTCCACAGAAACATTCTTTTCACCTTGAAAATAAACAATGAAATTTGAAAATAATTTCGAGATATGGATTGGAATGGGAAACCCCCTCCCCCATGAAAAATTTCTCGATACGTCTCTGCAAAATATGTTCATTTCGATAGTATTACAACGTATACGAGGGGATACCAAAAGTTTTCGGAATAACGCTGCTTTTGACGGAGCATGCGCAATACGTTATTCCTTAAGTAACTCTTTATGAGCTCAGCAATGCCTGTGGCATCGTTTGGGAAGGTTTTTTCTACCCATAGTTTATATTTTTCGCTGCAGTTGTTTTGCTTTCTTCTCGTTTTTAAGAAGAAATATTTAAGAGAACATAGCTTGGTTGTGAAACTTTGCTTCCTTCTCGGGACAAACTATTAAGTTGAAAGCAACTTATAAAGACGATACTTTAAGAAAAATTCAAGTGAATGCGTGATTTTCTCGTTTCAAAAATAATGACATGTCGATTGATGATAAACCTCGTTCCTGGACATCCATCAACTGTTCCAACAGATGAAAATGGTATTAAAATTCCATGGGCGAACCATCGAACACATGGCAGAATTAACTAGACTGTCGATTGGAGCTTGATTCAGTAAGTTTTAACGGAAGATTTGGGAATGAGAAGGGTTGTCGCCATTTTTTTTTTCTCAAGTCGAACGACCAGTGAAAAAACCCATCTGCATACGTCAATTGTTGGTCAAAAACGGCATAAGTTCCGTGACCTATACACCTTACTCACCTGATCTAGCTTCAAGCGATATCTCTTTTCGCGCATGAAAATGGGTATGAAAGAACACTGATTTGATGACATAGAAATGATTAAAAAAATAGTAAAGCTGTCAATTATCACAGTAGTTGAGTATAATAAATGTTTCCAATAAAGAAATCACCAATTGGATAAGAGGTATTAATCTAGTGGCTTATATTTCAAGTTTATTGTTATTATGCCGGCTGTGAGGATGGACTGGGGAGCTGTTGCTTCTTAGTGTTTCTTTCTTTGCGTCAATAGGTGGCGACATGTTATAGACATTTGGAAAGCTGAGAAAAAGATCTATGTAATGAATGGTTTGTAACACATTTGATTTATTCGAATAGATCGCAAATTGCAAGCAACTGTTTTCGGTGATTTCTCCAACTACTTAGTAGTACAAATGGCTTAGCGTACTACTCTGAGGAGGAATTTACATTCTTTTTCTTCCAATTCTTCTAATTTTCTTAATATTAAATAATAAGCTCAAAATCAACTGTTGGAGAAAATATTAGTAAAACAATGGGTTAAATAAAAATGAATTGGAAGGAGATAAGGCTAAAAAAAATCCAATTTTTTTAATGGGGCGGAGGGGTAACCCTTCGTATAGATTTTAATAGCATTTATTTTATTGTGTTCTTGCAATTTAAAAGAATTCAATAAACATAATTTTTTAATCATATAAAGTATGAAAAATATTTATAACTATGCAGTAACAGAGACAAGATAAGAACATGCTACACTCAGGAAAAAAACAGATTAATTCAAATAGAAATAAGTAGAAAAGAAATAAAATGTGATGCTTGTAATATGTTAGTTTTGCCAGAATATATTAGCATTCAAACATTTTTATCTGGAAAAACGTACTGAGTTTGAGTTTTGCTCATTAATATTGACAGCCTTAAGAAACAGGACTCCATTTGAAAATCGAATCTTTGAGTGAATAAATGTTCCAAATTTAATAGCAATTCCTGAGATTACAATACGTACTCCATCTGTTTATCATATCAGGCCTCTAAAATGCAAAAAACATTAAGCAAACTGTGATGCTTTATAACGAGGGCTCTATCGCGGTTTTTCCTTTCAGCCAATAGCAGTCAAAGGAATTATCTTCCTCCAACTACCAGAACTCTTCTTATCGTACCAAGACTAACTCTGAGCCCTACCAAGCAAACCATACATGCCCTCTCTTCTCCTCCATCACAGGTAACCAATGAGATAACGCTAGTTCACAAGACAATCAAAAGCATAACTTTCTCTACAGCAAATTTTGAAATCCATTACTTCCAAGCAACAGCACAGTTAGCAATCGTAATAGATTCGAGCTAAAGGAACGCTCCTTGCTGCAGGCGAACCGTAGAAATTCAATGTCAACGTTTTCCCTCTTTCAACCAGCACTTTGTTTGAGACTTGAATTCCATACTCTCTCAAAAGATGAAACCTGACTTACATAGATTAGATAAGGTTTACTGAAGTATTGTGAATAGATCTGACGGATTGCATTTATAAGCCACGAAGAATTTGAGACGAAGTTATTGTTAGAGAAAGAGTGAGTGAAATTTATAAGTGAAGGAATAGTAACCGTTTGGATAAGCTTAAGGCTACCGTCTACCGGTCATTTTGATTTCGAGGACGTAATGTTAATCCTATAGCATTTCTACTACCGTTATCACAACTGTACTGTTTGATCTACTTGAATGCAAAAAAAAAAAGTGTATCTGAAAGAGCAAAAAATAATGAAAGCTTCTGCGGAATTACATTTTCCCTCCAATTTTTAAAAATATTTTTACCCTTATTTAAAGTTTCGTTTGTGCGTTTTCCAGTCTTTGAAAAATGTTTTAAAATATTTTTAAGAATCGGAGGGGGGAAAGTAATTCAGCGGAAACCTTTATTGTTTTTTTTTCCCTCTCTATCAGATGCACTTTATAGCATTCAAATAGATCTATAGTAAAGGTGTGAGAACGGTAGTAGAAATGCTATAGGATTAACATTACGTCCACGAAATCAAAATAGCCTGTAGACGGGAGCCTTAAGGAGTTATCAGATCACAACTAAGAAGGACCTGAATGGAGTCAGTGAATCGAATCCCTATTCATAAGTCACTGAAGACTCAAACCCTATCTATCCACTTCATTAAATTAATCGTTCTAAGATTAATTTTAAGAATCAGAAGCGTTTTGGAACTATATCTACTGATATAATAGATTAGGTATTAAATTTTGAATAATGAAAGATCCACATAAAAGCAGTTTTCTTTCATTCATTACCTAACTTGTGAAGTCTGCCCTTCATACATCTCAATCTAATATATTAATCAAAAGCTACTAAACTCTAGTTGCAAACGCAATAGAAAAGCATAACAGAATTATTTATTTATTATCATTGTGGAATATTTAATACCACTCTCTCTAGGATTCCAATCTAACTCATAATCTTAATTTATGATTTAAATAAGAAATCTTATCTTACTTATTCACTCGTTCTAACTTCCCCAATTCTCTTCAACCGTAGCTTAGTATTTTGAGTAGAACTCTAATCAAAGAATCCACAAAACTAATAGAATTTTCTGACAGCAAATCGTTATCCTCTGACTTCCCTAATTTTCCATTTATGCTATTTCCTTTATATATCATTATATCTAAATTACTTCACTTCACTTCTATCTTACAACATGGATTTGAATTTCCTGCGTAACAAACACTTGCATAAAATTACAGAGTAATTAGTTTTTTCGAGAAAATTAATTTTTGATTATGTGTATGCTATTTTTACAGTTAGTGAGTCAATGATTAATAATTTTAAACAAATTATAAAAAAAAAACATTTAATAAAAGAACTCTTAAAATATATTTAAAGAAAAAATTAGGTTTATCGTTTCACAACCAATCTCCTTAATGGATTAATGTCTATTTACTAGCATTTTGTTTCTTTTTAATTTCTTGCATGGCATATTGTTCCCTTATTTGCTGTTCCCTTATTCGACTTCCCTGTTGCTCAAAATAATTAATCACTTAAGAAATTGCTTATACAAAAAAAAAGAATATTTATAACTCTTAAAATTAGACCATTACAAGATGGTTGAACATACAGCTAATCTTTCTGACTTTGTGATCTTGAAAATAATCTTTACGGAAAAAAAAATTCAAAGGGAGACATTTCTCTCTCCCAGAAATAGTGATTCGCTCATGTAAAACAGAAAGAAAAGAAAAAAGGTATTAATGTCTGTTCTTAACAGGAAGTCGTGACGTCCACCGATTAATTTTAGTTTTTATTAACGTCGCACTAGAAGCAACACGAGGGCTATTGGCGACGGACCTCGTAATTTTGAACCACGATCAAGTGATGAGGACGACACCTGAGCTGGCATCCCCCTCTCCTAACATCCACAACACGCCAACGGGAGGACTTTGGGCCCCGAACAGATTTAACGTGCATCAGCCCCGGCTACACGGCGGGTCTTTGGCGGCCAAGGATCGAACCCGCGACTGAACGATAACCGCCAGCCGCTAGTCCACGACCTTGACCACTACCGCGGCCCGTGATGTCCTCCGAATCTGAATTACATGAAAAGAAAACACAAGCGATTGCTTACCTATCAAGCCATAGTAAAAACGCGCGTAAAGCAAACTCATGTGTTACAGAAACGCGTGTTAATTGGATTCGATTGCATGTACCTTTGTAGTAAAACGAAAAAAAAAGGGAAAGGTCTCACAAGATTTCCAAGAAAAGTAAATCTCCAAGATGTAAATAATTTTTTCAACTATACATACTGATGCTTCTATTTAAGTACACACCTGCAAAGAAACCGTTCTTGTGGTGACGTAGTGAATGATTCCGGGCGTCATTTTTCCGCAGAGAGCGGCAACCCTTGGCGAGTGAAAGAAATGCGTCAATGGAAAGATATCGGCTTTGTTCTTTGTCGCTTAAGCTCTTAATTAAAGTCGCCACTTTTGAGTCCAAGACAAAAGGCATCAACTTCATTTCAAAAGGAGGGCCTTTCATCTACCAAAATATAATAATGCGGGGAGGAGGGTTATCTCATTTTGGACTCAATTTAACGGAAAAGTTTTCACTTCTTTCGGCGGATTCTTTTATTCGCGTGATAGTTGAGGCCATTGTTCCAACCCTCGAAGGGAAGGTACGATTTTTACGCACCTCTGGTGAAAAAAAAATTTTGTGCGCGCTCGCTTGACTTTCGATTGTGTGAACTTTTTTCGCTCCTATGCAGGTGAGAGAATTGAGAGATGCAAGACAAGGGAAATGAAAAGTAAGGAATCAGGGTAATTTTTGCCGGTGAAATGAAATGAAAAATGGTGTAATCTCCTTTTCTGGAGTGTCTTCGAATTAGTTCGGTTAAATTAACGAGTTTCTCAAAGTGCGAAATGAACTGTTGGTAGTGGATGTCTAGATTTTGAGATGTGACTAATATTTTCACCAAAGGGACTCGAAAGATCATTGACACCTTATTATTATAACCCCTCTCTACAGTTATTAATTAAACAGAGATTAATTAATAATCCAGTGAATATAAGGTCCCTCAATGTTATAACCAAGTTATTATATTTAGATCTATGATTAATCAAAATTAAATGGACGACAGCTAAGTAGTGGAAGCATTTTCTCCAATAATAATCACTTTTTCAAAATTAAAAACACTTTAATAAAAATATTATTATTTCCTCTAGAATTATCTTTCTCACGAACTTAAGATATGCAAACTAAAGAGATAAAAACGGGCCATATTTGGCGATTTATCTTTTACGCGTGGCTAACGGATAAGTACCTATGTTTCTTACGCACTAGCGGATCTGCATTTCAGCCGCTCATTATAATTTAGCTTAGAAAAAGTTCCAAAAATTCTTGGCTTATAAACGGAAATATACGGTATTCGTATTGATTAAAGACTAATATATAAGCACAAAGTTTCATGGAATAGGTTTTTTTAATATATACTTTTCGAAGCTTTTAGAGTAACAAAGACAGTGATTGAACAAAAATATTCAAAACTAATGAACTGGAAGGGCACTGTGTTTCAACCGGATGATAAGGGACCTCTTTTGACTATTCGAAAAAAGTTACTAGAACGTGTGCGGGATATCCTACCTCCCCCGTCATATTCGCCACCCATTTCGTCCTCAGATTTTCTTTTATTTACAAATTCCCTTAAAGACCAAAATTTAACTCTTTTATCGTCATAGAAAATCATGTTGAAAAACCGGAGAACTTCTACATGGATCGAATGTTCCAGTTACGTGAAAGATGAAAATGTTTACGGAACAAAATTGTACTCGTTTGATTCAAATAAATGCACGCCTATGTCGAAATATAAAAAATGCTATCTTTAAATTTTCTTAAGAAATTTGTAGGAACTTTCCGGACAATCAAAGGAGTTTATGAGCAAAGCACTTTAATACATTGTAACACTTTAATACATTGTTTTATAAAGCACTTTAATACATTGTAACTATTGTTGCATCAACCCAAAAGGCTTCATGTACAATCGCTGAAAGTTGCTGGGAGTTGTTTTAAACAGAAAAGTTTTATATTGCAACTTGTATTGTAGAAATCGTTGCTGAAAAGTAAATTTCGATTATATCATTTATCAACACGCCGTACTTTTCAGAAAAAAATAATTATTATAGTCTTATTAATTTAGTGTGGAAAGGAAGTATTTTAAACGAAATGAAACCGAAGGAATTTTTAAGAATATTTATTTGGTCAAAAATAGGAAACATTTTTCGATATGAAATATTTTATCACTCAAATAAGTAGTTGCCAGACTGCAAACTGTCCTGGATATGAAATCCAGCACAGCTTAATATTTTTAAACATCGCCATTTATTTGTCATTCAGCATAGTATTGTGTATAAGAATGCCATTTGTCCAAGTAGAGCAAAAATCAAAAAGGAAGTAATCGACAATCGAACAATCTCGTAGACATCAGTGCTAGCTAAATTCGAGCATCCTTAAAACAACCACAGAAAACTCTGTTTAGTTGCATAGCGAAAACAACTAATCTTCTCTAGTTGGAGATGTCTTCATATATTCCAGAATAAACTCAGCGATCCTAACCTTCTACGGAGAGAAGGAAATCTGGATAGATCTAGGAAGGAATTCAAATAGGAGCATCGCCAAGGCAAAAACTCCTTCTACTATGTGTTTTTCTGGGAACGCTGGGAAAATAGTCGAGCTTATAGGCCGCGGAGCGGCCTTCAGGCTCGGGTCGGTAAAATAAAGCAAAAACATGGCGTTGACTTGAGTTTGGAGCATTCTGCATGTTGTTATCAGTAGCTGGTTTCTGATTGGCTGTCGTGAAAGTCTGGTAAAGTAGGGCTTTTGGAGGTAGTCGCTTCGGTCCGGGGTGATGCTGGTAAGCTTGTTTCTTATTGGTTGTGACTGTGCGGAGGTGAGCCTTCCTATTGGCTGCCCTGGGCTGCTGAGTTTATGGAGTGGGTGTAACTGTAGTGTTGGGGCGTATACGGCATAGGATGAGGATGTGGAATAAGTGTGTGTTTATAAAATTAGATTGTGTAAGAGAAATGAAAATATAATTAAAAATACAAGTTAGGGTGGGTTATAAGAATCGAGTAATACTGTTCTAGGTCTTTTAGAATTTTCTTTTGGGGTGTAATTTTCTAAGTTTATCATGTTGCTATTGTTAGTGAAATTTAGTGTTGCAAAAAATTTTTTGGCTATTTTTTGTATGTTTCCTGAAGGTGGGGATTTTAGTAGCTTTAAGAATTTCGTTGTTTCTGATATACCATCTGGATTTGGTAATCATTTGTGTTTTTCTGATAGATGCACGGGTATATATACAAATACCACAGATGCGCACGCCCTCCCAATTGGCATATTGAAGCGCGTGCAAAACCGGGTTGCTCTCAAATGCCGTCCAATAGCATGGTGAGAATGTTGCAAGTGTTTCGAGCAGGGCCGCCACACTGGGGGAAAAATTGTGTATATATTTCTACATATCTGAATATTTTAAATGAAAAAATACACGATTCTTCCCCCTTCATTCAAAAGCGTTTTTTAGAAGTAATTTGCTCGTCCGATTATGCACGAGAGTCTTAATCATTCACTAATAAATCATTAAGGTTGTAACGCCTGCCCGTTCAAGGCTGCCTCTTGTGCCATAGCTAACTCAATTATTAAACACTAAGACTCAATAAGTCAATCAAAGAGACACTAGAACAATAATTACACAATTTATTAACTTCTATTTACTATAACAACAATTATTTATGCTCTCACGGGCAAGGATTCTACTACCCTAATTCAACCCACCAATAGTAATCTAACAGACTCTTACCACTAAGCCTTCCCCGACTGCAACTCAGACTCTGGAACAAATGTAGCCCTCTGGAATAACTACACCTTTAATCCGATCGCCAATTTCAATCTCTCTTTTCAACTCCTCCTTCAACTTCTCTTTCCACTTCTCCTTCAGCCTCACTATCGCGACTTTCAGTCGGAGTTTATATATTTCTTAACTCTCTCGCTTCACTTCATTTCTACCTGTTATCTATCTTCATATTCACGTTTCAGTTTTGGTTGGACAAAAGTTATTCAGTAAAAGCAATCAATCTTAATAAAAAGTCCCCATGGTTAGTGAAGAGAAACCGCGAATAGCCCAATGTCACAAGATTATCATTTTTAGAATTATTATGTTCTCATCATGTGGCATGCTAAATAATACAAACAATTGATTAAAAATTTTCAGAACATGGTTTTTTCCATTTTTATTTTTAAAAATTTAATTAGATTTTTCATTTTCGTAATTATACAAAAACCGTTTTATCATTAACCATGGGACCATTTAAATGATAGGTGCATTAGCATAGCATATCTTATAAATAGGGATAAGGATCAGAAGAACAAACTGTTCTTTTGAATTAGCTCTTCTGAAAGATCGAGAGCTCCCAACTCAGAGATCTTCGGAAACGTGTTTTTTTGCTTTTCAGAACTGATCCATGTAATTTAAGTTTCTCTTGCTGCTAAGAGTAAGGAGAACTCTGAAAGCAGCTCTTCTTTTCTTTTCTACTTTTCAGTGCTCCCTGTTCTGTTCATTCTCCTCTGTTCAGTATTCCCAGTTCTTTTCTTTACTTTCAGCTCATTCATTCTCACCTGTTAAATACTCTTAGTTTTTTTT
>BMAW01104180.1:206341-218754 GCA_019974015.1 Nephila pilipes
AATTGCGCTTTAGTTTCAGTTATACGTATTTATAATATTTGCCTTAAGTGCGACGTTAATGCATAATCAATCAAAGATGCTGTACATTAGGGGAAGTTTTCGATTATCATTTTAGCACATTCTGAAAATATAGCTACTATTTTAGTGTGAAGGAAGAGTTGAAGAGAATGAAATGGAGCAGAACTGGAGTACTGCCTATATATGCGCCGACAAAGATATATTTTAGTTGAAGATGCTTGAATGAGTGATGTTGTAATGGAACAAAAAAGCCAGATATGATACGCTGCAAACAAAGGTTGTGAGTGAGTGTAAAAGCCTAGAAAAATTAAACAGGATCTAGACGTATAGACAATTGAAAAAAAAAAAGATTAATTCAAAACTGCAAAGGAGTATATCTGAAAAATGCGAAAAAAAGATCAAGGTATTCGGAAATATAAATGCATTTTACTAAAAACGGAAAATAAACCTTATATGGAAAAGGAAAAAATAAGTACGGCCGCTGGCTGGCACTTACAAAGTAAAGGTACCAAATCACACTTTTCAAAATTATTTGTGTATGCTGCAAGCCAACTTCCTTTTATTTTTTTTTGTGTTTTGTCAAAATTTTAAGAAAACTTAAATCCTCTACTGAAAATTGAATTTTGGTGATTTCACTAAAATAAGATGGAATTTCTGTCTTTTAGATGATCTGCTCTCTCATATTATTTTTGTTCTTTAACTATGTGATATTTGTTCTTTAAATTCTCAAAGAAAATTTCATTTTCTAATTTTATCAGCAGACGGGAAAAATAAATCTTCTTTGATAATATCTAAGTAGAAATATTTACATATACATCAGAGATGATTCATTTAGTATATAACTAACTATTAAGTTATTAAATAAGTAGTTTAACTTGCAGATGGTTTCCAAAGTGAAGTAATCCTGTTGAGAAGAACAGCCTGAACCGGTTTATTGAAAAAGAATGGTACATGCGTGGAATAGAACAGTAAGAGGGAAGCTCAACTTTACGCCACTTGCCCTCTGAAGAGTCGCTTCGACGCTTCAGTAACTCTGGATAGACTATCATCCGCAGTTTAAATATCAATTAAGTCTCTCCTATCTATGAAAGGTTTTGTTATGCAAATTAGAATCGGATGAAGAGTTCAGGGTTTTTTTTTTTATTTTTTAATTTTCTTCTTCCTCCACTCCTTCCTCCCTCAGTGTTCGATTGTTTCTCGCGGGGGGTTTCATTTTAAACCACAAATATTTTAAGCAAATAAATAAGCTGGCATCACGCAAAAGATAAACCGCATTCATGAGATTCTTTTGATTGTTGATTTGCGCTTCATTTGAAATTGCGCTTCATTTTCGTTTCGTTTCATCAGAAAACCGTTTAACGAATGAATCTCTTTTTTTTCTCTCACTCTTTTTCTTTTTGTTCTTTTAATGGAATCTTCGTCGACACGTGTGTGGACTTAAGAATTTCGGTGTTAGATTACAATTCGATTCTTTGACATTAATTACTGATTCTAACAGTCGTTTATTTAATACTTCTACGCATTTGATTCGTTGTTTAGATATTTGAGGCGTAGATTCGCAAAATCTATTCATAAATCGCAACTGCATCATTAAATGTTTTATGTGAAATGCAGTTATAGTTCATTAAAATTTAAGAAATTAGCAAAATCAAATAAAAATGAATCATTCATGTTTAAACTCCCTCCTCACCATTAAAAAATTATCTAACTCTTAGAATGAATGTATTGGGACAGATATTAATTCAGTTTCCTGCCGCTAGATGCTGCACGAGGCAAAATATTTTTGTTCAGAATCTTTAAGAATGAGCAGCAATTTTATGAAAGTTGAAAATTAAATAAATTAAGGAATTAGTAAGAATTTTAAATATGCCACGACTGAGAAAGAAAGGATTGTTAATTTTGAGGTTTATTTCAAGATTTTTAATGAAAATCTTAATATTTTTCTATTGCATATTTAAATGAAATGGGTTAATGCAGTTAAGGCTCCCGTTTACCCTCCATTTTGATTTCGTGTAATGTTAATCCTATGGAATTCTGACTTTAATTCTCACATCTTTACTATTTGTTCCATTTGAATACAATAAAGTGCATCTGAAAGAGCAAAAAATTATGATGCTTCTGTGGAATTACTTTTTTTTTCCAACGACTTTTAAAAATATTTTTATCCCTATTTTAATGATTCGTTTGCGAGTTTCTTATTCTTTAAAAAATCTTTTAAAAAGTCGGAGGAAAAAGATTAATTCCTCAAAACCTTCATTATTTTTTGCTCTTTCAGATGCACTTTATTGCATTCAAATAAAACAAATAGTAAAGATGTGAGAATTAAAGTCAGAATTCCATAGGATTAACATTACGTACACGAAATCAAAATAGCGGGTAGACGGAAGCCTTAATTAAACCGAACTGTAAAACGAAATACATATATATTCTATAGATTTGAATCATATATGTTGTATTATAATTGTTGAAGTGTGTGAGTGAATTAAATATAATACGAGTATATGATTGTTAACATATATTTGGCTGAATAAGATATAGTCTGTGTGATAAAGATAACTGTAAGCGATGAATAGAAAACGTAATGAAGTATTTCGGTTAACGTAGCATTAGATAAGAAATCTATTAAAGTGCATTTGTAACCACATCATTGTAATATTACGTTTCGGCAAATGGAGGATTTGAATAGAAAATACCATTTTAATATCGAATACCTTTAAAGAGAGACTAATTAGACGCAGCCTTCTGCTCATTATTCTTTTTTGTAACCATCTGTGCATATATTTGCATTTGTATTGATACACATGCAATTGCATAATGCAACACATGCATTATACATGTATTGCATGTAATATACTGGATGCCCACTAAAATCCTCCCCCTTCTCCTTAAGAGAAAGGGGATAGCTATTATCTTAAATGTGGCGTCTAGGTATTTTAAAATGGCTATAAACAACAGGATGAGATTGCTTACAGCGCCACCAGGCGGCATACGAGTATAGTAGGATTGTTCTTGTTTCAAAAACGGCAAGAAATACGGAGGGAAAGTTAGTTATAAAGTTGCAGAGCGTCCTCGATTTCGTACAAGATACCTTGCGAACAATAATGTTAAGAACAGGCCCTATTAAGCGTGCTTTTGTTTAATCGCAATTTCCAACATTATTATGTCAAAAAAAAAAAAAAACTTTTTAGAACAAAAAAGCAACTTGTCATCAGCGGAAAATTTTATTTTTGGTGCTCTTTTTGACTCATTTTTTTCTCCGCTCCCTCCATTTTATGCTGGACATTTTGTAGCATATTAAGTGAACGCTAAAATTCACTCCCCCCCCCCGGGGGGTTGTAGAGAGGGTGGGGCGGATTTTTTACGACCTTTAACATCACTTAAAGATTGCTTGTATTTGGTTTATTTTAATTTGAATCGTTTTAAATCTGTCTTCGCCTAATGTGAAAGAGCCCGAACGAAATTTGGAACTCATTTCCTGACAGAAAATTGTTCCAAATTTCTTGAAAGTTTGTGATATTGTAACGCGTACTTCCGCGATTTTGATGGGGTACTCTTAAAATTTAGAATATTCCAAAAACTCGCCATTTTTCACTTGAATATGTAAATTTCAAAACCCATTTTGCTTAATAGTATAGGAAACAAAACACTGAACTTATTTTGCATCAGAAAAAGAAAGGGATTGATTCATATAGAAAGAAATAATTTTGTAAAATACGTTCTAAAAGGTAGCGAAGTTTAAATATGATATTACCGAAAGATCGTTTTGCTGTCAGAAAAAAGGTTTTTATTTCAGGTTCTATTTCTTAATATTACGCGAAGATTGCCTGAAAGTTCCGTTTTCTGCGAGTATATATTTTCACATCAAAACGTAAAGCAAACAGCTCATTTCGAATGAAGTCGACATTGACTGCATACAGAAGGGGAAGGAGTGTAAGTTTTAGTTTAGTTTAGTTTTTATTAACGTCGCACTAGAAGCAACACGAGGGCTATAGGCGACGGACCTCGTAATTTTGAACCACTATCAAGTGACGAGGACGACACCTGAGCTGGCACCCCCCCCTCTCCTAACATCCACACCACGCCAATGGGAGGACTTTGGGCCCCGAACAGATTTAACGTGCCTCAGCCCCGGC
Source organism: Nephila pilipes (assembly GCA_019974015.1). NCBI lineage: Eukaryota > Metazoa > Arthropoda > Arachnida > Araneae > Nephilidae > Nephila > Nephila pilipes. The sequence goes on from BMAW01104180.1 coordinate 210,493, forward strand.
TACACGGAGGGTCTTTAGTGGCCAAGGATCGAACCCGCGACTGAACGAAAACCGCCGGCCGCTAGTCCACGATCTTTACCACTAGGCTACCGCTACCCTAGGAGTGTAAGTTACGCGGGAATAAAAGTTCCTTTAAAGAATAAAAGAATCATTTCCCTTTAAAAAAAAAGGAAATACCTTCTCATCATAATCATTTTTAAAATTAAAATTAATCAGAAGTTCCATAATTAAAGAGTGTATATAAATTAGAAAAGTTAAAATTTAAAAATTAAAAAGTGTAATCCATCGTCTGAGCTTGTCGACTTGTTCAGTGCACAGCAAATGCTATTCAGTGCTGACTCGTGATACAATTCGGCTGTGTGCGAGGAGGGTACAAGAAACCAACCATAAACGGATCGGAGGGGGAAACGAATTTTCACCATTGCAGTGCAAACAATACTAAACGTTTTCATAGATGGGAAAGAGCGGTGGTTAGGATTGCATATTGAACGATCATGATGAGAAGAGCCATTGGTCTTCCTCCTCTATGTGCTAGTTCGTTGCATCATAGGGGTAGTGGGAGGAGAGAACACTTTCAACAATGCAATGTGATAACCAAACCGTTATTCTATACCCACTGAGCATGAGATTGTTGAAAGTCGAATGACCGTGCATGGACGAAACCCAGATTGTTCTCGTTGTAGTCGGATCGAGATCTCATGTCCTCCCTCTGGCGTGGTGTGGAAGTTTGGAGAGGGAGGTACCGGATCAGAAGTCGTCCTCACCACTTGACTTAGGTTCAAAATTACGAGGTCTGTCACTAGTAGACTTCGTGTTGCTTCTCAGTATGACATTAAAAAGCAATCACATCACTTGTGATAGTCGATGTGTAGAGTCCAGCCATGAGTTTCGTTCTCTTATACATTTGTATTCGTTGCCATAAACACAAATTATACAGGGATAGTAGTTAAAGAAGGATTACTAACGAAAGCTGAAATTAAATTTTTTTGATGGATTCAGATTCTGACAATATTCGTTAAGTTAAAGAAAAATCTTTTACCATCAAAATAATTCAATTTTGGACCCAAAAAACTCTACATTCTTTCAAAATAAAATCCTGAATTCTTCCGAGCGATATTAAAATAAAATGTTAAAATTACTCAATTTTTCGTCATATTTATAAAGGCCAGTATCATACGTTAACTTCAAAACAAGAGAGTACAACGAAAGGCCTAGTTAACTCGATTGGAAGAGTAATAGAACTCTTAACCGATAGGATGCAGGCCCGAGTCCCGTACTTCCGATGAATGTCGTGCAGTCGGGCCGATGTGTATTAAATCTGTCTGAACTCAAAATCCTCACTTTGGCGTGGATAGGGCAAGCGTGGCGATCTCGTCGCATGACCATGGCTCGAAATTACCAGCTCATCGCCAACATCCCTTTTGTAGCTTCTAACGCAACATCAATGCAAACCGACCAATACATAACCAATAAAATCGAAACTGATGTCTTTGCCATAAGAAAATAATTTATTATTAAACACGCGTCACTTTCGGGGTAACATGAGGATTGAATTGGGAACTTCGAACACAATAAGGCTCGAGTCCAGTCGTAAGCAGGAGCTCTGTGCAGTAGGGGGGAAATAATGGAGATTGATGCTCTTTAAATAGATTGGTTAGTAATTGTTTATTAACTTGACATTCAGAAGCAACAGGAAGGTTATTGGCGCAGGACCACATAATTTGGAATCTTAGTTAAGTGACGAGGACGACACCTAAGCTAATAACCCACTCCCCTAACTTCCACACCATTTTTAGTTGAACAATTTTAGCCTTGACAAATTTAAAGTGCAACAGCTCTTCTACATGATAGGTCTTCATTGGCACCAGGACTGGAACTTTCAGCTTGACTGGAACAACCTCGGCCATGAACCTGTGACCTTGACCACTCATCTATCACGGCCACGCTCTTTAAATGGAAAGAAACATCAAAGTTATACGTTGAGTGCCACCCTCATTATTGACTGCCACCCAAAAATTTTGGGATTGTAATATTCTATAACTCAAAATAATCCATTTCTTATGTTATAGGAGAAGGATAAAACAACCGCCACCTCGCGTCATGAGTTCGCCACTGTTTGTGAAAAATAACAGTATAGGGTTATTCAAAGAGAATCATTCGGTTTCAAAATTCCATGTTTTCAAAAACTAATACATAAACATAAAGGAAAAATGTGGAAGTTTTATATTGTGAACACATACACACAATATGGGGCCCTCGTGTGTTCTTCGTGATGTTATTTCACAATAGCTGTTTAAGAAGCTTTCACTCAGCTACCACGCATAGGATCAGTTACAATGGACCAGATGACTTGGTATTACACAGCTGGCCTCCTAAGTCACCTGATATGGCCCCATGCGATTTCTTCCTTTGGGAATCTGTAAAAGATAAATTGAATGCACCACTACTTCCCACAAATTTATGTAAACCTAGAAAATAGATTTCTACTGCTGTATAATCATTTGCCACTGTAATTTTACAACGCGTTTGGCAGAAATTTACATATCGAATTGACATTATACTTGTAACTAAGGGAAATTATATCGAAGACTAGTAAAAAGGATTTCTATATTTTCCCTTTGTAATAATGTATTACTTATGACTCTGTGTCGTTTATTTATGAAACTATAGCATTTTGAAATCGGAGAATCCAATTTGAATAACCCTGTATAATTATGACCAAGATTTGTAACATTTTTTACAGGATTGGAATAGCGTCTAGGAACTTATTCGAATGCTAAAGAACACCTCTCTTCATCAATTCAAATACTCTGCCCAAACAATGCGCGCATTGACAACATTAAGCCCGCTTTACCTAACCGACAAAGAGATGCAAACTCTGTTTATCCGTGCTGGTTTACAAATCAAACCGAACCCACTTCCAAGTACCCCCGCCCGCCCCCTCCCAATGGAAGGCATCATTCAAAAAGCAGACTTTTAACACGGTCGATTTCTCTGAGTGCTCAGCGAGGTGCGGACAATTGGACTGACGCTCTCGCCCTATGAGAATCAGGTGAAAAGAAGAGAGAGGTGGCAATTTCGAAAGGGAGGGGGACGAGCGCGGGGCCCTCCTCCTTTGTGCCCCATATAATGAAAGACACCAGGACAAATACCAGGAGCCATTCACTCGAAATCGACGTTTATTATGACTAGATGTAACGAGATCAACTCGGCCTCCTTTCAGCGTGATTTGGCTATTGTTTGATGCAAAATTGAAAACCATTCAGAGACGAAGACTGCTGAAAAGCACTACAGCCGAGCTCCATTCAAGGGACCTATTCAGCGATGAATGGAAAGTAAATAAGCCTTGTGTGAGAGAGAGGCCTTCTCAATCACCCCTTCTATCTATTCTGGAAACTGTGGTGGAGGCTTGATTTGAATTCAGGACGATTCCGGCGCAAGTCAAAGATGCTATCGTCTGCCAAGGGGATGGGTTGTTTTTCGTTCGGGTTTTGTCATACCTGTTTCCAGCCGTCAGCCGTCGGATATGATATCATAACGATCTGCAGAGGATATAATCGGATTGATATCTCTCCGCGCGAATTATTGAAATTGGAAGTCGTGAGGCAATTTAAAGGTCTTTCAACAATGAATCGCAATTAGGTGTGTTGTATAGGTTACGTGATTAGGAGAGAGAGAGAAGATGCACATTATTTTTATAAGGTTATATTTATGTATCTTTCTCATTCAAATCGATTAATTAATCATTAGGAAAGGAAAGTTCGGAAGAGTGTTCGGTACCTGATTACAGAATGAGGATGAATTAATATTTCTTAAAAAAAAATAGAATTGTGATTGTTTGTGATTGCTTTAGTTAACGTCACACTGACAAGCAACACGAGGGCTATTGGCAGAATCCCCAAGGGGATCGAGCTCACCCAAAGGGCTTAAAGCTACAAATTCCGGGGAGATAATAACCCCTAATCTCAGCATTTAAGGGCAAAAAGAATTTTTTTAGAACAAGAAAGGGGTAAAATATAACAATACATATTGGAACAAAGAACAAAAGATACTTCATAATTTCGAAATTCGAAAATAAATAAAACCTTACAATATGTTTACAGAGTGTGGTGTCAGAGAGTTCAAATGTACTTACAGTTTTCCATTCTTCTTCTTTTTTTTTTTTTTAATGCATATCAATCTGTACTTTTCGTAATTTAGAACCTCGGTCAAACGACGAGAAAGACACCAGAGCTAGCACCTCCTTTTCCAAACTTCCACTCCCCGCCCATGGGAGAACTTGGGTCGTCAACCTGATTTAACGTGCATCAGCCCCGTCTACACGGTGGGTCTTCAGTGGCATCAGGGCTCGAACCCAAGACTCGACGAAACGCAGGTCACAAGTCTTCTATCATAACCACTACCAGTGGACTTTTTTTAATCTGAATATGATGGCAGTTCATTAAAAAAAAAATTAGTTTTAGGAAGGGTAAATAAAGTGATGGAAACGAGAAACGGAAGTGAGAAAAAGAACATGAGAAAAACGCACTTCGTATCCCATAAAAAAAAGTCATTCCCATATTTTTTCCGGCTGATGAGACCTTCTTTGTCTACTTTGGAGCAGATTCATCGGAAGCAGTCAAGTTTTTGATTGTTGTCGTGCACAATGATAAATCTAGGTCTCATCGACAGTGCTGATTCGACAAAGAAGCAATTGAAACTAACCTATTATAAATCAATGTCACATTTGTTTCGACATCGTATAACAACCAGTAGCAATCAATGGTAACACCAACTTGTCTCAGAAATGTCATCTATGGTCAAAGTGAGTGAGTGAATGTAAAGTTTATTGGCGCAAGAGCCAGATATGGCTATGCTGCGCCAAACAAGATTAAACTGTGGTCTAGACATGAAGGTGAAAAAAGGTAAAATCACCTATGGTCAAAAGCAGGTACTTTTTTGAGCTACCTTCATATATGAGCTGCACAAAAAATAGAACGTGAAACAAAACGTGTGGTATGTTTATCGCCTTTGTTTTGATTGAAATAAATTATAATTATATTTCTCCTGTTTTAAATAACATCTGTTGTGATGTATCGTATTTGTATCTGCATATAATAATTAGAATAATATTTGACTGAATTCATTAAAAAATTAAACAAGAATATTGGTAAGAGCTAAACTAAATGGAAGCAAATGGTTTTCCAAGACTAAATAATACGAAAATCGAATCAAATTTAGACAATGCATCAAACTAGAATTAATTGAATCTAATTTCCTATGAATTTTTAGATGTCAATTTTCTGAAAAGTATTCTAAGAAAATTATTCACAAAAAATTTTAAAATGCAACTTCACTATATGATAAATTCTTTTTTTTTTTAAAAAAAATGTTAAGTGGATTTTTCTTAATTTAAGTTAAAAATTATTCAATTTTTTTTCAGCTTGATCAATTTAGTTTTTAGTATATCAGGTAAAATTACCTTAAAATTTAAATTTTAAATAAGAATTTATAAAAGATTTAATCATTATTTCATCCATCATTTTAAGATCGGTTTATCGCAAAAATACTTTATACACTAAAATCTTTCACTCTTTTGAGAATTACAGGCACCCGGTTGGTTGATTGTTTGATGAAATATGAGCTTCGCACATATGTAGGAGGGTTGTTGGGTCATGGTTTCGAATTCGTGGTCGGCAGTTTTCGTTCAGTCGCAGGTTCGAACCTTGGCCGCTAAAGACCCGCCGTGTAGTTAGGGCTGATGCACGTTAAATCTGTTGGGGCCCAAAGTCCTCCCATTAGAGTAGTGTGGAAGTTAGGAGAAAGGGTAACAGCACAGGTGTCGTCCTCGTCAACTGACCGAGGTGTCTTAACAGAGGTGCGTCACCAATTTCTCTCGTGTTGCTTTTAGGGCGACGCTAATAAAAACTAAACTAAAAAAAACTAAAAGGAGGGTTATTGGCAGTATACCTCATTTATTTGATGTACGTCAATCCTACACTGGGAGGGTGTGGTAGCTTGGAGATTAGTAGGCCAGTTCAGGTGTTGTCCTCATCATTTGACTACGACTCAATTGATAAGATCTGTCACCAACAACCCTGATGGTGCAATTTAGTACGTGTTGATAAAATATTCAATCAACCAATCTTCCCACAGTGATAAAATATGACCGAAATATATAAATTTTTATTAAACTTGTTTTGCTTATTAATATGTTTCAACTAGAAAAAATTTCATTCGTCTTCTCTTTTATTATTATTACTACTATAAATTTTAAGTGAAACAATATTATCTTCAATCGTACATTTATGCTGATAGAGTATTTCTGAAGCTTGTAAATATATTTAGCATGAGTTGGAAGAATAAAGGGTAAAAAAAAAGAAAAGTATTTTGATGCGATAATGGCGGGAAAGAGACCTTGGAAACAATGAAAAGACAATTCTACACAAAACACAAAAACTGTTTTTTTTCCCTCTCTCTCTCTCTCTCTCTCTCTCTCTCCTTCTTTTGTTCCCAAGGTTAAATTTCAATATATATGCGGAGAAAAAAAAAGGAAAACCACAAGATAAATATACTTGTTGCTTGAGATAGCTTATTATCTTGGTACTGTATCATTATATTAACACAAATCCCCATAGTAAAATGTTTCATTCTTGTAGAGCTGTAATTTAGAATCATAATTTTGACAAAATAGACTTATTCACAAATATTTAAAAAGTTTTTTTCCTCATAATTATAAAACTTTAACTTTAACGTTGGATAGAATTATTGAGGAGGCATATCTGTTATATATTTCAGATATATATTAATCAGTTTTTTCATGTAAAATAGATATGTTCATAAGTTGACAACCCCTGCGATAAACAGCCAATGAAAAGTTGCAAACTGTCGCCAAACAGCCCATTGGAGATTTGTGTTGCAAATTCTTATATTTATTACAAAGAAGGATGTAAAGAAGAGTATAAGACATCTGCTATATATCATTTCAGGTAATTCACTGACGATTTTCGAATGAAATTGATTTTTTTTTTATTGATTTCTTAATAACGTTGGACTTTGATGTAGCATGAGAACTGTGTGCGGACCTCCATTTTTGACTCGATCGCAACAGCCTTTCTTCAGTAGTAATCAAGACATCACCAAATCCTAATTAAAAAGTCACAAAGCTAGCTCTATCAATATAGAATATGCAAGTTGCTCTTTTCAAATCCTAACTCAGCCAATCTAGTTCATATCCATATAATAAAGTCTTAGCTTAAATGATGTTCCAATTCAAACACTTCTTATTTAAACATATTCAACTCTAGTTACTCTAACTCTATGAATCTTTTAGCAATTTCAATACAAATATAAATTACGTTGAAGTTCACCCTGTTATATGATTCTATTAGTTTATATAATTTCTCAACCCAATGACGTTATTCTATTGGTTTGTGTTGTCCTCAGTCTCCCCATCTCTTTCCTTTAATTTCTATTTCGCTTTTATGTATCACTGTCTCTGATTAAATTAATTGCATTTATTTTTATCTTCGTCTACTTACCCATTCACAAGATTAGAGATGGGTTTTTACATTCAAATAAACAAAGAGCCCTCGAAGTTAAAAAGTTGAAAGTGCAGATAAGCCAACTTCATAAGGTGACGAGGACGATATCTAAGCTGGACCACCAATGAAAGAAAAGAGACAGTTGCAATACGTTTGAAAGGAAAACTTGATGGAACACTACACATTTTGCAGATTTTTTTAAAAAAAATTAATTTTCGTCACATTTCCTATAAATAAATCGTTGGAATATTTAATAAACATCAGAAATTGTTAACAAATCCTGGAAAAGCATCGCTATTTTAAGGATAGTTTTATACAGTTTCAGACTAAAAAGTTTATAAAATTAACTTAGTAGTATAAAAAAAAATTATAACTACTACTTTTAATGCATCTTTCTTTTAACTCTCAACATTTTATATATAAAACAAATAAATTACTATATTCATTAAATGTAAATAATATTGTAATTGAATAATAGTAAGTATTATTTATAAGATTTAAAAACCAAACTCTTACGGCATATGTTTCGTTGTATAATTTAATGGTCCAGCCAACCAAGCAGGTCATGATCGCAAACACGTAGCCAGTTGTGAGATTCAGCCACTAAAACATGCCATGTAGGAGACTGATACACGTTAAATCTCTCATACCAAATCCTTTTACTGGCATGATGTGGAAGTTTGGAGAGGAGATGCAAGCTGGGGTATGTCTTCGTCATAAAGGCGTTAAAATCACAGCA
>BMAW01104180.1:220430-257261 GCA_019974015.1 Nephila pilipes
CCCAAATCCTTTTACTGGCATGATGTGGAAGTTTGGAGAGGGAGATGCAAGCTGGGGTGTCGTCTTCGTCATAAAACTGACGTTAAAAATCACGAAATCCATCGTAATAAACCCTCGTGTAGTTTCTCCGTGCGGCGTTAATAAACAATCACATCTCAATTTCCCAAAGTCACAATCAAGAAGCAGCAAGAGGTGAGTGAGTGAGTGAGTGAATGTAAAGTTTATTGGCGCAAGAGCCAGATATGGCTATGCTGCGCCAAACAAGAATAAACTGTGGTCTAGACGGGAAGTTGAAAAAAAGGTAAAAATGGTAGACAAGAAGGAGGGTCGAAAATAGAGAAGGATCGCTAGGGTATCCCGGGAGTGCGTCACCCGTGTTTACCAAAGACAGTAAACCCCATGGGAAAGAAAAAGATCACTAAGGTGCCTCGGGGTCATGATGCCCGTACTTACCTGAAGAAGGCAAGTCCCTGAGGTCCCCTGATATAATCCTCAGGGGCAGGGTGCCCGGCTATACCCCCAGACGCTGGGTACATTTTAGTCGCCTTTTACGACATGCATGAGCAACAGTGAGACTATTCTGTCATCCCCGGTCACCACACGGGTCGAAGCAGCAAGAGGACTATTGGACAAAACCTTGTAATTTTGAGTCCCAGTCAAGTGACGAGAACGACACCTAAGCCAGCACGTGACTCTACAAACTTCTACACCTCACCAACATGAAAGCTTTGGGCTGTGAGAAATTTTAAAGTGCATCACATCCGCTACACGACGAATCTTTTGTGACACCAGGACTCGAACCCACGACTCGACGGAGAGAACGCTGGCCACGAGCTTGCGACCTTGACCACTCGCTATCATGCTCACTAAATAAAGATGACAATCGTTTCGACAGCAAAATGTCTGGATTAGATCAGGCTGCGGTAGCCGACTGGTCATGGTCGCAAGTTCACTATAGGCGCTCTTACCGTCGAGTCGTGGGCTCGTATCCCGGGGCCACATGAGACAGGACCACATGTAGCGGAGCTGATTCAAATTTCTAGGAACGCACAGTTTTCGCGTTGGTGTGGTGTAGAAGTTTGGATTGCCGGGTATCAACAGATGTGTATTCCTCATCATTTTACCGGAAATCAAATTTATCAGCCACACTGGCTGTAATAAAAAGATCTCTGAGGCGGGCAGAAATAACAACCAGAAAAATTAACTGGCGTGGATGCAGTTAATTTTGGTTAATGAACTTTTGCGTCGTGTGAAAAATTTCCATACAGCAAATGAGTGAGTGAGTGATTGTATTTTATTGGCGCAAGAGTCAGATGGGGTTATGCTGCGTCAAACGAGATAAAGCTGTGATCTAGACGCGTGGAAAAATTGAAAAAAGAAAAATTGGTTGACAAGGAGGGTCGAAAACAGAAGGACTGCTAGGATATCTCGGGAGCGCGTCACTCGTGTTTACCAAAGATAGTAAACACATGGGAAAGAAAAAGATCACTAGCGTGCCCTGGGTTCATGATGCCCGTATCCACCTCGAGAAGGCAAGCCCTGAGGTCTCCCAATCTCAAGGATCTATCCTCTGATATAATTTCCAGGTGCTGGTTGCCTGGCTGTACCCCCAGTCACTGGGTACCCATTTTAGTTGACTCTTACAACTTGCATGAGCAAGTGTGGGACTATTCTTTTACATCCGGTCACCACACAGGTAAGAAATGACAAAAATGTGTGTATCAATTTCGACATTTCTCGAAAAGTTACCTTTTGACAGTCAATAATAGCATGAAACAAAATTTAATACTCGTATATCAAATGATTTGATTAACTTGATTGGTTAATTTCATTATCCGAGTGGGATAAATATTTTTTGGACCCTTACAGTTATATTAATTTGACAATTAGTAGAAATCATGCACATTAAAAAAAAATTTGTGATGCCATGCTTCGTTGAAAAGTGAAAAATATTGCTTGGAAATAAAATAATTTTCAAAATGAATCGTTGAACTATGTGAAACAGGTTACCCGAAATTCATATAAACTTTGAAATAGAACAAAATAGAAATCACACTTACACTTTAATCCCTCTTATACGTTTTTTTTTAAATTTAAATAAATCTCCATTTCAATTTTAATGTAAAATATGCAAAACAAATCACTATACTTCTGTGATTTAAGTACCTTTTTTTAAATTCCAACAATTACTTAGAACGAATTTCAGCTCTGTCATTAAAAACTATTTGTTGTGTCGTAAACTCAGTATGATCACTGAAACTCTTATTTAAAGCTGTAATTCTTCAATGGAACAGAAAGTAATTTAGAAATTTAAAGTATTAACAGGATTTAAAATATTAATCTAAATATTAAAGTTTCTTTTAAGTGTCAATTATTGTCTAATTATATTTATATTAAATACAATGCTATTGTAAATTCTTTAATTTTACGACTAGAATTCGAATAGAAAATAGAATTTCGAAGATTCTAGACCCTAATGTTAAGAAAAACAGCAACTCAACATACTCCGAAATAAACAATTACATCTGTCTTATATTAAAATTTCATTCTAAATTATCCCAACATTTATGAGGATAGGACAGGTAATCTGTAAGAGTGTTATCTGCATGAATGCCTTTTATTTTAAAAGTTTGCTAGTCTCTCAAAATTTCCGAAAGATTCCAGATCCTTAGATTCGACTCACTTCACTTTACTTCAAACGCAATTTTCGTTCTCTATCTCTTTATCGTCTGACAATGCAGAAGGAGAAAATTTTTCGCATTTAATTTGGCATGCGGATTCAAATGAGTTTGTTTTGTCAACGAAGTAAAAACCATTGTATTTTTGAAGTGAGACGCTCCGAGAAGTTTAATCTCTTTCCCAGACTCTTTTTAGAGAAGTAATTTTAAACAGATACGTTCTCTTTAATCATTAGAATGAAAAAGAATCAATTGGAAGATTTGATTTAAGAAAGCAATTAATATTTCTTTAATTTCTTGATAAAGATTTGTTAATTGTATATTTCGCGTTGTAATACTGAGATTCCACGGTTTTAAAGGAAGAATTTAGTACTCTATTATAAATAATGAGAATATTTTCCCATTCATTTTATTATGGGTTTAAAAAAATAAATAGTTCCAAATATTGACTTTTGCAGATATTTGTAAATAGGTAACATCAAATAAAACGACCAAATAAATTGTAATGTTGTGTTACTAAATTTAGTTTTATTAAACATGTTTGTAGATTCTACAAGGTTTAAAAATAGTAACACTTTTTTGATACATGTGTAAAATCCCGTCGGTTATTTACGCAAAACCAGAAAAACGCCGCCAAACGATGTGATATTACGTCATTTAATGGTAAAATGTTTAATGCTATTCTGCAAATAAAACCTTCAATTGAGTAACTTAGAACATCTTTTTACATCTAAAAATTTGAAAAGATACACGTATTTCCTTTATTGAATGTCATTGAATCGGTCATTTTAAAAACCTCCTTAGTCACACAACCAAGACTTTTCAGGAATTAATGAAAACCATGTAGTTAATACACAAATACACGAATTTCTAATGACTTTTTAGGCTGAATATAGTGTTTAGAATTTATAAGGTTTATAAATATTTTATAATATTTATTATTTAGGAACAATTGGTTAACGAAAATTTTTCTCGTTCGTGACAAAACATGATTGAATCAATTTTATTAAATTTCGGCTGGTAATCCGCAAACTTTGGTGGTCGGCGGAATTTTACACATATTTACTTACTTTTTTTTTTTTAATTAACCTCATAAGTACTTTACTACAAATACGATCCGAACATAACCAAGTTATTTCTTTTTTTATCCTTTAAAATGTCTTTATTGAAAAAAAAATAATACGCTCAAGTGATAAATATATAAATTTAACATTTCATTTTTTTTAAAAACAATTATATTAATATTGTACATTTAATGAGAGCTTTCACGAATTTTTTTAATAAAGTATATACATTTACTTTCTCTTCATTTTGTGAGTTTAATTACATCTTTGAAAAATGTAGTTGAGTAAAAAGCATGCAGAGTTAGACAAAAAGTCGCTACCTGCAGTAAAAATTAAATTCATATCAACTATTGTAGATAAATATTTGAAAGGCATGGATATTTCATTTTTATTTATATAATAACCAAGCATGAATGAGATTCTAAATAAAATCATTGTTAAACGAAATTACTAATAAATTATATTAGGTAAATGTTTTTTTTTTTTTTTTTTTTTTTGCGTTTTTGAAAAATACTAGGTAAGTGATTAAATATCTAACGAAATTTTAAGAAATATCAGGTCATGCATTTATGAAACATCTATAACACACTATCTAACGGCTTGTTAATCTTACATGTACAAATGGTCGCGTTTGCCTAGTGGTCATTCTCGCGGACTCCGACAGGGGTTTGGTCGATTAGCGAGTTCGAGGCCTCCATGCCACTAAAGACCCGCCGTGTAGCTAGGGCTGATGCAATTTAAGTCTGCCGAGGTCGAAAGTCCTCTCGTTGGCGGGTATGGATGTTAGAAGAGGGGGTTGCCAGTTCAGGTGTCGTCCTCTTCACTTTTCCGAGGTTCCAAATTACGAGGTATCTCGCCAATAGCGATCTCGATCAGGGGAATTTGAAAATTTAAACAACTGTATTTGTTCGCTTGTTTTGATCGGATTGCGCATTCAAAAGGGCTGAGATTTAATGAGCACTGAGTTTTTGTTTATATTTTGACGGAGTGGAGGAAATGATGAAATGTTTATTCGTTAGGGTTTGGAGTAGACTTATCGTGCGCAAGATGGTATTTTGTATGTTTTTGGATCAGTTTGATCTTTGCTATCCTGGCGAAAAGATTGAAATATCTGAGATAAAAAAGTCAAAGGAGACAATGTGTTGTGTGCAAAAAAAGGTTCCCTAAAAGAGAAAAGAAACGAAAGCTGACATATAAATGCAAAATTTGCAACGTAGAGCATTATCCTGAACAGTGTTTGGAAATGTATCATAAACTTGAAAAGTTTTTAAATAATATTTAGTCATTTTATTTCATTTATTTTACATTTTTTTTTTCATTCAGTTCTCTAATATTTTAAATACTCGTTAATTAAAAAAAATTGTCATTTATATTGTTGTTATTTCGTAGCTCCATATATTTTTTTTTTTTTTTTATTAAAATGAATATAATTTCTTTAAAATTCGTAATTATTTTTTTAAACATCGCAAAAATTTTACTACCATATATTTAGATGCTATCAATGATAATAATCTGAAGTTTCAGCATATTTAATTGCAGGGATGATTTTATATGAATTTTCATATGAAATTAGGCTTAGAGAGAAAAATCGGACGGTCCAGTGCGTGAGTACACTTTCAGAGCGCGCAGGTCTTGGGAAGCGGTTCTTTCTCTTTTCGGCAGTCTTGAACGGGTTAACGTGCATCAACCCCGGTACTCGAGGGATCCTGAGTGGCAACAGGATTGCAACCCACGATTCAACGAAAACAACACTGGCCATGAGTCTGTGACCTTGACCACTCGGCTACTGCTCATTGTAATTTTATCAACATTATAATTTAATCCTGGGACAATGACTCGAATAAAAAGTGTTTCTGTCAATCTCAAAATTGTTTACAAAAGCAAAATCGATCAAGATTATCAAAATCTGACAAAAGTTTTTTAAAAAATAAAAATAATAGTTTTCTTAGGGTGCAAAAAAAAAAAGAAAGAAAGAAAGAGGAGTGTAATGTTACCTTTCCAAAAGTCAATTTCACACCAGATTACCCGGACTGCGAACCATTCACCCAATCTCCCCCAAAAGAAGGCCATAAACCTTTTTCGAATCATAATCGAGCACAACATGCCCCCCTAGGTGTCGCAACAATGGTTACTGGGAGAGAGCATAACCAATTCGTCAATAACTTTCGCTATCATGTACCATCTGTTCTGGGGTATCCACTTTCAAACAAAATACGCTATTCACGGCACACGTGACCAACCCTTCACGGTTTGTCATGGCACGAGGGGGTACACCGGGGGAATGAGTTAGGTCCTCTTGAATAGACTCGGTAAATGTCTCTCATTTTTCCCTCTCGCTCATTTTGTACCCATAGAAAAGAAGGACCCATGAAGGAGGTGGATTTAAAGAATGCTAATGAAGTCGGGGGATTTAATCTGGAATTGGAGAAGACTGCCTCTTGTCTGCGTCGTTTGGCAGTTTCCTGTTACCAAGAAGATTCGTGTTGTTTATCGATTCTTCAATCCTGGCGAACAGAGAATATATAGAATCTGAGGCTCATTCCTTTGATCTATCATCTTAACTTTTAGAGAACGCTCCCAAAACGTTATCACGAAAACTAGTATTTTAAAGTATTATGTGGAGAACAGTTTTTATTTATATATAGAAATCATCAACGCTACAAAATTTCCGAACAATCACTCACTATGGCAATTGTTCTATAAATGCATGGTTTTGTAAATATGCAAATTAAAAGTAAAATGCCTTTGAAAAGAGTTATCTCTTAGTGAGTTAAAATAATTGTTTTCAAAACCTCTTTCCCACGTTCCGCATAATTTTGGAGTAAAAATTGTAGAACCGATTATGAGAAACCAAAAAAAAAAGTATTTTTAATGTGATTATATTGATGGAAATCATTCATTTGAATATCACGGGGTTGGCCACTTACCGAGGCTCAAAATAACGAGTTCCGTCGCCAATTAGCCGTCGTGTTGCTTCTAGTGTGACGTTAATAAAAAAAATTCAATCAAGGAATGCCGCAGAAATAAAAGAGAAGGCATGTATCGTCCACAGTAGAGGTCTTCAAACTGGGTTCCTTGGAACTTTGACAGGGGTACCGCAAGAGATCACTTCCGCAGAGATTTGCTTAATCAAAGCACCAAAATTTTAGTAAAATTTTAATTTTTATAGAAGATCGAATTCCTAAAAGCAGTTTGCTTGTAAAAATAAATATAAATAAATATTTTAAGGAAGAAATAAAATCTTAAATTTCGTAAAAGTCACGTTCTTTAAATACATTAATCGAGACGCATTAGGTCACATATTAGTGCTGGGTTTTTTTGGATCAGGTGAAGAATCGCCCACTTATTTAATTATTTTCAAGGTATGAAGTAAAATTGGTGCCACTCTTTTAAAATTGAAATTTTAAGGAGATTGCATTTTGAAAGATAATATTGAATGCTTTCGTAATTTGCATAATATTTTAGTAGACGATAAGGCTAATCCGGATAAAAATGTAAAAATTAGTTTGGTCCAACATTTATTAAATCTGTAAAATACATTTCTATAATATTATTCATTTCTTGAATCCTGTTCAAAATGAAAAATTATCTTGGATCCAAAATCCTCCTCAAGACCATGAATCCTCTGAACTCCCAATAAAAGAAGAAAACCTCCGAATTCCCAATAAAAGAAATAATTAAGTGTATATCAATTATAATTAAGTGTATATCAATTAATTGATATATCAAACTGATGTACACTCAATCGAAACTAAAATTTAGTTAGGTGGATATTATGTATTTTTGATTGACTTTAGAAAAGAATATCCTAAAATAGCCGAAAGAGCTGTGAAATATCTAATATCATATGTTTCAACGTATATAAGTAAATTTTTTTCTCTTTGTACGCTGAGACAAAAACAAAATACAGAAACAGATTGGATGCTGAAAAATGCATTAGGTTGCAGATTTCATCAATAATTTCCAGACGTAAGACAACTTTGCAATAAAAAACAATCACGGCCAAGTCATCAAAAAATTTCTTTTCGTTAATTTGTTATGTCTTAGTATATTGTTGCTTTTGTTTATTATTCATAGGCTATATTTTAGAAACCAAAAAAAAAAAAAAAAGCCACGATTACATTCATTACACATTACCATTCATTAATCTTATTAAGATGTTTCTACTGTGATAAAATATAAATGCAATAATAATTTTGTAAATTTGAGTAGGATAAAGAGCTTTGATATCCTTCTCTTCCATCAAGAGGTTCCTTGAAGGTAATGGTAAGCTCAAAGGGTTCCCCAAATACCTCTGGTCTACAGTATGAGAGAGCACTCCGGGGATACCCTAGCGATCCTTCTCTATTTTCGACCCTCCTTGTCAACCACTTTTTTATCTTTTTTTTTTTCAACTTCACGTCTAGACCAGATTTTAATCTTGTTTGGCGCAGCATAGCCATTTCTGGCTCTTGCGCCAAAAAACTTTACATTCACTCACTCACAGTATGAGAGATCATGGGAAAGATATTCAGATAACGTTTTAGTTCTTGACCTCGAAAGGCAGGTTTTTCGTGTCTCTGATGTTTTTTGTTCTCCTAACCGCTAAAGCGGGGTAATGATTGTTTGGAGGTCCAATATATTTGTAAATAATTTGTAAATTGTTATTTATGTACATAATTGGCACGCATAGAAATTACAATAAATGTAATAGAGATACACTGTTCTACGCACTCGTCTTGAACCTTTGGATTAATATTCACTACATGTATGAAAAAAGCATCCCTTTGGGCACAACGGAAAACAATTTAAGTATTGTACGAATGTAGCAAATTAAGTTAAGATATATTTCAACTAAATACCCCTGATGGGCTGATGCACGTTAAATTTGTCGGGTTCAAAATCCTCACATTGACGTGGCATAAATGTAAGATGAATGGGATGCAAACTCAAGTATGATGACCTCGTCGTCTGAAAGTGTTTAAAATTGAAAGGTGTATCGGCTCTGGTGTCCTCTAACAACTCATTATAACGTTCAACGTTTATTAAACTTGATCGTATTGATTTCAAAGGAGTCTTTGATAAGAAGAGGGAGAAGCAGATGACTCTTACGTTTCAAATAAAATAATTATTAATTGCAGTTTGAAGATGATAAAATTACAAATGAACGTATTATTGAATATCAAAAACTACAAAAGGCAGGAGTTTATCAGTAAAGACGAAAAACGTGAAGAAATTTAATTTATTAAGTTGCTTTTCTAATCCCTCAGACTAGTCAGAGATTAAGCCAGGCCCATGAAACCCTGCATGGAAATATGGGACAGCTTCTGCTAGTCCAGAAACCTGAAGCTCCAAGGGTTAAAACTCGACTTGATTCCTTTTCATACCTCATAATTTTGAGCCACGATCGGATGGTTTACAAGCGTGTAAGCACCCGAATCTTAACATTCCTACCACATTTACTTGAACAATGAACCACGACAGATTTATTGTACATCAGCCCCGCTACAGAACAGGTCTTAAGTGAGCTTAAGATTCGAACCCAGGGCACCACTGAGAGATCGTTTGCTGAAATGTGATGCCATGACCACTCGGCTGCCCCCTTTGCGGTAACTTTGATTCATTAAATTAGTTCGGATGTTCTTCACCGTTAACCAGTTTGTGTTGGTATCTAAAGACGTCCAGCAGATATCAACAAACTTATTTTTGTAAGTGTTTACTTGTAGATTTCAATACTTCTACCAAGAAAGAATAACCAAGGAATTTGATTGCTATTGTTTATTAACGTTGCCCTAAGAAGCAACATTAACAATGGACCTCGTAATTTTGAACCTCAATAAAATGGTGAATGTGACACCTGAGATGTCCCCACCCTCATCTAAGTTCCACATCACTTCCACTGGTGGATGTAGAATCATGAGTTGAAGCACTTCCATCAAAGAATTGTATAAAATGGGATGAAACAAGTTAAATTGAACTGAATCTCAAAATCATCTCACGATGTGGTGGGGAAATAAAGAAAATAAGGAGCCAACTCAAGTCTCTCCCTCGTCATATGACCGCGACTCGGAAGTTCGGAATTCGTCATCATTAACCCTCGTATAGCTTCACGTGCGAATTGGTTGATTAATTGCTTATCAACATCGCTCTGAGAAACAACACGAGGGCTATTGGAGATGAACATTGTAATTTTGAACCACAGTCAACTGATGTGGACGACACTAGAAATGGCATCGACTCTCCAAACTTCCACACCATCCAAACGTGAGAACATTGAACACTGACAAGTTTAATGCGCTTCAACACCACTCTACAAGGGATCTTTAGAGGCAACAGGACTCGAACATACGCTAGCGCGACGAAAGTTCAGACCAAGCCAACAAGAGAAATGAATACTTCTTTTTTTATATTTTTGAAGAATCATATCCCCATCCCTTAAAAATTCACAAGCGGAAAATTCTGTGTTACTAGAAAAAGTGAACCCACTCCGAGCGAAAATTTAACTTTCAACCGTCATTTTCAGCAATATAATAAACCGCCCTCTAAAATAGATTTTTACACTCCCACACAACAACCGGAAATAACTCAAAATAACCGAAGGTTAAAATAAGCAAACAACTAAAAATGTGAAAAGGAAAACGAGGAGGAGACGACATCCGAAATAATATCTTTTTCGATTCATTAATTCGCCAATTTATTTCCTCGCCTGGGCTTGAGAAAAGCGCCGCAAATTACAATTCCCTAAATTCCCTCACTTCGGTAAATTCCGATATTATCCGAGCTTTAATTTAAATCTCGGGCTTATTCCCGTTAATTTGCGTTCGCGCTGGATTAGATCACTTCGCGCTACAGTAACCCCGCTCGACTGGCGGGAAAGTGTTTGGCGACGAAAAAGTTAACGCCATCGCCGCTTCTGACGTAACGAAGCTGAAGTAAAACGGCGACTCCCGACAACAACCTCTAGGGGTTTGGGGCACAATCCATTTATGGGGTTTCAGAACAACAAGCGGGCGAGCCAGAGTGCGAACTCGAAAACTGATGAAACGCACTTTTGAAAATCGAATTTTTACCGCCACTGTAATTCCGCAAACTTGTTTGGGGAGAGAATCTTTTTTAAATGCCTTTGGGGCAGCTTTTCTTGGCGCTCGGTGTCGGAAATCAGATTATACGGGAGGGGGAAACGCGCTCTCTCGTTCCCTCTCTCTTTTGTAATTAATTTTCATATTTCATCACGGTGCTCGTCGGCGCGAGAAGAAATCGCCAAAGCATCCGAAGAAAATGACCGAGTCACTCGTCACAAAATGGCGAAATTCGACCAATCGTGAACGACAACAAATCGTTCAAGTAGAAAAGACGGTGAATCGACCTTTCAAAGCTCACGAAAAGTCTCCCAGGCATCAATAGCGGAAGAAATAGTACGACTCTGATTTGACACTTTGTGGCGCTGAAAGGGCGGATCGAAAGGGCTCTTTAGCGCCATTTTGGCCTCTATTCGCTCTTCGCCAAACGCGGCCAGGTAATCGTATTTCATTCGCGTTTCGAAAAATTAATGCAGAGTGATATATAAACCTCGCAAAACTCAAAACAAACCAAATACAAAAAAGAAAGGAGGATAAACATAAAGTATTACAATCTTAAATTTTTATTTTCGAAAAAATTTAAGATTTTCTTCACGTATTTTACTTTTCATAACTCCTGTTCAGTTCGTCGAGCCTATTGGTGATGATGTTATCCCAAAGAACTTATAGCGAATTCTACATTCGATTTTTTTACATAAAATGTTTTCATGAAAAATAATTAAAGGGAATGCTTCTGTTGAAAAAAATTGCTAATTTTCACAAGGAATGGTGTGAAATTTTTAAGAATACTGTAAAAGTACACATCACTTAACAATAACTCAAAATTACAAGTTACATTATTACCAATAACCGATCGTATAATCATTTATAATGAAACATTTCATACTTCACATTTTTTTTTTTTTCTGGGAATGACAGAATAGTCCCTTTGTCGCTCATGCGTGTCGTAAGAGGCGACTAAAATGGGTACTTAGCGTCTGGAGGTATAGCCGGGCACCCTGCCGCTGGGGATTATATCAAGGGACCTCAGGGACTTCTTTAGGTAAGTACGGGCATCATGACCCCCGAGGCACCCAAGTGATCTTTTTCTTTCCTATGGGGCTTACTGTCTTTGGCAAACACGGGTGACGCTAGCGTTCCGTCTCTATTTTCGACCTTCTTTCTTGTCAACCAATTTGTGTCTTTTCTTCAATTTCTTCACGTCTAGACCACAATTAAATCTTTTTTAGTGCAACATAGCCACATCTGGCTCTTGCGCCAATAAACCTCACTGTCCCTCACTCACTCACATTTTTTTTCATGCCACTGTGAAAAGATGAAACCCTATTAAATCAATGAAACAATCCGCTTATTCTTCATTCAATTCCAAAATTTGAAACTTTGTTTTACTATACGGGCTTCGGCAATTTTTATAACTGTCCGATACAGGTTCAAGTTCTGGTTCTACCAAAGACCTGGCGTGTTTTGTGTACCATAATTCAGAATGAAAAATAACATATAAGATTTACTTTTAGTCCCTTCATAATAAAGAACAGAAATTTGGCGATAAAAATTTATTAAACTTTCCCTACAATATATATTTACTTTAATTTTTGTTCTTTTTTATGCATTTCATACCGCTTACATGAAATATTGCCAACAATCATAGGATCGCGGTATCTTAGTGGTCATGGTCAAGGCCGGCGGTTTTCGTCTAGTCAAAGGGTTTCGAGTCCTGATAACACTGAAGACAGGCACTGTAGTCGGGGCTTATGCATGTTAAATCTGTTGGGGTCCGAAAATTTCCCATCGGGTTTTGTGGAAATTAAGAGAGGGAAGTGTCGCCGAAGGTGTCGTCCTCGTCACTTGATACAGGTTCAAAATTACGAGGTCAGTTGCCAATAGCACTTGTGTTTCTTCTAGTGCTACGTTATTAAAACCAATCAATCAATCATCTTTATCATGGGCTTAACTGTCTTTGGTAAAGACGGGTAACACATCCCTGAGATTATTTTGGCGCTCCTTGTCTATTTTCGACCCTTCTTATCAATCAATTTTTGTCTTTCTACTCTTACATTTTAACGTCTAGGTCGGATACACATTGTTTGGTGCAGCAGAGCCGGATAAAGCTCATAATCCTCAACTTTCACTCATTCTCTCATAATTAGTTTAAGCTGCTGCCGCATTATTCTTTAGAGAATTCAGGCAGAGATTATCTTTCTATATACAGAATATATATACATATATATATATATATATATACACAAGGAGGGTTCAAAAAGTGCCTGTTTTTGATGACAGATGGCGTTTCTAAGCCAAGTTGGTGTTACCATTGTGTTCAACATCTGTTAAATGGTGTCAAAACTAATTGGAAATTGATTCATGAGTTATTTTTAATTTTATAGTCATTTGCTGCTAAAATAAAAACTTCATCGGTGTCGCTTCGAGATGTTGTGGTCGATCAGACATGGATTCATCATTATACACTAGATACTTATCAAAGCACTTGATTTCTTTCGAGAAATCTGTTCCAAAGAAGGCGATGATGGTCCCGTAAGACGGAAATATAAAGATTTCTTTGAATGCGAAGGGCGTCATCATACTCTCGGACTTGTTGGGAGAACAACCCATCAAGGACAATACCACTGTGAGTTACTCCTTTCTTATATCGTATTCATAACACAGATTTTTACTGAACTACCCTCATCATTGTTTAAATAGGGTTTCGTCTTATAATCATCGATACATGTGGATCTATTCCTGTTGACATAAATGTAAAATGTTACATACGTCAACTTCCATACTTTAATGTATGGAAGATGACGTATTTCTAGCTCCCTTCCATCCCCTTATAGCAAAATAATTTTGGAGAACTACTTCTTTTTAAATTCTTCTAAATATTAAGAACACAATATGGTAAATGTGATAATCCCAAAGTTAAATTAATTTTAAAACCTCTTGCATCTGAAATAATAGTGTTCTAATTTTGAGTGTTGTTCTCTCTCTCTCTTTCATCGTAGGATGAAATCTTCGAGTCTCAGACTGAATCTCGTGTATTATTGAACTATGGAAGCGTGGAAGAACCCTTAAAATCAAATTGAAAGTTAAGTAAATGAGGAGAGGCGGGTAGTAGCATTTCCAAAAAAAAAATGCACTCCTTCTAAGTAAATTAATCTAAAGATTTTTTTTTTATTTATTTATTACCTTTCGGCACTGGACGAAACATCAGGGAATGTTATTCTACCCTGTGTCCCGAGAAGGGGGAGAGAGTTGTGAGTGACCTTGATGCCACTGCAGTTTCAAACCCTGGACCAGTGGGTCTGAAGTTGACCGATCGCTTTTTGCAATGCCTCCACCAACTAGGCTGAAAAGACGTCTCGTCAGGCTAGTTAGTAAGGCGTTTTAACTTCTAGCATTGTTGTAGAAGAGAGTCACTGCATACTCCCCCTCCAGTATCATTGTGAGGATACGAAGAGAAACAATGGTTTGTACAGAAGGTTGCTCTAATTTTTTTCAGCCATTATTGCAATTGTTATTCATCCCTTCCCTGTTGATTTGCGTTTTGTTTGGTACAGTTTCCCTTTTGAATCATCTGCTGTCTCGTATTGAGTGGCGGGTCTCCTCGACACTTGCGCCAGAATATCACTAGTCGTGATTTTGAGTGCGTTTGTCTTAGTTACTCCATCCCGTGCCCCGTGGAAGGGGAGAGAGTTGTGGGTGACTTTGATGTTGCTGCTGCTTCGAACCCTGGACCAGTGGTCCGAAGGAAAGTTGACCGGTCGATTTCGTTATGCCTCTACCAACTAGGCTGAAAAGACGTCTGATCTGGCTAGTTAACAAGGCGTTTTAACTTCTAGCGTTATTGTAGAAGAGAGTCGCTGCAACATCTTATTAAAAATCCGTCGATTAATGTAAGTTCAAAAATTGATTAGTTGTTTATTAATGTCGCACAAAGAAATAATACGAGAGTTATTGACAACTGATTGATTGATTATTAACATCACACGAGGGCTACTGGCGATGGACTGAGTAATTTTGAATCTCTGTCATGCGACGAGGATAACACTGAGCTGGCATCTTACTTTCCTAACTTCCACACCATGTCAACAGGAGGACTTTGAGCCTTATGGATTTAACGTGCATCATAACCATTACAAAACGAGTCTCTAATGGTATCAAAACTCGCACTCATGACGCAATGAAGACAACGCTAGCCACGAGTTCATGACCATGACCATGACCATTTAGCTTCCACGACAATGGATAATTGGCATCGGAAGATCACGTAATTTTTATATCAGTGGGCCAGTAAGTGAAAAATTATCAAGATAGTAGTAACATTCATTTAATTTTGTATGGTATTAATAACATCAGATCTTAGCATATAACCTTCCATCAGTCGATCTTATGCGAGGTGATTCATTAGACTTCAACCATAACCAAACAGATATTTGTCAATCGCTAAATGGAAAGACACCATACCGTTAATATCGACATTTTTCTGTGCCTGACTTAACTCTTATCCCCGCCTTCATCCGCAGTAAAATCTTACAGTAGAGCCTTTCTTTAAACAGAAGAATGAAATATTAATTTCTTAATTTTTAGATGTCATGGGAAGTTTGGTGTAGAGGTGAGGATATATGAAGAGCTGGAAGCTAGTTCGACTTCGCCATCTTACAAAATTACGAAAATATCAAAATCACGAGGCTAATTGCCTTTTTAATGCGGACTTAAGTCGAGCAGAAACAGGGAAAAGTTCAGCAAAGAAAGAAAGAATTTAAATCAAATTTCTTATTTCGGCGGTTTGTTAGTTAATTCGGAAGAAACCCAAATGGATTGTTTTAGTTTTATGCAACAAAGGCTATTATCTCAAAAATTGAAATTCAAATTATGTTTCGTGAGCTCATGGACCCGTGTGATGACCGGGAATGACAGAATAGTCCCACTGTAGCTCATGCATGTCGTAAGAGGCGACTCAAATGGGTACCCAGCGTCTGGGGGTATAGCCGGACACCCTGCCCCTGGGGATTATATCAGGGGATCTCAAGGACTTGCCTTCTAGGTCTGTTCGGGCATCATAACCCCGAGTCACCCTAGTGATCTTTTTCATTCCTA
This sequence comes from Nephila pilipes, assembly GCA_019974015.1. Lineage (NCBI taxonomy): Eukaryota > Metazoa > Arthropoda > Arachnida > Araneae > Nephilidae > Nephila > Nephila pilipes. Next base: position 236,325 of record BMAW01104180.1, read on the forward strand.
TGGGTTTTACTGTCTTTGGTAAAAACGGGTGACGCGCCCCCGGGTTGTCCTAGCAATCCTTCTCTATTTTCGACCCTCCTTCTTGTCAACCAACTTTTGTCTTTTCTTTAATTTATTCACGTCTAGACCACAGATAAATCTTGCTTGGCGCAGCATAGCCATAGTTGGCTCTTGCGCCAATAACCTTTACATTCACTCACTCACACTCACATTCGTGAGCTCATGACCAACGTTGTTTTCGAATTGTTAGAGTCCTGAAACCACTAAAGACCCATCACATAGCAGGGCTGATGCACTTTAAATTTATAGAAGCTGAATATTTTCACTTTGGGATCGTGGCTTACCTTTTTTAGATTTATCTTCTTTTGGGAATCCTGATCCTAAGGTGCTCTAGTTATCTTTTTCTTTCCCTTCAGGTTTTTTTTCTTCGATAAACATGAGTACTATCTCAGAGATACCTTAGCGATCTTTCTCCATTTTCGAGTATTCTTCTCGTCAACTAATCCCCCCCCCATACATTTTGCATAAATCATTGGAAATAGTTACACTTTGTTTGACGCAGTAAGGCCATATCCGACTTTTACGCCATTGAATTTGACTATCACTCACTTGGGATGGTGAATAAGTTTGGAGAGCAGGATGCTAGTTCAGGTGTCTTCCTCGTCAATGGATCGAGGTTCAAAATTGCGAGATCCGTCTCCAATAGACCTCGTATTGCTTCTCAATACGACGTTAATAAGCAATTAGATCACATTAATCACAATTAATATGTAATTTATTCATTTGATTAACTGATTGCATATAACACAACACTGAGGAATGAAATGGGGGCTTTAGTTTGGCTTTATTAACGTCGCACTAGAAGCAGCACGAAGGCTATTTGAGCTTACCTCATAATTTGAACCTCGGTCAAATGACGATGACGACACCAGAGCTGGCACCCTCCTCTCTTAACTTCCACACCATATCAAAGGGAGGACTTTGGGCCCCGACAGAGCGAAATGGGGGCAATAGGGGACTGACCTAGCAATTTTGAACCTCGATCAAGTGACGAGGAAGACACCTGAACTGGCACTCACTCCTCTCTAAACTTTCACACCAAGCCAGTGGGAGGACTTTAAGCCACAACATATTTGACATGCATCACCCCCAACTATACGACGGGTATTCAATGGCAGCAGGTCTCAAACCCACGACTCGATTAAAACCTCTGACAGAGAGTCCGCGACCATGACCACTAGGCTACCGCGGCCTCCATTGTGATTAGACCCATGAATACTTTTGCGATGGAACAATATCTTTGCTGGTCTATATCCCATAAAACCCATAAATAAATAAAACTTTTTCTAATTCAAAACTTTCAAGAATTTTAAACATCTAATCACCTACCTAAATGGTTGGAGCACTGGTATTTGGTGGCATTTTTTTTTTTTTTTTTTTGGCATGGTATTCATCAAAAACGATCGTTTCGATTATTAAATAAATTCAATTTAATTGAACATGGAACTCCTCAGATATTTTTATACGGATTTCAAGAGTGGGATAGTAGTTTGACGCTGTTCTCGTCATTGGACCCTATTTTAAAACTAAGATATCCCATTCCAATGATTGGTTTCGCAGCGCTTAAGAGTAACATACTTATATAACCAAATGAAAATCAATTCTATCTCTCAAAGGCAGAATTCTTGAAGACTTTTATGTATCATTATTATGTAACAAAGTTAAAGAACAACATTGAATAAGAATTGAAACTATGATATTTGTCATTACTATTCGATTGTGCTTGGTTGGAATATTATATTTTTCAGCAAATTGTGAGTAAAATCGGATTTTATGCCATGTGAATACTCTTCCTAATGACATAGAGGGGATCTGTATTTTAAGAAACACGCAAACGAAAATGTAAACGTATGTTAAAAACTTACGGACCAAAATTCACATTCTTGTTATTGGTCTACAGGGAAATTGAGGATTGAACCTTCAAGCTTTTCTTCCCCCCCCCCCTTGTACACGGCTCTGACTCTTCCTTACAAAAACTCACTGAGTTATCAAAAATCGTTCATTTCAAATAAACCGTTATCTCACCGATTGTACAAATTTGGCGGTTTCAAAACCCTGTCATCAAAATGGTTTTCTTACCAAAACACCCTCACATCTTACGAGTGAGCCCTTTGGCGACTTGAGTGAAAGGCCCGGCAACCCTTGAATGAGCCCTTATAGCGCAATTCCATCGCCCTCCTCAATTCTTTCCACTTACTTAAGCGACGATTTAATGGCAGTGCCTAATTGGGCGTAAGTGATGCCCTCACACGGCAGCGTGGGCGTCCGCGCCTCAAAATAGAGCTTCCCGGTTCGCCCCGCGCGTTCGCTGAACAATTAACGAATAGCTATTTGCAATCCAAAAGCACCGCGTTCCATTCCCCGGTGTATTATTCGCAACATAACGGCACTCAACCTGAAAGTGTTTATGAACAAGCGGCGAAATAGTTATTCAAAGGAAAAGTGTCTGTCAAGTGTAAATATTGCATCTGCGGTAAATGGAAAATTACTGCAGCAGCACAGAAAGGCTTGTTTTCAGCCAATGACGTTGCGGAATTTTTTTTCCCGATAGAGAAATAACCTTTTTTTAAGCAACTCGGGGAAAATGTTGCCGCATTTGCTCTTTTTAAAATTAGTAAGTTCGCTCATCAAGAAGAACTTTTTCTTTCCCTAAAAATGCAGATTAATCTAAATGTTTCTGGACTTTAAAGCATCATCCATGCGAAACCAAACCATACTTGTATCCAGAAGGGCTGCCTCAAAGCAGTCATAAAATTCTGAATAATGTTATATTTTTTCAGTCAAATCTTGATTCCAGTTTACATACGATTTAAGGTAATACATAAATCGATAAGTGAATAAAATATTTAATTTTTATGTTTGCTTCACTTCAATCCAATAAAAAAAATAGGGAAATTTACTAAGACATATTATTGAAAATTGAGTTCATTAGTGGTGAAAGCAGATATCAGACATATATTGCATATATATTTTATTTCAATCCTAGAAAAAAATCAGGAAAAATTTATTATGAAGTAGTTTTGAAAATTAAGTTCCTTACTGGTGAAAGCTGACATCAAAAATATACGCAAAAACAAGATAAATCTTTGAAAAGTGGTCAGGTACGACATTTTTGGGTAACTAAAACAATAGTCCCTAGAGTGGCTAAAAATTTTTTTCTTAATTCTAGTTCTTATTACAATAGAAAATTTTTGTTCTTGGTATGGTATTCTTGACCAGAGAATTTTACCATTTAAGCATTTAAAATCTAAATGGGCTCACTTTTATAAGAAAATGGTTTTGTAATTTTAAGCCATAAGTGACATATACACAAGAGGTAAAGGTTACTATACATTCCTCACAGAAAGACAATTATTTTAATAGGTATCCAATTTCAAATTGTGGCCGCAATAGCCTATTGGTCATGGTCGGGAACTTTCGGCCGGCATTGTTTCTTCAAGTCGCGAGTTCGAGCCTTGATGCCCCTAAAGACCCACCATGTAGCCGAGGCTAATGCACGTTAAATCTGTCGAGGCCTAAAGTTCTTCCATTGGCGTGGTGGGGATGTTTAGAGAGGGAGGTGCCAATTCAGGTGCTATCCTCGTCACTTGATTGAGTTTCAAAATTACGAGGTCCGTCGTCAATAGTCCTCGTGTTGTTTCCAGTGTGGCGCTAATGAAAACAATCATAATTCAATTTCAGATACTATTAATAATTAATTTAATGTTTGTAATTATGTGGAACTGTTACATGTATTGGATTATTAGTTTCCTTGATTTTTTTTTAATTTATGAGAAAGATTCCAATAGTACTGCTTTTGACCACACATGACGTTGCCAAGGCAAGTTGGTATTACCATTGCATGAAAAGTTAGGAGACGGGAGTGCCAGCTCAAGTGTCGTCCTCGTCACTTGGCAGAGATTCAAAATTACAAGGTCCGTCGTCGCCAATAGCCAAGCCTTAGTGAAATTTATGAATTTAGAGAAATGGACAATAGTAAACTTCTCCGATATTGAAATTAAAGGAAACGATAAATTATTAAATTGAATATATTTAACCTAAATATAATTAAAATTAAATCAAATGATAAATTTTTACATTGAATATATTTAAGTTAAAAGTAATTAAAATTGAAGCAAATGATAAAAAGAGTCATCTGGTACGCGAAAACGCCCCACCTAACACAATACCCCTTAGGTGGCTAAAAACAAACAAACACGAATTGCCTTTACTAAGCGTGGCCGTGGCAGCCTAGATTTAGTCGAGAACTTGCAGCCGTGGTTTTCGTCGAATCATGGATTCGAGCCTTTAATCCACCAAAGACCCTCCGTGAACTCGGAGGTGATGCACGTTATAACTGTAGAGGATGAAAGTCCTCCCGTTGGCGTGGTGTGTAAGATGGAAGAGGGTACCAGCTCAGGTATTATCCTTGTCACTTGACCGAGGATCAGAATTACGAGGTCCGTCGCCAATAGCCCTCGTGTTTCTTCTTGTGTGACGTTAATAAAACCAACCCTTTCTTAAAGGGTTTATTGTATTTTGTAAACACGGGTGACGTACTCCCGGATAACCTTGCAATCCTTCGCTATTTTCGACCCTCCTTATTAATCAACTTTTGTCTTTTTTTCCCTCCTCAATTTTCTGAAACATCTAGATGATAGTTATTCCTAGTTTGGGGCACCATAGCCATATCTGGCTCTTGCGCTATCAAACTTCCTCTCTCTCACACACAATACTATATAAAGGAAACACGGATGACGCACCACCGGCAAATCCTGTTGATTTTTTTCGTTTTTCTACCCTTCTTTTTTGTGTCAAACAGTTTTTACCTTTCTTCCTCCCCCTCTCCCCAACATCTAAATTGCAGGTACACTTTGTTTGGCGCAGCATTGCGAGAGATTTGGCTCTTTCGATACAAATCTCAATTTCACTTAACCAACTCGAGACGTCTCGCATCCGAAACGTTCAACTTCACGCGTGTTGTTTGACACTATCACCGGAATCAGCTCCTCCGAGGAGCAACTTTCCTGCGCAGAAACTGTCTGCTTCCACTCACAAGATAAATGAAGAACAAGAGGGTGTCTGGCGAGGAATTTGCAACACCCTCGCCGAGCGGCCCTTTTTACCATTCTCCTCGAGTGGCAAGGGTCGCGTCCCGCGGAGCTTTTGAAAACACAACACGGGTGTCTAAAGTGACACTAATGTGGCCAGTTCGGCCTTTGTTATTGCGGTTTTGTTCTCTTCTGTGAGAACCAATCACCCACTTACCTTCTTGGCTGAGTCGTGACTCAGGGGACGTCGGGGCACCTGCGGATGCAGTGAGTGATTTGCTTCTTGTTGAAAGTGGTGGCTCACGTGCGAGGAATGCGAATCGCACGCAGGTGGCAAAACGGTTGAAGAAAGGTATGTGGGTTTCTGGTGTTGCTCAGAGGAGGGGTGATGGAAATGACGCTGAGAGATGTTTTTATTTACGCGGTGTTGCAAAAATACCTCTTTAATATTTCAAAATAATAATAATAATAAATAAATAAATTCCACAAACTGATGTGTTAGCCTGCTATTTTCACAAAAATAAATAACATATGGTGTGAAATGGGGGGTCCCCCCCTCTCTCTCTTTTACGAGGGTAAAATTTTAATAAAGTTTTCCAACCGTGGTGCTATTTATGTTATCGATTACTAACTTTTATTCTTTTAAGTATGATGAAATTTTGAAGATTTATGGAAGTGGTTCAAATGAATGTTGAACCTTTCACTACACAATATTAAAGTTCCATAGGTTATTAGCACAATAATACACTTACTCAATGGAGTGTATTAAATATATCTCTTTAATGATTCACAAGACACCTGCACGTGGTGCCTTCACATATAGATTCTTTTTACCACTTCACTAGCATACACGACGAGCGCTTCCCGCTCTTCCTCAGTTACGGTTAGAATCAACAGTTACCAACTCCTTATTTACAGGTGGCGCGGTGATAGCACATGCAAGCGTTAACAAATGTCAATAAGTGCTGACTTAGACGGACTTGTGAATCATTGCCTGAGAACTAACAGCTAAAATCGCTTGGAAATTCGAATTTGTAGCGCAAATAAACTTCGATTTATTGTTTTATTAATGTCGCTCTTAGAAACAACGCCTCGGACCAAGAAAGTGACGGACCTAGGTCAAGTGACGAGAACGACACTTGAGCTGGCACTTCCTTCTCCAAACTTTCACGCTTCACCAACCGTAGTACTTCGGTAGACTTAACATGCATCAGCCCCGCTACGCGGCGTGTCTTCGGTGGCACCTGGAATCAAACCCACAGCTAGAGGTAAACAACTCTGGCTGCGAGTTCGCGACCACGACCATTAAGGTGCCGCGGCCACCAGGTGGACTAGCGACTCATTCCAGTAGTACTAATAGTTAAAAGTCGTTTGGTTGAATTTGCGATACAAAGGAACATCAAAATTAGGTAACTGTTCATTGCATTTGCTCCCGAGCTTCCTCCCTTACGTAACCCTTGGTCATATCTTTTTTCTAACAAATCATCTTCATATTATTAAAAAAATCTCCATCATACCATCTAAATATATTACTTCTAAAAAGCTTGGTTTGGTTTTATTAACGTCGCACTAGAAGCGACTCGAGGGCTGATGGCGATGAACCTGATAATTTTGAACCTCGGTTAAGTGATGAGGACGACACCTCAGTAGGCACCTACTCTCCTAACTTCCACACCATGCCAACAGTAGGAGTGTGCGCATAGACAAATTTAACGTGCATCAGACCCCAGCTACGCGGAGGTTCTTTAGTGCTTTCAGTGACCCGTGTGGTGACCGGGTATGACAGAATAGTCCCACTGTAGCTCATGTATGTCGAAAAAAAATGACTCAAATAGATACCCAGCGTCTGGGGGTATAGCCGGGCAGCTTGACCCTTGGGAAAATATCACTTCCTTCTTCAGGTAAGTTCGGGTATCACTTACCCGAGGCACCCTAGTGATCTTTCTCTTTCCTATGGGATTTACTGCCTTTGGTAAGCACGGGTGACGCACCCCCGGATTATCTAAGCAATCCTTCTCTCTTTTCCTTCTTGTGAACCAATTTTTGTCTTTTTATCAATTTTTTCATGTCAAGACCACAGTTAAATCTTGGTTGGCGCAGCATAGCCACGTTTGGCTCTTGCGCCAATAATTTTCACTTTCACTTACTTAGTGGCTTCAAGGCTCGAACCCGCGATTCGCCGAAAACCACCGGCTGTGAGTCCGTAGCCATGACCACTTGGCTACTGCGGCCACGCTTCTAAAAGGCGATTCTCGCTGGGTTTTTTTTTTTTTTTTTTTTGCGAGTAAAAGATTTTGATTCCGACAAAACGATTAATCGATGCAGAGTTATTGATTGATTCTTACGACCCTTAACACATTTCCGAGTGATGATAGCTTCGAGTTCGTGAAGGTTGCAATCCAGCCATAGGTTCAACTCTAATTCCATCCTCGTCGTGTACTGTCAAAAACTATCGAATGTGAGCAGCCAATAAGGAAAAAAAAATGAATTAAATGTCTATGATTCAATCTGCACGTTTCTAGAATTTCTCAAATTTTTTTAATTTTAACATCCCTCGACCTGAAAAAAAAAATTCTTAAAAGCTCAAAGAAGCCTGAAAATGATAAATAATGAATAAAAATAATAAACTGAAAAGGAAAAATTGTTGAAAACGACAGTTGCGATGATTCAGTTGAGAAATGATATGATATAACGAGATCCAGGTTATAAACTTTCAGAATTTTTAATAATATCAGTATTTATACTTGTAAAAAGTTATTGCAAGAAATTTAAAATTACTAAGAAAGCAATGGAAAAAGCTCTGTAATGCAAAACCATGAAATGTAGAGGATAGACTAATATACATAAAAGGATTTCTCTTTATTTTCTTATACACTTTTATGACACAAACATTTCTTAAGATATATCTCAAGTAATTTTTTTTATCGTTTGCTTTAATTTAATATTTGAATGCTAATTTGAGTTCTTATTGCACAATTGTTCACTTTAAAAAAAAAATTCTGTAAAAAGTTGGCATCGTTCTTGTAATTTATAGTGTTTTAAACGTTTTTTTCAAAAGTATTAATTGAAAACAAGTAATGTTAGAATAAATGATTACTTCTGATGATTGTATGTGTGTGTGCAATCTTATTTTTAGCAATAACGTTTTCATAAGGGCGGAAAAATGTGACAGATTATATATTTATATACAAGATGTGGATATTAAATAACGAGACTGGCTCTGCTACAGAAAAAGTACGCATACATCAAACGCTGACGATTGATGGCTGTTTAGTGTGAATCCTTCTCTTTCGAATACGTTACCTCTGGCTTCTGTAAACAAATCCGTATAACTGTAGCCTTCGTTCGCATTAGAGTTGTTTTTTTTTTTCTTCAGGAAAAATAATAAGTGAGCAACGAATTGTTGTCAAATTTCATGGGAAACTTGAAAAAACGCTACTGAAATTTATAACTCATTGAAAGAAGTGTATGGCAATGAATGTTCATCCCGTGCACATGTTTTTGAGTGGTTCAATCGTTTTCAAGAAAACGTTAAAAAGGATTCCCGCTCGCATCACCCCTCCACGTCAAAAACGGATGACAATATCGAAAAAATTGGAAATCTGGTTCCGTCTGACCGTCGGTTAAGTTTTCGTGCAATCGCTGAGACTGTAGGAATTGTCAAAGAATCAATACAGCAAATTTTACATAACAATTTTAACGTGCTAAAAGTGTTTGCCCAAATGGTGCCTAAAATTCTCACGTTTGAAAAAGAAGAAGCTCTTATAAATGTTTGTGCTGACACTTTGAACGCCTATGAAAGTGACCCAAACTTATAGGAAAGGCTAATAACGTGTGACGAATCGTGGTTTTTTATTTTTACTAATGATCCTGAAACGAAACGCCAATCCATGCCCTGGAAGAGCCCATCTTCACCGGGAACCAAAAAAGCTCGAATGAGCAAATCAAAATTTGAAACAATGTTTTTTACGATATTCATGGGAATCTGTACCTTCACTGAGTTCTTGAAGGTCAAACTATTAAGTAACATTATTACCTTCTCGTTCTTATTGAGTTCCGTGAAAGAATAACGACTGGAATTATGGAAGGACAAGTCATTCCGTATTGTCTGTCAAGAGGTTTCTAGCCAAGTACAGCATCTCAGCGTTAGACCATCCGCCACCCCAGCACTGTTTCGAACTATGGAAGATTCACAGGGAGCGATTAAGAGTTGGTTGATTGACATCGCACTAGAAGCAACACCAGGGCTATTGGTATCGTATGCGGTAATTTTGAGTCTCGGTCGAGTGACCCAGATGACAACTGACCTGGCACCCCCTCTCCTAACTTCCACACCAAGTCAACGGAAGAAATTTGAGCTACGACAGATTTAACGTACCTCAGCCCCGGCTACACAGGGGTCTGAAGTGGTATCAAGGCTCGAACCTACGACCCGATGGTAACTGCCAGCTACGAATCCCCTACCATAACCACTAGACTACCGCGGCCACAAGCGATTTAGAAACAGAAGAGTATGTATTGAAAGTGATCGAAAGTAAATATGAATAAAATCAAAATAAGATGTTTTACAGCTTCAATCTCGTTATTTAATAGCCACACCTTGTGCGTGTGCGTGCGTGCGTACTCTAATAAGGAGAGTAAGGATTGTAAAATGTTTTGTTAGCTTTAAATTTTGTTTGTAGTCGTAAAGCATTTGCCTCATGTAAGTTTTTAATTCTCTTTTTATCTGATTGGTTAATATTGTATTGTTCTTTCTCTTTTCTTTCATTTATGTTTGGTATTTCTATTTACCTATATTTTTTTGGTTCTTATATTGCGAGGTGGTCTTTTATATAGTACACGGTAATTTTTTAATCTTTGTGGAATTTCCATTTTTATAAAAGATTTTTCTGTGGACCTGTAAAACACATTAAATACCTATTAATATATCAAAAGTCATATTCAGAATTTATAAATGTTTTATGTAATATTTTTTATTATTATTTCTTCGTTATTTATTTATTTATTTCATTTGTTTTCATTATTTTTTAAACCAAGGTATTTTATATATATATATATATATATATATATATATATAGAGCATATATATATATATATATATATATATATATATATATATACATATATATATATATATATATATATATATATATGTTATATATATATATATATATATATATATATATATATATATACATATGCATACATATACATATATACTGAAGTTTGTCTCTCTGCTGTTCTGTCATGTATTTGTTCTCTTTTGTAAGTGTTTACAGGGATAATTTTGTGGTTTCTTTGCAGGCATTTCAGATTTCGAAAAAAAATATTCTGCCTTTTCTTTAATTTTATCTTATAATCTAAAACACTTACATCTTAGGACTACTTGTACCTTATTGAATTCTATTCAGTTTCTATAATCTCTTGAAATTTATTCTCAACCATTTTAATTTTAACGTATCATTTTTACTATATATATATATAATGAAACAAAATTATATATATGTTCAATCAGTATTACAAATCTCATGTCACAAAAGCATCACAACATATAACAAACTAAAAATATCAACCTATTTCACCCATTATTAATAATTTATATATATATATATATATATATATATATATATATATATATATATATATATATATATATATATATATATTTAACGGAAATCATTAAGAAGCCAAAATAATATTAATGTAAATAAAATTTAAAAAATTTAGGAATAATTAAACAATCTAAAATATATATAAAGCCTAAAAACACAAAATAAAAAAAAATCCTTTAAAGGACCAGAAAATTAAAAAAGAAAGCCAAGTGAAAGAAAAGTGAAGATTTAGAATAATGGAAATAACACATTTAATACTGTTCCATACTTTCGGAATGGAATGATGTGTGTTTATACTCGTAATTACTGATCAAAGCATCACACTTCAGTGAAATTACACTATCAAAAATATGGCAACAAACCGAAAATTGGCAAAATCAACGATGGAAAATAGAAGGTAAACAACAGAGTAATCGTCAATAGACATGCAAACAACAAAATATCTAAAATATTATAAAACCAATTAAAAATCTAAAGAAGGAATATATAATTCCATGTAATAACACAACTGTTGAGGTTGTAATTCTATGATTCCATGTAATAACACAACGTGAGTATAACCACTAGAAAATAAACTATTATGTTATGATAATGTAGGATATTTTACGTAAAAAAAAAAATTCAGTAGAACTGAAAGAGAAATAGAACCTAGACATATCCGGCAATGGTTTGATTATTGGTAGCCCTAAGCAAACATACTCTTATAGATGTTAAGTGAATACCTCTTTGTATTTCGAATGTGAAACGAAGACGAACAGAAGCAGGAACTACACAAAACGTGCCATCAATATTACAACACAAATATTACAGCAAAAACCCAATTACGAAATAATCTCGACATCGTGAGCCAACACGCCTGCGCGCAACTGCAACCGTAGCGGAAGCAAAATCACGAACAGATATTTCACTTACAAAAAACACATTCTTTTTTTTCCCCTCCTTGTCCAAGAATATAGTTGAAAGAAAGTGAAATATAAATCTACGCAAGGTGTCTCCACCCTCGATGTCCCTCCTCGCAATCCCTGACCTCGAGGTAATCTCCCGTAAAAAACTGGTTTGACGCGCTGCCACCCCCGCCGAGTTTTCGCGCCTTTTTTTGATACGTTCTAAACAGCGGCCATTGTGCTGGATCGGCGGGAGCTCTCGGGTTCTCTTTCATTCGAGCGGCCTTTTCTGAACCTGGTTCCCGCGGAGCCCGACCGCCGGGGTGGTTCGAAAAAAGCAGCGGTAGGTGGTGCCTTATTTTTCAGGTGTCTTATCTCTCCTTTGTGGGACGTTTCGCAATATTCGATTTCGTCGGGTCTGTTTTGTTCAGAAGAAAAGAACGATTGGTAGCTGTCATTTGTCTTTTGTGGATTTGATTTATTTAAATATTCGGCTCAAGAATTCGTTTTCTTTTGTTTCGCTTGCCTTTCTTTTCTCCTACTGACCTAGCTAAATTATAACTAGAGCTTTGAATTAGCATCCCTATGACTTGAATAAATAGTCTGTTAGCAATGATTTCTTAATCTTGAACAACTATCCAATGACGAGGTCGATATATGAATAGGCACCTCATTCCCAAACAGCCATTTTATGACGTAAGAGTTTTGAAGTCTTACTTCTTGCCTGCATTATGAGATAATGGTGAAATAAAAAATATTTTTGCTGTTTATCGTCCACAACGAAAGTTACACCTTCTTCCAAATCTTACTTGGGTAGAATGGATATATATCAAGTATCCAGAATATTAGAAACATCAATAAATCTAATATATTCATATCTCTTGGAAATATACAAGATTAACAGGACTTAAAAGCTTGCTATTCAGTTTAAATTTTCAGCCTTTAAATATAAAAAAAATTGATGTTTGGAGTTCCTTTTTTCTTGGGTTTCCCCCCCCCCATCAATTTTATGGTTCAAAGGTATTGATATGAATAAGCTAATTATAATCATCTCGGAAAAACCTCAAAATTTGTTAGTATCCTTTCGAAAATGTGGATTTTCATTTTCTTTTTAAAGTGTTTTTTTTTTTTTTTTTTTTTTTTTTTCGTTTCATTTTAAAAATGTTTTTGTAATCCGCATTTAGAAAATTGATTTAAAACTGTATCTCTAAGAATGTGTTCCAAGTTCATGATAATTTTTTCAAAAGCGAAACAAAAAAAAAATATGAATTAAAATGTTATACATACACTATTCAAAAGAAATTTGCAACATTTTAATAACAATGAAAATACCCCTGTTTGGTTTGTTTCTTTCTTGATAGTTTCTTATAACCTAATTTCACTGTTCAAGGTACTGAACTTTTTTCGAAAGTTATGTAATATTTACTCCCTTTTTTTTTTTAAAGCGCAAGCTTCAGTTATTTGACTTTTCTCTTTATCATTTGACACATTCAAAACGCAAATTCTTCATATTTTTCTTTTTTTTACAAAAAAAAATCAAACCTACTTAATTCACAATAAAATATACTTCTTTACATAGAGTGGACCCATAATCCCTGACACATTTTGAAATTTAATCTAAAATCAAGTAATTGGCTTATGAGTGTGTAATTTGGAACAAAATGCATTCCACGTTGAAAAGTCTTGTTTATGTAAATAAATAAAAAATTATTATTATCAATTCGGATTCATCCATACATGCTTCTGATTGACCTTGAATTCAGTGTTTCAATTCGAAAGATTGTTTCTAAGGGAGTGAATCAGAAACAACGACTCGAAGTTCGATCAAAAAAGGTGCACACATTGAAGTAAGATCTTTCTATGACTAATTAAATGAAATAAGGTATTTAAATATGTGTATATGAATGATATACATTTGTATAAATACTATGTGTCTGCTGTTAAAAAAGGCATGTGCTAAATTTTTGAAGGGGAATTTCGTTCTTTTTTAATGTGCTAACATGCTGTTTTGTGAAAATGGCATCAACAAAAATGCGCGGGCGTAAAATAACGGATGTATGGTGTTAAGTGTAAAATATTGGCATTATAATGTAATAGAATTATTTTGCTTAAGGTATATTTACAATGTTCAGATAAATTTAATTAGTCATCCAAGGGGCAGTTGTTTTAGTTGGGTCATTTTTGGAGTACCAGATCAATTTTTTAACGTTTGCTTCAATTTTAAATACATTTAGCTTAAATATATTCAATTTAATAATTTATCGTTTGCTTCAATTTTAATTGTATGTAGCTAATATAATATATTCACTTTAATAACTTATCGTTCCCTTTAGTTTTAATATCGGAAAAGTTTGCTGTGGTCCATTTTTCGATATTTCATCGTTTACTTTAATTCTTATATTTAATTGGATAAATTAATAATTATTATTTAAAAAAAAAGCGCACCTTGGGTGTCTTTTGCATAGAATTTTTTTAAATTTTTTTTATTATTTTAACATCTGCTTTTCTTTTAATTTCCGAACAGAATATTAGTGTCTACTTTAATAATTTATAGTTTGCCTCTTATTTCAAAACTTAATTTAGTAATTGATTTTTATGGCAGAATCGCCTGCTTTTAATATTCTCGTTGTTAACACTGGCGACGCTTGAGTACATTAGAATGCTTTGCTTGTAAAAATCAAAATGTATTAGGAATTTGAAGGTGTTTTCTTGCCTTCATAGTAATTGCTTTTGTGGGTCTTGGGGGGTCGGACACACATTTGATTTAAGCTAATTAAGATTCCTTTTGAATAACTCCACTTTTTCGAGAGCTTAACAGGGAAAAGAAAAAAAAAGAAGAAGAAAAGATTTATAAAATGAGTTTAGCAAAGCCAATTTCAAATTTTTATTATTATTTATTTATTTTTAGGTTAGAATGCTATCTATGAGAAAAACTTGAATTTATTTTTTAATTGCACAAAAAACTTTTCTTTGTGAGAAACATTTTATATCCAAACTGCTTTTTCATCAGATCCAATTAGTTGATTTTATTTAAAATAAACTTTTAAAATGTGTCACGAACTTTTGGTCATTAAACTGAATGACAACATTCAGCGAACGTTAAAAATAAGTTAGAATATTTCTTACCCTTTTTTTTTAATCGGAAAACAATATTTTTTTACGAATCAGAAAATAAGTTATGAAGTCGAAAGGAAAAAAAAACCACCAACATTATATCGTTCACATAATACAGACTTGCATTTATTTTCAAATGCTGCATTTTATTCTCTAAATAAAGTATTAAAAGAAAATACTTTTGAGATTTAACCATTTTTAATCTTGTTTTAATTTTAAACTATTCAGTTATGAATAAATATATAACAGAAAATTATTTTAAATAGTATTTTATAAATGATCAATTAAAAAAAAAATTTAAAGAGGAATATGGGAATAGTAGTCTTCCTTAGAGTAGATATTTTACTTTCTCATATTAGATTATTCGTAAGACTATACTTAACTATTATTTTCTATGAATCAATATATCAACTGCACTTATTTTTAGCTTTAAGAAATACAAGAGTGCACTTTAAATTTAAATTTGCAGTATATACCAACATAAGATTTTTCAACCATACATTATTAACGTATTTTTCCATTACTATATTTAAAATTATTATATCACAGTTTAATTATTACGTAAATTGTTTTTATTTATTAAATTCCACTTCATAAATTTCCGAGCTTCACTTCTGGGCCAGCATTAGTCAGCAACATATTGAAATCGAAATATCTGAAATGATATTGGGAAAAAAAAATTTAATTTAAAGATTTAAAATGTTTTTTCGACATATACTGACCAATTACAGTAATTCAGAAAAAAATATATCTATATCAAAATTTATTTTAAAAATTTAAACGAATTGTAAAGAATAAAAATGCCGAGAAATTAACACAATTTAATGGTTGAGTAAAAAAATAAATAAATAAATAAATTTTTAAAAATATTTTTCTCAGAAGAAGAAATTTTTATTAAAATGTTGCTACAACTTTTTTTTAATAAAAAATCAACATGGTAGTAGTAGATATTTAAAAATCAATTTTACATCATCAAATAATAATTTACTGGTTACAATAAATAAGTCATTTCTAAGTATCTTTTAGTTAATTTATTTTCGCTTCATTTTAATTGAGATAATTCTTTTCCTGTTTTCCTACCTTTCGAGCGCCTTGAAGAAAAGAACTGTAACTTTAATTTCAAATGAAACTAATTAAGCAAAAATACATTAATAATATACTTTTTTTTAAAGTATAGTAAAAGGTAAATTGCTACTGAAATTCCTCTTAAAATGTACTCCATCCTTTGAGAAAAATTAGTTTACAAAAGCATTTCTTATAATGCTTCCTTTTCAGGAAAAGAATACTTTTTTAATTTCAAAATCATAATTAAACTTATAAAAATGTAATTAGTCGTATTTTAATTTCAAACTTAATTCGCTAGATTTCTAACGCTCTGTAGCATAATAATTACACAACAAAAATATGATTGTGCATAAAAATTTATCTGACTTATAAGAAAAAAAAAGGATAAACTGATTTTTTTTTAATTGAAAAGGGAATAGAAGATGATGTTGAACGTGATTAATGATAAAATTAATAATTTTCCTGAACAAAATATGTTATAGGGAATTTTCTCTTACATATATTTTTTTCAATTAAAAAGGGTAACTTTTTTATACGGAATTTGAATTACGCAAGTAAAATAAATAGCTTTTCGATTATTTTTGAGAGTTTGTCTCTCGTAATTTACTTTTAATATTAAAAGAAACAGCGAAAAAGAAATTTTTCTCGATGCAGACATATTGTTCATTTTTAAAATTTCTATGAGCTTCTCAGATTTCTTATTATTAACTTTTTCAAAGAAAAATTCAATAAAAAGACTGGAAATAATTTTGTACTTCGATTGTTAAACGGAGACAGAAATATGCGAAATACTTTCTTTCGAAGCGTTTTATTCTTTTTCTCTCTCTCTCTTTCCGTTTTCTGTTCCAGAAATATAATTCTATTTTAATGCCAATTGGTAAAAATAGCTTATTGCATTTTTTATGAGAATATAAATAAAGTAACATCGCGAAAATTAATGCATTTGTTATCAGATCATATTTCCATCAAAATTGCACTTCATTTGCAATTCACCAAAGGATTCGGTTGCCGAGGTATGCAGCGCCATCTAGTGTTCAAAAGAGGAGAAATTATGTGAAAGGAAAGAATACAGTAATGTTGATTTAGTTATTTCTGTACGAAAAGCTCAAAAATGTGGGTGTGAAAATGAAGTCAGAGAACAAAATAATGAATTAAGAACTTTCCTCTTGAATTTTTCTTGTTACTGTTTTTTAATTTGACTGAATAATAGTAATTCCTTCTTAATTTGTTACATATATGTTATAGGAATATTTCTAAAAGTTGGATAATCTATCAAAAAAAGGAATGCTTTTCTAATTATTTTAAGAAATATAACAATAAAATTTCAATTTTCTGCAGTGGTCATTTCAATGGAAAAATTCTTATTTGCTTACAAATATTTTTACATTAATGTAAAGTACATTTCAATTTCTCTCAACTATATCTAGCCTTTTTTTTTTTTTTTTTTTTAATTTCTCTCCATTATCCCTAGCTCTAGCTTTAATTTCGCGAAATTATTTAACAAATTAAGGAATTTGTAAAACGAAATCCAACATAAATATTACTAAAACAGAAATGAATTATTAAAATATTAAAACATATTGTTGTAAGGAAATTTCAATATTAATAATACATAATAACAAATTTACGTTATTTAATATACAACTGGAAAATCAGGTAATTTAGAATACGTTCAAAAATTTGATTTATAGAGCTTTCAATGAAGTATAAAAGTTAATTAAAATTCAAGAAATATAATAAAAATTGTTGATTCCTCAGAAAATTTTAAATTTTTTTTTTTTTTGTTTTTGTTTTCCGTTTTACCAAAAAATCATTTTATGACTTATCTAAAACAAGCTTAATGATACTAATATACTGGGGGGGAAATACAGTAACAAATCTTACGCAGATACTCACAGATAAAATATGAAGACCTTAAAATTAATCTGCAGCTTAAAATATTAATCTAAACTCAAAAAAAAAAAAAAAAAAAAAAAAAATGTATCGCATGTAAGATATTTTCTTATGTAAATTAATTAAGAATATTTAAATTTTTCATTTTTGTCTCCCTGGATACTAGAGGTGTGGATATTAATTAACGATACTGACGCTGCGAAGTGCGCATGCGCCAAACGCCAGTGACGTACAGCTGTTTATCGTGAAGCCCTCTCTTTCGAATGCAGTACCTTTCATTTCTGTAACCAAATCTGTATACCCGTAGCCTTCGTTCGCGTTAGAGTTTTTTTTTTTTTTTTTTTGTTTCGCTAGAAAAATAATGAGTGAGCAACAAATTGTGAAATTTCCCATGAAACTTGAAAAAGCTGCTACTGAAACTTGTAACTTATAGAAAGAAGTGTATAACACTGAATGATTATCGCGTACACATGTTTTTGAATGGTTTAAGCATTTTCAAGATGGCCGAGAAGAGGTTGAAGATGATTCACACTCGGTTCACCCTCCCACTTCTAAAACGGATGACAATAATGAAAAAAAATCGGTTATCGGGTTCGATCTGACCGTCGGTTAAGTATTCGTGCAATTGGCGAGACTGTTGGAATCGACAAAGAAACCGTACGGCAAATTTTTTTCACCAAGACAATGCACCGGCTCATTCCACATTGTCTGTCATGAGGTTTTAGCCAAATAAATTTCATCATCCCTGTATTAGAGCATCCGCCTTATTCGCCGGATCTTGTGCCATGCGACTTCTATCTGTTTCCTAAGGTGAAATCTGCATTAAAAGAACAATTTTTTAGTCGCTGAAGCTGTGAAAGGGAAAGTGGCACGCATCCTAAAGGAGACTTTAAGCACTGTTTCGAACAATGGAAGATTCCCACGAAACGTTGTAGAGATAGAGGTGGGTGTATATTGAAGATGATAATAAGAAAATATGTATGACGTCGAAGTAAAATGTTTTACAGCGTCAGTACCGTTATTTAATAGCCACACAGGGCATGAAACAAAGATAATAATCAAAAAACTCTATATAGATTTTCATTAGATATACTTTGTAAAAAGAATAATACGCAAATCTTCTACGAATATGCTTCAAGAATAAGGGTTGAAAGAGGTGAGGAATAATTCATTTAATTTACGTATTTTAGTGTGAACATCATTTTTTTTTTTTTTTTGGTTTTGTTTCGTAAATTCAAATAAATATTTCTTACCTCTAAGAAAGGTATGGGCACTCAAAGTGCGAGGAGGCATCATAAAGTTTTCATTATTATTTAGAAATAATCAAGATATTTGGATAAAATACTCGTACATTCTGCATATTAATTGATTCTGGTGTGCATAATGTAGTAAATTATGGCTATTAAAGTTGTTTGGTTTGGTTTCAAGGAGCTTAAAAATTTAATTATTATTCCGAGGTATAGTAAATTTTCAATTATTACTAAAAATACTCATCGAAAAAGAAACTTAATTTTTATTTATTATTCTCAAGACTTCTCTACACAGTCACCATTCAGAGTTATGCATTTCTCTCTGCGTCTCTTGAGCTTTCGAAGGACGTCTTTGTAGAACTCAGCACAAATCGAATTCTATCTTCTTCATGCTGCGAGTTATTTCAATCTATGGTTTCCTGAAACCAAACAAATTTACATTAATAGTTATGATTTACAACATTATGTGCATGAAGATCAGTTAATATGTAAAATGAATTTTTTCTAGATATCTCGATTTTTTTCTTATATGTACTAAAACTTTATCAAACACCTTCGTACTCTTCGTAGCCTACGGTGTTTTTCATGTATTCATTTTTATAAACACAAAACACAGAGACAAAAACAATTTTTTGAAAATAGTCGTGGCGTATGACTTTTTAACCTTTTTTAAGGTATCCGTACACCTTCGGAGAAAATTTTTTGAAATACATTGATATTTGCTATCAAAATCTTCTTAATGCTAAAATGAAACCTAAAACTATGAAAAATACATTTAATAATTTGCTTTTAATTCAAAAAAAAAAAATTGTAGTAGAAAACATGGTGGAAATAATACATAAATTGATTATCAGAATAACGCTCGTAACTCAAAAGTAAACAAAAACGTCATTATTATGTAAATTTTATCTTATTCATCATAACATTTTTGGGGGCTGGTACTCCGTTCCTGATGAAAATCATATTACTATAATTTTTATTGTGTTTCGAGTCAAATAACTATGAAAAATAAAAATAAATAAAATAATAATAATAAAAAAAAAAAATAACAATTCATGATTTACACTCTTGTTACTAAAAACATATCAATTTTACAACCATGAAAGTAGTAGGGGTTCTTAAAAACTATATAAGGAAGATACTTGCAAAATGTAAATTAATTTGGTTCATAACTTTTTCTGATATCTACGTTGCCATATGTAAATATGAGAAAACTTATTTCGAGAAAAATCAGAAACAAACTTTCAAATGCAGTTAAAAATTAGCTACCGAGTAAAATTCAAATCCCTATAAGCAAAAGGTATAAGCAAAATTCAAACACTATTAGAAAGAAAAAAGGTGTTAAATTTTAAACTGACATTAAAATTAGAAAATTGAAAATTTTGACAAAAATGACGTTTTAAAAGTGTATGGATAACTTAAATCTTAGTAGGAACTCGACTATGACAAATAACTCAAACTCGAACTGTGGAGTTATGATTCCGTAACAATTCTATTTTACAAATTATTTACGAAAATAGTCATAGACATGATTTATTTCGACAAATATGATATATTCTACTACCAAACGATTTATAAGGAGAATATATAATTAATCAACCAAAAGGTAATTTAAAAATTTAATATTTGAAATGAGTTTATATCAGCGCCCTCTTTGCGTGAGTCACGAATTTTAACAAAGACCAATGCAGACATTTAAGTATATATACTTTATATATACATATCTTTTCTGTTAATCTAGTTTATGCAGATATCAATATATATCTTCTTTAAATTTGTTTTATAAAGAGAATAATGCACGTCATCCATTTAGCTAGTTTGTAAAGAGACTAATATACATCTTCTTTCAAGAAAGAAAAAGATACTTCCCATTTTAAAAAGGTTTAAATCAAATGGAATATCACTGAAAAGATATTTGTGGTGTCACAAAAATTTATGCCCCCTTTTGAAAGGAATCACTCATCTGTATCTGTTCTTAGTTATTTTTTTATATATATAAGAGAAAAATTCTGGCATAATTTATAATGGA
>BMAW01104193.1:0-57167 GCA_019974015.1 Nephila pilipes
TTTACTTTTTCGAACAAGCATTCAAATAAATATAATACATTTTATCGAATGTTAATTATATTCAATAAATTAAGTAGAAATTCCGTAGAAATTAATTTACGTTCCCTAATTCAAAATGGCGGGTAGAAAAGACCCTTTAAATACTTTCGTGATTCCGGAATATCATTTGCATTTTACAACATTCGACAGTATTAATTACGTTTAATTAATTGTAATGTGGGTGGGGAAAGCGAAGCAAATGTATTTTAAGAAATCAGTGTCTTCAAAAAAACGTTTCCTCCAAGAAAAAAAAATCTCCTCAATTACATTTTTCGCGAGTCAGCATAGAAAAGAGTATTCCGAAATAATAAATTAAAGACCAGAAACATTTCCCAAGTGATGCATATAAAAGTGCCGTTGAAGTGGAAAGATAAACATTCGACTCCCTTGCCAACGTCAAGAGAGAAATTACTTTGTTGCATCTTGCAATAGAAGCAAAACAGCTCGCCAAAACTCACAAAAGCAGGATAAATAAATAAACAAATCCAGTCTCTGACAGAGTTAGGAGTTTATGTATCGCAAATGTTTAAAGCGACACATGGCATGACGGAACATTATTTTGTTTCCACTGGTAAAAAATGTACTGACAAGAGTTTTTCGAATTTTTGGAGTGTATTTTTTAAGATTGTATTACCCGAAGGCGGAAAGCTTGGAGTCTGAGACCAGTTGTTTCGTTGTATGATGAAATGCTTTTCAAAACAGTCGTATGTGTTTTACGTTTGCTTAGGGTTTTATTTAAAAACAAATCCGAGCTTCGTGGTACAATCTAATAGAGAATCTTTGGGGAATTATTGTGTAAAATGACTTCTTTAAGCCACTTTTCTGCATAAATAGGACATTATTGATTAAATGGGACATTATGTTTCCTCAAATAGGTAAAAATAAACTAGATATCTTTCTTTCCACGTAAGAAAGCATCCTTTGATCTATTTAATTGAATTGTTGCCAATTACATTTTATTCTGATTTCATCGTCATTTAAATCTTATTATTCCATTTAATTTATACACACCAACTTCTATTTTTACATGCTTTTGATTACCTCGAATTGAAAAATAATTTTTTTTTTGATTTAACACGAGTAATGAAAACTCTAAAACTTTTTTCTTCCCTCAAGTTCCCGTACTGATGATTTGTGAATTTATTATACAAAAATAACGAACTTTACTACAACTAGTTTATGCTAATGGTGTGAAAAGCATTCCTAATATAATACTCATATCAGGAGACCAAAGATTTCTTGAGAGGAGTCGATTACCTATAAAAATCGTGAAGCATGCCCATGGTTTCATTACTAGTAAGACATATTGGAAGTTTTTTTTTTTTGAACCAAGAATTTTGTTACCATGATCTGAGCATTCCCTGACTTATTTCGGTGAGGATATTTAAAGAATAATAATTATGAAAACAATAGATGATCTGAAAATTACCATGTTACTCAAAGGATTCAAGAAGTCATTCTCAGCATCTTGAAACACATTTCTCAAAATGTGCGCACACGAGTTCAATTTTGCCTCTTAAATAGGGGCAAGCATTTTAATAGAAAATTTTACTAGATAGCAAAATAGATTTAATTTTGATTTAAATTGTATTCGATAATTTAATTTACATACATGCAAATCTATTTTTTTCAACATAATACATATAGTATGGCATGTATATATTATTTCTGTCAAATTAATTATCACCACATAATTTATTTGACCGCCTAATTTTGGCTCTTTTTGAAGAAATCTCAGTCCATTTTAAATCAAAATGCAACATTTATTCACAACAGAACGAACACAGTACTACACGACAAAACACAAAGCATATTAAAATTAGCTGCGTTCAATTACATCTTGCTTATTCCATGGACATGTATTTCCTCTGCTAGGGCAAAGTGTTGTCTGGAGCTTAGAATATAATCGATGGCGACATCTAACCAGGGTTTAACTAACTAGCGCGTCTGACGTGGGCTTTTGATAACTAGCGAGCGCTATAAGAGGTTTTTTTTTTTTTTGAGTTTATAAGCGAGCGTTATAAGTGAGTTTATATTGCATGATGGGCCTTCATAAAAGTGCTGTAAAACAAGCCATGCCAATAAGGAACAAACTGTGGAGTTATTTGTGGGATGTGTTGGATACTCTTAATCAAAGTTCAGGAGATCTGTATCAATCTTTAATATCAAGAATTCTTCTTAAATTGAGTAAACATTTTAAGTAAGTCAGTTAAGTACATATGAGACATTCACAAAGAAGTAATTTTTTGTATAATTTCTCAACATATTTTATTTTAAATTTGAGTCAATTTACTTATACTAACTAGAAATCGATAATTTAATTTACTTAAATATTGTATTAGTTTAACACTCAGGATTATACATGGGTAATATTCTATCTGAAATGAAATATATTCTTTATGCTGTAGATTTCTTCAACAATAAAAGGAGTTGAAAGCACTTAATAACTTACAAGAAATTTCTTCCTTTCTAGATTGTTAAAAGATCTCCAAAATACGAAACAGACAAAATTGTTTGCACCGAAAGATGATCAAATTTATTAACAATTTGTTAGTTAATTAACTTAATGTAATTTGCCCAACCAGATTACAATGAAATAGGATTTTTGATCATATATTTCATATATTTGTTTTTATTGACGAACGGACCTTATTTAAAAATGATTCTACTACCTTTGTAAATGATAAACAAATTTGTCTTATTTTATGAAATAATTGTATATACGAGGGATATCGTAACATTTTAATTATTACTAAGAAATACCTGATATATCTCGATAAAAATATTTCTACATATTAATTGATTCTATTGTACATAATGTTGCAAATTACGGCTATTCATGTTGATTTGTTTGGTTCCAGGAAAGCGTAGATTAAAGTCATTCGCAATATCGTACAGTTTTAATTCGTACTAAAAATAATATTGGGGGCAGAGAAATTTAATTCTTATATATATTATTCTGTGTAAGAACTTTCTCTCTCTCTCTCTCTCTCCCATATATATATATATATATATATATATTATACGCGGGTTACTTCAACCTTCAGTAATCTTGAAACCAAACAAATCATCCTGAATTGCTGTGATTTATGCAACATTGTGTACATGAGAATTAATTAACATGTAGAATTAATTTTGTCTAGATATCTCGCTGTACTAATTAAAACTTTAAGGTAGCACCTTGAACATATATATTATTTTTAATATTGGACACTGATATCTCATTGTTAATCTTATGTATCAATATATATATCCACTCAATATTACGTACTGCAATGGGCGCGCACGCATTCATATATTTTATTTATTTATTTATTTGGTTTCGCTTCACACATTAACCATCGAGAAACTTTTGCCTTATTTGCTGAAATGGACCTTAATTTCTAATATAAATAAAGACGTTTCTTGATTCTTAATATAACTTAAATTACAATATTAACTTATATTGTGCAGTTTTCAAGTTATTTATTCAAAAATTAACTATTTTCTTATTTAACATTATTTTGTTCTTCTTGTACTTGATTCGTATGCTGATTAATTCAGTATGAATTTATTTCAAGAAATAACAAATAGTTTCTTTGATTGTTTATTTTATCACATCTAATTTGGGAAAGACTTCTATTTTAAAATTATTCCCTTCTGTAATCAATAAGATATAATTTTTTGATTTGGAAGAGTTTTATCCTTTGTTTAGCTTTGATTATATCGTCAACATTTGGTTGGCATTTGGATCAGTCTTGTTTATTGGCAATATTGTAGGGAGACTCATTTTCTCGCAAGGACACAAAAGCCAGATTTGACTCTTGTGCACCGTAAGCCTATACTCACTTTCTATGCCGTTGTTATAGCATCCTTTTAAACTTTGATTCGTAGTTTGCATTCAGCTAAACTTCGATTACCATGATCGACAGATGAAATCCACCTGCGAGTCCAGATTTATTCTCGAAAATGTATGCAAAAAAGCATGAACTGAAGCGAAGTGCACCTTTTAGTTTTATCTATAAATACCTCTCGCTAAGCAGAAAAGTCAAGATAGTTGTTTTCTTGTTGTTATAAGTCAAGATAGTTGTTTTCCGGTATTTTCCTGTTATTACACGTAGCTTCTTAATATACTTATTTGTAATTTTTTATATATATTTTAAGGTAAATCATACTTTTATTTCTATCAAACTGATAGTTCTGAATTAGTTCACTGAACAAAAATCTTGAGCTGAGATTATCCCATACATTTTATTTCACTTACCTGTACATTTTATGCAAATAAATTTATAGAAATTTTTAATAAAAATACTTTAAAGAAATTAACAAAGTCAACGCTCATAAACGTCAAAAGTTAGTCTTCACATATGATATTAAAGTTAGTACAAAGATGTAAAAGCATCAGTTGCTTATTAATGAACTAGAAAATTTCATCCTTCTGATAAATTTATTCATTAATTGATAAAACTAAATTTCACATGACAAATGTCAACCATAGAGACAGACAAAATAAAAGAAGTTTTTACTAAAATTTAAAATCAGAAAGGGTCCTTTATTGAAGAATAAATTTTATTGAGTTTTAATTCTAATTGGGTATCGCGGAGTCGTATACATCAGAAAAGCGTACGTTGCATTTAAAGCATTCTATGCTCTGTGGAAGTACTCAATCAATTCGGTACCATAAGTCATGATATCAGTCTATACCAGCTAACAATTTTTGTTGAAGGAAAATTAAAAATGTTCTATGTTTTGGGTAAATTATCGATAGAGAAGTATTCAAATGTAAATGACCGTGAGTAGCAGTCCAAATTATACTGATTACTTTTGCGCCACAGATTACTTTTTACCACAGGTTTCACATAGTTCATGATAACCTTCAGATGAATTTTTGCCATGGGTAATCTCGATTTTAACAATTTGACATATAAATAAAACGTTGATGTCTCTCAGACCTCATTGTATGTCGAGGGGTTAATCTGCAATCGTTGATCCCCTTTTGTTAGGATATTTTAAAGTGGTAAAAACAATATTCCACTTCAACGTAGCACAGCAATTATTCTTCTAACTAGATGAATATGTTTATGCGATCTACACATTAGCAACAACTCCACCTAAAGGCTCCTATATCGATATTCCCGATATTCTGTGATTTTCTGGACTACATTGCTGCTACCTTATTTACAAATCTCGTATTATAATAATAAATAATAGAAATTGAATAGTTAGTTGAGTAGCTACATACGAAAAAGGAAACAGTTAAATTTTCGGAAAAAAATCCAGTAATAGGCGCATGGGGTTTTCATTACTCTTTCAAACATTAATGGTCCTGATCTTCCAATAGTGTAGCATTTGTCTCTCTCAGATTAAAATACTTTTACCCTCAGTATTTATTAGATACATTTTTGGAGCACAATATCGTTTAATTTCGATCTGGTCTCGAATTTCATTGCAAACAAAATTCAAAATTACTGTCCCACTTAAATTTATCTTTGCATAAAGAAAATGAGGGGTACTGTAGTTATGTGTTCTTTAATTTATCTTTTTTATTGCTACCGTGTGGAAATTCAGCGTAATTATTTATTTTCATATAAGATGATGTTTCGATAGTTGTGTTCTATAAAATTTTGTGAAACCTAAAAAGAGTTATTTTCAGAGATAAAAACGTCGATTGAGTTTCAATATATGCGTGTGAGGGAATAAAGAGTTTTAAGTTTTTATATTCTAATTCTGAATTACATTTAATGAGCTATCAACGATTATAATAATAAAAAATACAGTATAATTGCATCTTGAAATACTGTGTAATCTTTAACAAGTTCAATGCAACCAGCCCCTATTCAATTATATGAAAGATAAATAATTTTGACCATCATTTCTTAGAATTTTATATTAGATCCGAACACCTAAACCAGAATTTTACTTATGATTTCGTGAAATGATTAATGATTTCGTAAGCTTCATTTTTATATGTCGTTCATTCCTTCCTTTTTAGATGTACCAGGGCCAAGAAGAAGGACTGGACTCAAACTCTTTACTCAAGCTGCAGGCCTATTTGGGGCTGGCTTCTGCCTTAGGCAGTGCATCAATAGGCTTCATGGTGGTGAAGAACAGTTTGCAATGCTTCATTGCGAGACAATACCTGACGCAAGCCTCTCTCCTCCTGATGGCTGGGTCTCTGTTGGCCTTCGTCTCCCTTCAAGGGTACAGCGGATTTGTGCTATTCACATGGGTCTACGGGTTCTTTCACGGGGGCTTCCTCTACGCTCTGAAGACCTTCGTCTTTGAGAAGGTACGAGCCCGCAATTTCGCCAGGGCTTGGGGCTATGTGCAAGGCAGCCAGGCCTTACCTCTCGCTATTGGACTTCCTCTCACAGGTAAAGATATTTTTTTTTGGTCTAACTTCATTTCAAAGACGGATAATCGCAGACTTTTCAAGGTTTTCAGAAACAAATGAAAAAGCACAGATATTCGGGCCATCATTCCCCCCCCCCTCAAAATTGGCTAATTTTTAAAAGATTATGAATTTAATGAAATTTCAATGAAAATGTTGCAACCTCGAGCAAATAGAAGTTCAACTATTTAGCTTTTCATATTTGCTTGTTTTCCGACCTTTTCCCATTCCAAAAGGAATTATGTTTAAGAAACCGAACTAACAGTTTTTATTGGTCTTAAATTCTATGATAGGTCTTAAATTCTAACTAAGAGTTTGTGTCGGCAACATTTAATTTTGGAATTAATTTCTTATACCTAATATTTTTATTATCAAGCTTCATATTTTGCAGGGTATTTACAAAAGAATATCCCAAATTTCAAAAACTGATGTTGCAAAACTAAAGAAGTTGCAATAATTTTAGGTAAATTAAATTATAAATAACATTTTCAAAGTTTGTAAAATTTTAAATGTTCAGTGGGACCTCCTTTACAAAAACGAACGATGTCCTGTCAATAGAAGAACTCCGCCCACTTTTTCTACAGCATATTTGGTGTTACAATTTAAATAGCTGGAGCTGTTTTTTCAATGTTCACCGGTAGTGAGGAGAGGGGACTTTATTTTTTAAATAGCCTCACAGAAAAAAAATCGCAGAAAGTCAAATCGAGGCCATTTATTAAGAGAGAGAGTAAGGTCATCTTTTTTTTTTTTTCTGAGACCAATCCATCGCAGCAGCAATTTATCATTTAAGATCCATAAACAGATATGACGACACAGTAAGTTTTGAGATAAGATAAATTAGATAAAATTACAGCTGGTACACCCTCTTGCCCAAAATGATAATGAGCAAAAAGTTGATTTGGGCAAATTTGCTTTTTATGAAATTCACAAGCCTATTCCTTCATATCTAAGGTTGGCTTCTGCGATAAAGCGACCTTTCACAGCAACTCCAATGCTCAAATGTAGGGTGCTGTAACAATTGAAGAAGAATGCGTTTTACCGAAGGTAGTGTGTTTTATGCCGTATCGCGAGACAAAGTTTTTAGCCTATTCTTTTTTAAAGAGTCTGTTATTAGTGGCATTGCTCACTTGGATGTGATACAGTTGTGGGAATCCCTATAGTTAAAAGAATCTGAAGACTTTATTTTCTAGCAAGATACGAGTTCTGTTATTGATATATCGAATACTTATCGTTTATGTTTCGGTTGGTTGAGACGCTGAAAAATTATAATTTTATAAACTTTAAAGTGTTATTTTTAATTTAATTTGTCCAAAAGGACTCTAGCTTCTTTAGTTTTCAACAGTGATGTGAATGTTTATTAACATCGTGCTGAGGAGCAACAAAGAAGAAAGTGATGAAATTCGACAAACAAAGAGAAACAGCAACTAACAATAAGTAATCTTTATTTCGCAACGATATGCATAAAACAGAGAGAGAACAACGTCGGCTCAGTAGGTTGTAGGACACTGTGGACGGCGATACACGAAGCAACACATCTAGGTACAAAGTCAATGAGAGTACGGATGGCATCCTGAGGAATGGCTCTCCATTCCCTGTCTTCCATTTGTCACAGTTATTGTTCTGAACGTGGTAGTGGCAGGTTCTGCAAATTACATTCAATCACATACCAAATATATTCGTGACCACGGTAGCCTAGTGGTAATGGTTTCGGATTCGTGACCGGCGGTTTTCGTTCAGTCGCGAGTTCAAACCGTAGCCCTAAAGACCCACCGTGTAACCGGGGCTGATGCACGTTAAAAATGTTGGGACCCAAAGTCTCCCAATGGCGGGGTGTGAAAGTTAGGAAGGGGGTGGCAGCTCAGGTATCGTCCTCGTCACTTGACTGAGGTTCAAAATTACGAAGTCCGTCTCCAATTGCCCTCGTGTTGCTTCCAGAGCGATGTTAATAAAAACTAAGCAAACCAAACCCAAATAAATTCAATTGGTGAAAGATCAGGAGAGAACAGTGGCCTGGGAAGCATTTATATACCTTGCAGAGCACGTTGGCCGATGCGAGCAGTGAGTGGTCAAGCGGTATCCTGCTGATATAGGGCATTGAGCAACCCCTGAAGGTAAGGGAGTGTTACCAGCCACAGATTATCATCCACGTATCATTGGGCCGTCATAGTACCCTGAATATGAACAAGAAGTGACATGGAATCGTACTCCATAGCGCCCCAAACCGTTATGCCCCGTTAACGCGTGATGGGGCGAACCACAATTGCTGCCGGATTGGACCTGTCTCTAAGTCGACGACACACTCGTACGTGGCGACAATCATTGGAGAAACAGTCATCTGGGAACACGACCTTGTGCCATTCCGTCGGCCAAATCACTCGAGTTTGGGTCATTGCAGACGTTTGTGTCTATGCTCTGGAGTTAATAGTAGTCTTCTTCACTGACGTCATAAGTGTAGGCTACTAGCAGCCATTCGACGAGAAATGGTTCTGGTCGATATGGGAACATCCAGGGAATTTTGAACATGCTGCAGAATGGAGGTGGAAGTGTCTTCCGGGTACGCCACTGCTTGTCGGCGAATGTGTATATATCCACGCGTGCTGATGTCACTCTGGCTGCAATGGCATCCCTGAAACTTTCCACATTTCTTTATTCCGACCATCTTTGCTACAGCCGGTGCACAATGGACTTGCCCAGGTGTGTGTCAGCTGAGATTTGCCGTATGGAACAACTTGCCCTTTTGAATCCGATCAACATGCCCCACGTAAAATCGCTCGTCTTCTGGAACTGCCTCCGTTGACGACGGCCTCAAATTCTATGCTATTAAACGCGTCCTCTGAGACAAGAACAAATTTCAACGATTATTTCCATAGCAGAAATAAAGACACGAGTACTGAACATTCTGCAGGTTCCTTCTCTTATATCTTCTTCAATGTGCGCTGGAGAGCTGCGTATTTCACATCATTCGCATAACTCAATGACGTGCATCTACCCTGAAATTTGCATAATTTTCTGGGCACTCCTTCTTCGTGTTGCATTTTCAGTGTCGCGTAATGTAAAATGGAACCAAAAAAGTATTAATGTTTCCTCTTAACAGGAATTTCTGACGTCATTTGTGAAAAAGATTATTCTTAATTTCATAAAAAAGGAACTATTATATAAAACACACGCGCAAAAGAAAAATACAAGTTCTGAGGATTCAAGAGTTTCCACATATACGGTGTGTATGTATGTCGGCTATTTCAACTGTAGTTTCTTTTAAGAGGTCACAGGACCCTTAAGCTTTAAAATTTTTGATTTTTTGAAAATTTAATATATGTTAGAAAAACATGTTTCCTGAACAGTTTCAAGACAAAAGTTTAACAACATTACCAAAATTTCCAAGTTATACAGCTGGTTTAACCTTTTTTTCGTTTCGAAACTCATCTTAATTTTTCTCAAAGAGAGAGAGAGAGAGAGATTTTCCTCTTTTTTTTAAAATCTAGTAATCCTGACAGTTTGAAATGTCACGAACATGTTCAAAATAAGAATTTTTATGAATTGTACATCATACACATAATTTTTATAAAATTTAAAAAAAAATATATTATATGAATTTTAATTGCATATTTTTTCTTAGCATCTCATTATCTTCTAAGTAATTGTATTTAAATTATTTTCCTCTAACTTTTTAAAAAGTATGTATAATTTCAAAACTAAATATTTTACTACTAAATAACATTACTTTAGGAAATTTTGATCCAAGTTCTACTTAAGCAGTAAAATATGCTTGTATGCAGTAAAATATAAATTTTGTCATTTTAAAATGTGCTCAATATATTTCTTTACACTTTTTTAATATTTCGTTCAATTTACATGAAAATATGAGAATATAAATATATATGAATATTATATTTAAAAGAGTCAAGTTTCTTCGTATTGTTTCGTTGGTGAGTTATATTGGTTTAAAAAATGTTTTTTTTTTCCAAAACACAGAGCAGGCGTCATACACTGTCCTAGAGAGTCCTGAGACCTCTTAAAGTAATTCTTTTTTATAGAAGTTTTAAAATTCGATGGGATATTTCTACTTCTAGATAGAAATTAAAAGTAAGTTTGACACTTTTGAATATAATATTCATAAATATTATAATATTCGATTTTATAAAACTTCATAAAGTTTCCATCGGCTAAAAAACCACTCACGTTAGATAATGGTAGAGCACAAAAGATTTTCAGAAACAACGAAAGATGAGAGATGAATGATAGATATTCAAAAATTAAGTAGCTAAGTAAAAATTGTGCATTAAATTCAGGAAAAACTAAAGCCCTGAACTTAAAGTCTAAAAAGCAGTCATTAGTCTTCTCCGGTAGGTTTAGTATTTATATAAATTATGAATTTCCATTAAGTTGTCAACAGCGATGCTAAATTTATACAGCTGCGATGAATAATAATCTTGTAAAAATCATAATTATTTTTTCATTTTGATGATTTTATATTTGAGCCATCATGGCCTTTTGCGAGATCTACATGTTTGATTAATGAATTTTAATGGTAAAAATGTTATTTTTCTCACATAAGACATTTGAATTCATACTTTCAAACTAAACTGTTTTTTGTTTAAAGAGTGAATAGATAACCTTTTTAAATGCAGATTTTTTTTGAGTTCAACGATCAACGTCTGGGTCAACGATTAATAAAAAACTAAAATAAACTCAATGCTTTCTCTAAAATCTCGAAACAGAATTATTTTGCATTCAATTGATTTTCTCAAATTGTGGAGCCTTTAGAGTTTGAAAATCTCCATTTAAAGTGGTACCAAAAGTATAGGTATATATTAAGATCTGTATGCCATGCAAGCCGAATCATTCGCAAATGGCTCGGCTTGAAAATAGATATGTATCTTTACGTGCCAAACAAAGTTCTCCCAAACCATCCTCTGTCGTTATTTTCTATAAACATAAAGGAGTTTTGCAGCTCAGATCGGGATGGTGTTTGTATTTTGTTGAACTTCTCTCTGCTCGTGAGCCTCTTGATTCCTTCGTGTCTTTATAATGTTTTCCACGCAACTCCGAGATTCCGCGGTCGGAATTAAAATTCTGATGGAAAATTATAAAAGACTTCTAACATTTATTGACAAAAAGAATAAATGTACATTTAGGTATGTATGAAAATTAATCAGAAGTTTTGTGTGGGGGTTACCGACGTCCGTAACGCACCGTCATCTGTAACGTGCGTGCAAAAGTTGTTCCAGAATTTCAATTGTCCAACCTATGTGTTTGCAAAATAGATTCACATTCGCCGCGGAGTTTGTATGACCGTGATTTTATCTAAAGGTGAACTACCATTCTGCGCTACGTGAAAAATATTTTTAACGTATGTGGCAACGGCAGCAAAATATCAAAACAAATTAAATGTAGAATGTGAAATACATCAACAGAGCAAGATTTTGACAGTTTGTGTAAAAGAAATGCAAGGACACCCCCAATCACTAAATGTGATATAAGGGTAGGTGACACTTGGTACATGAGTTAATGCTATTAGTGAGTAAATTAAATTAATCTAAAAAAATTTATTAAAAAATATAATACTTTGTTAAAAAAAATTTACATTAAGTACCTATAATATATTGGTCTATTATAAATATTTTAAGATATGTTTATCAAAGGGTGAGATGGAGTTCTCATAAAATACTTATAGCTCCAAAGATCCGTGAGTCGACAAAGTCTGACGACCATTGGTCAATCTCCTCTTGTGACTTTGCGGTAGGTAGTTGGCTCTCATTCATAGATCGCTGAAAGCGTATTGTGAAAATTATTTCTGCTAACTACTCGCAAATTTATGAACTTAAATTCTACGAGATTGTATTTTTCTGAAATATACTCGCTCCATTTTGTGATATAAAACAATATCACATAAATACTATGTTTTTGATATATGAAATAAATGCCATATATATATATATAAATATATATATATATATATATATATGCCAAAGACGTATACATACAAAGATATAAACAGATACGTTACATGTATGCAAGAGAAATATATAAGGCTTAATTAAGAGCTTTCATTTATTACATGGGCGCATTATGATTCATGATTTCAACAAATCTACATTTATAATTTTAATTCGAATGCAACCATTTATAAATACACCGCCGTATTATTACTAATGTCTTGAAATATGAATCTTTCAAAAAAGACATCATTCAATGTACATTATTCATATCAAGCTTCGAGCTCATGGTTGTTGTCCACACAAAACCTTTAATCTATACCTAATGACTTTACCGTATCTTAAATATGGGCGGCACCATTTGTCCAGGTCTCATTTGATACAAAAACTGCATCAAAACAAATACAACCGCAAGCAAATGAAATGAAGCCATCCCCAAACATCGAACGATTAATACCCAATCGTTTGTTTTTCACCTCTGTCCACAGCCACATGCATATATGCATTAGAAACGATTCATTAAAACTCGATTTTGAACTGTGTGTGCTCACAGCGAGGGGAGATGTTTGACATATTTATAAATTGCAGATGTATTCAGTTGAGATTATTTTTCTATGGATTCTCATTTTTTTTTTTTCCATTTAAAAAAATTCCACGCATAAATTTTGTTTTTTAGTATTATGAAAATATTGCTTAATTCATTGTTCGGAGATATAAGGTTTTATTTATTTTTTATCGAAGGATTTTAATTTTGTCTGGTGAATTATTTTCATAAAATGTTTCAAATAATTTGACACGTGTTTAAGAGTCATGTACAATTGTATAAAATTGTATATGAAAACTTTGAGCCTATCACAGTATGAAAAATACAAGTAAATATTAGAGGAATGTTTTTAAATTCTTTTAAAAAAATCGGTAAATGGTATTTGATGCAATCGTTATTCTGAAATTCTTAATAATTCATAAATTGTTTCTTCTCTGTATATTTTAAAACTATTCACAGTTTCGTTTCAAGTATTTTTTGTTTTTAAATAAAATGTAGGATCCGTGTAAGAAGGTAGAAATAAACAGAGTTTTGTCAATTGAATTGATGATAAAATTACAAGGACGACACTTAAAATACGATTTCTTTACTTTCTCCACATTTATTTAGATGAGGATTTTGAGCTCTGTTTTGAATAATCCAGCTTCCTCTTTCTACCAACAAGTTCTCGTTTTTCAAACCAAATACTCGTACATAATTCTCAAAATAGGAAAAATATCTACCATCCACATGTCTCTGCCCAATTTAAATTTCCCGTTGATTTTAACATTTTCTTCGTTAATTTATGAAAGTGTTAAATGAATGTTAGATTATAAAACGGACAAATATCGAATTATACAGAGTGTTTGCAAAAGAATATTCCAACTTTGATAAGCTACTGTTGAAAAATTGTGGCTGCGATAGCCTAATGGTCAAGGTCGCGGAATCACGGTCAGAATTTTTTCCATCGACTCGTATGCCATTAAAGACTAGCAGTGCGATGGCCTGAGATAAGTTAAATCTGGTAGAGGTCCAAATTTTCCCGTTTGCACGGTGTTGAAGTTTGGAAAAGGAGATGCTTGATTTAAATGTCGTCCTTGTCACTTGACCGAGGTTCAAAATAGAGATCCGTAGCTTCTCGGTGTTGCATTTCAATGTTGCGTAATGTATATATCGTGAGATAAATAATAATAAAAAATAATTAAAATAATATGTATCCTGAGATAAATATCACCAATCGTCCTCGTGTCGCTTATAGTGCGACGTTAATAAAACCAAACCAATCCTGAGATAAATAATAATATTTAGTTATATTAATTAAAAATAATGTCTAAAGAGTGTAAACGTATTGTGCAGGAAATTAATATAAACATTGGAATTTTTATATTGTGGTCTTGAGTTTTGATGTCACTAAAGACCCGCTGTGTAGCAGTGGCTCATGCACTTTAAATTTGTTGGAGTCCAAAGTCCTCCCATTGGCATAGTGTGGAAGTTAGAAGAGAGGTAGCTAGCTCCGGTGTCATCCTCGTCACATGACCGAGGTTCAGAATTACGAGGTCTGTCGCCAACAGCTCGTGTTGCTCCTAGTGCGACGTTAATAAAATCAAACAAACAAAAGATCCAACTTAAAATTTAATTTGAGTACCAAAAATCTTACATTTCTTCTATGAATTGACTGTTAAGTTTGTAACAATATTTTGAATAGTTTGAAAGCTGCAGTCGTTTCAAAATTTTTAATTTCAAAGACACATGTCCCGTACGCTGCCGCGGCAGCCTAGTGGTCATAGGCGTGAACTCGCGTCCGATGTGGTTCATATCACACTTTCGAATCCATATACTACTGTGATGTGTTTAACATTTCAAGAAAATATTTAAACTTAAAAAAAGATTAAAGAATATATTGTCAACACACCATATGATTATGATTTTTAAAAGACCATTAATGGCAACTGAGAAGCTAGAGACGGATTTTTTATGCGAAGGATTGATTGATTAGGTTTATTAACTTCGCACTGGAGGCAACACGAGGGCTATTGGTGACGGACCTCGCAATTCTGACCCTCGGTCTACGTGACGAAAACGATATCTAGGCTGATATCTCCTTCTCTTGTCTTTCACACCACGTCAATGGGATGACTTCGAGCCTCGACAGATTTAATGTGGATCAGCCCCGGCTATTCGACGAAAACCGCCAGCCGCAACTCCACAACCACCAGGCTACTGAGGCCTTATGCGAAAGAAACGTAAGAGAGTTCTTGTAAATCTGTATGTTTTATTTGGGATAATGTTAATTGAAAACAAAGGAATGAAACGTCGTCTATCTTAATATCTGAAGTCAGTAATACTGTACACCACTAATGAATGGCCGTGTGGCAGGTAATGCACGTTAAATCTGTCGAGTTCCTAAGTCCTCCCTTTGATGCGTGGAAGTTTGCAGCGGACGGTTCCAGTACAAGGGCCATCCTCGTCACTGGACCTAGGTTTAAAATTACCGAGGTTTGTCACTAACATCTTTTCTGTTGCTGCTCAATGGGACTTTAATTAACAATCATCATCAAAACACGCCCAATAAGAGTTTGAAAGGAAGGAAGAATTCTTCTTCAGAAGTTCTTTACTTCTAAATGAGCCTCTGGCTACTGTTTTATATACTGAGCTACCCTTCCCTTATGCTTGCTGAAGATTTCACAAAATCCGGGATACGGTCTAAAAATTTATTTCACAAAGCAAATGGTTCCAAAGATTGATTTCCACTCGATTTCAAACACGACCCCGATCAACACAACAGAAGTTGATTCCATTACGCTCCAAGAGACACATCCCCGTTGCCACTTCCGATTTTATAAAATCACAGAAAAAAAGTGAAAGAGAGGGAAAATGCCAGACTTTATTCCAAACTTTAGCTGAATGTTTTTATTCTGTCTCTCTCCTTTCTCCTCGAGCCTTTCGAATTTCCTCTCTTTTGTAAAAATAAACACACTATTTGTAGAAGGAGGGTGTACGTGAAGAACAGCAATGTGAGTTCAATGTTTATTGGTGAGGGGCATCTTCAAAAGAAGACCATGGACGAGTGAAATGTCGTTTGGTCCACCCCCCGGGGGAAAAGGGTGCTTTTCATCGATCCGGTTAAGTTTTCGGGAAAGATTAATTTCGTTCCGCATTATTCGGTTAGGAATGGAAGAAACGAATTTTCTTTTCATGGGGTTGTCTTTCATGGTGAAGGAGTTTTTTTCTTCACTTATTTGATTTTCGTTTGTTGTTTAGGGATGCTTGATGAATCGATCAAAATTAGGAAGAATCAATACAAATTTCGGTGTTACAGTTAAAAAAGGAAGTATACGAGATTTTTTGCGAGATTTATATCGATAGGTGTGTTCACGGTCAAAGAACAGACGATAATAAAAGGCAAATACTTTTCAGATTATTTAATATATTCCAAAGTACATTCAGAATTTTCGACCAAAAAGAATGCATATTAAATTTTTTATGTCGATTTTGATTTCTTAAAGATTTAACGTTGGACTATTCTTGAAACTTACCTTAACTAACAAATGGGGCTACTTTCTGATTTTATAATTAAATTTACAACTATTTTCCAATCAAATGAAACGTGATTATGGAAATTAGATGAAGGGGGAAAGTGTAATGAATTGACTTAAAGATAGTGATATGTAAGTAAAATAGATGTGAAAGTCAGTGTGGATAGTCTATAAGGAACATATTCGGTAGATGTTTATATGTTAGAAATTCGAGTGATTTGCAGTAGTTGATCTTCCACGATTAAAATTGGCTGGAAGTAATTCCTGCTAAGAATAAGTCACGAAAGACGTTTTAGCCTTCAGTATTTGGAAAAATAGCTCATTCCGTATGGATTTGTTGGAAAGCTAGAACTTTAATGTCCAATTCTGGCGAGTTGACCAATAGCCTTTGTGTTGCTTCTAGTGCGACGTTAATAAAAGCTAAACTGAACTTAAAAAAACTAAAACTGGCGAGTTGAAAGAAAATACACGTAAAGAGAGAACGTTAATTAAAATAATAACCAATAAAATCGCATAAGATTGATTTGAAGTTATTAAGTTGTGAGAATTTGTTGTTGCGTCAGTATTATTTAAGTAATTTGGGATGTCAACCAAAATGAAATATGAAGTGGAATTACAAAGCCGAATAAAGCTTTTGAAGTATACTTATTTATAGTTTTACTTACAATCTTATGACGCAGCTGTCACTGTTCTATTAATGTACACAAATCAATGAAATTAAAGCTCTTTATTTTATGCTGCTATGAAAAAAATGATTGGATTTTCAAAAGAAACTGTTTTTGATTTCGAATGAATTTTTTTCACTTTATTCTCATTGAAACTAATTTCGTTTTTACTGCGTCAGTTACACAGAAATGCTTCAGGAATTTTAGAATTCTTCAAAAGAGTTTGAAGTTATGTAAAAACGTGTCCTTTTTAAATGATTAAAACACTCAAAAAGAATTTTAAACGGCTTAAACCATCCGACTAAGTTAAAAACTTGAATTTCAAATCAGATATCGAGGTGGTTTTTTTTTTCGATTTTTATTAAATGAGCAAGAAATTTAAAGAAAATAATATAGTATTAACTTCAATTTGTGCAATAAATATTCCAAGTACATTAAAAACCCTTATATAGGCCTCTAACACATGAGTCAACTTTACATTCATATTAAAAAACAACAATTGTCCTAAAACTATTTTTTTTTTCTTCAAAATTTTTTTAAACGAGCTACTTTTTTAAGAAGGTGGTTTAAAATAGAGGCCATTGTGAAAATTTTTGAGACAAAAACTTTAAAAGCGCATACTTGATGTTTTTAATTAACCATGTTATGTAACTCATTTTATGTTTTCTCAAAAATATTATTCTTAGTTAAACGGAATAAGGTTACGAAAATAAACACCATAAGAAAAAATAGTTTTTACATTCTCCTGTTAGTTGTGCTAATCGTGAAAATGATGTAAAAAGATACCATTGAACATATGTATGAGCAGCACCTAGATAAAAAAAAAATCTAGTTCTATAATTTCTACAACCTTCTGTGTGCATTCAATTTTATTAAAAATATCTAAATTAAATCGCCAAATACAAATAAATACTTCTTAATCCTCAAACTTTGATAGTGAACTATTTGTAATCAAAGAGGCTCTCTTCCCTTTCAACTGACAGAAGCTTTATATTCTCAGACTCAAAATCTACTCTGTTGGCAATTAAAAGTGGTGTAACAAACATTTTTTTTTAAAAAAAATTTCCATTGTCAAGGCAAATGCAAATATAAAAAGCAGAACAGATAAAAAGAACTGACCGAAGTCATTTTGCCTCAAAAGTTCCCTAGCACGCCAGAAAAGCGCCATTTTTGAGTCGCCATGAAGTGATACCCAACGACAGAACGGATCTCTATTCATTCATTTGATCTACCGAATGACAGGAAGGGCAGCCAAGGTTCGTAAAGATTCTAATGTGATGAAAATGCTCTGTCAGGCAGTCATGACCCAGTGAATTGAGTGACAACTTACCGTCATGGACTGCTGAGAATTGTTAAGAGAACTTCAGCTCTTCAACCCTTTAAATTTATCATATCTTGAATTAGAAATAACAAATGACCTGCGTTTCGTTGCAAAGCACCAAGGCCAGCTTCCGAAACTGGCGAGAATGGCGGAAGGAAGACATGCTGAGAACTGCCGAGAACTATAGACCGCTTTGCCGTTATAAAAATGTTATCCATGGTGCACCAGCGGAAAGATAGTCCTCACACCCTATGTGATCTACTTAAAGAACACCACAATAAAGGAAATTCATGAGACCATCTATGGACTTCTATACATGTAAATACTGACAGCAATGGATATGCAGATTTTCTGGTCTTGAAACCACGAAATATTAACCAGACTTCTATCGTCACAATGGCTGGTGCATACGCTGTGTCTAGGTGTTAACTTTTCAGCTCACTTCTGAAGAAAGCCCAATTTACAGCCCTTAACTGCGCCACATCAGTACCATCCACAATAGCCGAAATCAAAACAAATCACTACGAGAAAAATTCGCCTTGACAACACAAAAACACGCCAAAATGTAGAAAATTCCCGGATACTCCAATGACACCAAAACATGTTTATAATTGTCCAACCCTTTTACCTAACCTTTTTAAATTTGACATTGTCCTCTCTGTCGTATTGAGTTTTTTCTTTGTACAGTTCCCATTTAACACCATCAGTTGTCTCGAGTTGAGATGGAGAATCTATCTGATGCGTGCGCCATAGCCAGTATATCACTAGTTGGAATTTATGTATGGTTGTCTTAGTTAGACACACAAATGTAACTGTTTTGCGTCGGAAGTACATGAAACCAGTAGCTATAGGCTGTGCTGCCATTTAGTGTTCAAGCCCTAAGTTACCATTTCGTTGGGAGGGATATTTTCTGTTTTTGGAGAGGAAAGCTTTTCGTGCCGGTGATTTTCGAGCCTATAATCTGTAGATTCAGAGAAAGCACATGTGATCACTTTTTTAAGTGCTCATATCAATTAGATTAAAAAGAGATTCTCCTTCGAGCTACTTACTAAGCTTTTTAACTTCTGACGTTGTTGCTGAAGATAACCGTCTAAAGCTTATATTTATTACTATCTAATCATTTTACTGCACCTTTTTAAATTTGACATTGCCGTACATGATTATTTATTACCACAATAATTTATTTACAGCCCAAAAGCATCTAATATGGTTGTTGCTGTCATTCAAGCCTTTGAGACTATTTTATATAAACCCAGCACTAATCATGGACATTATGATAACAACACGACCTTTAATATTTCTAAAATAATGTATATAATCCATTTGTAATGCAATCCGTTTATATTCAAACATTTTTTTAATGTCAATAAATGCAAGAAATAAACCCTAGAAAAATTATTCCTTTATATTGCAATTAAGTTATGTTTAATATATATTTCTTAACATCCTATTGAAAATTATTTACCAGTTTAAAATCAAAACACAAGTCTGCATTCTGCTACAACTCAATCATCACTCTCGGATGATCACTTGGAAACATCACTCTCTCAACACTCACAATCAATCGCATTCTAATTTTTCATCTTTCTTTTCTGGACAACATATTTTTAAAATTTTCAATCTTTTTTAAAATGTTTTAACTTAAATATTAAGACCTTACATTAGGATGTTATCGATGATTTTCATAATTTTGAACGACTGTAAATTATACGGATGATGCCTGATCCAGGATTTAGATCTACAAGCTTCCACA
Source organism: Nephila pilipes (assembly GCA_019974015.1). Classification (NCBI taxonomy): domain Eukaryota; kingdom Metazoa; phylum Arthropoda; class Arachnida; order Araneae; family Nephilidae; genus Nephila; species Nephila pilipes. The sequence goes on from BMAW01104193.1 coordinate 20,144, forward strand.
TCACATCTTGATAGATGATTTGATTAGAATTAATGTTAAACTGAAAGCTCTGTCAAGACTATTAGCGACAGATTTCGTAATTCTGGTTGAGTGATTCAGTATTTGTTGGCATAAGAACCAGATTATTTTGTGCAACACTAAAAGAAGTATATGCGTAATCCAGACTTAATTGTAGAAATGAAGGGAAAAACAAGAATTAGTTGATACGGAGGAGAACCGAAAATAGGAAAATATCTCTAGAGTATCCAGAAGACGCGCTTCATATTAACCGGATAGTAAATCCTATAGCGGGTGAGAGAGAGGGAAAAAACCACTTGGGTATATCCCGTGTATATCTAAAAGATAAAAAAGGTTGTAGTAGTTCTGTTTTTGGTCACAATAAAGAATATGCAAGAATTAAATTACGCAAATTGGGACTATGCAATGTCTGAGAGTACACCTCTCCAAATGACTCATTCAATTGTTTAAACTGCAATGTAAATGCCAACATTAATTCCCGATTTCACTTTCACCCACACGTGTTAAGCAGTCGAAAATGGTTTGTCTTTTAAATGAATTAACTTATATAATTAATCTGTGTTTTTCTCGATGAATTTATCAACTTCAAATACCTTTAATCAAATGTAATTTGATAATATTACAAAAAAAGAGATAAGCTAAAATTGGTGACCCGGACGTGATATTAATGTGCAACATCTGATCTGGAGTTAGATGAGTCAGCCTTGAGGGTCTTTTAATTCTGAACCATAGATCAATGACGAAAACGACGTCTTAATTAAATAATTTCTGTCTCAAATTTAATACCACGTCACAAGAGGTCTTTGAAACTCAGTCTTATTTAACCTGCAACAGCCATCATTATGTCAAACGAGAGATCTTCAGGGGAGTCAGGACTCGAAAACTCGAGTTCAACAACCCTTACCAGCCGCGAAAGTCACCACCATAACCATTCACTGATACCGGATTCGCATGTGTAAATGAAAGTAGAGGTTTATGACGAAAGGGCCAAATATGGATTTGTTGCGTCTAACCATGAGTATTTGCAATCTGTACATTAGGGAAAAATGAAAAAAAAAAAGAGAAACTGGTGGATAAGAAGAAATAATAGTGAATAGTGAAGGATTGCTAGGAAGAAAAAAGTAGTGAAGGATGGCTAAGGTATCCAGGGGTGCGTCACCCGTGTTTAGCAAAAATGGTAAACTCTATGGGAAATAAAAATATGATTAAGGTACCTCAGGTTCAATGATTCCATTAAAAAAAGTAGAATTTAAAGAAAGTAAGCGGATGCGGAAACATTCGTGCTTAACTCAAACAACCACGTTATTTGACACGATAGTCGTAGGTGGAACTAAATGTCCTAATTCCCAACCCAGTATTTAGCTATTAAACCGTTAATAAGCCTATTCGGCCTACCATGAATGCAAGTATAAACCATATTAGGGAAGGTTTGATAGACAAGAGATTTTGATAAACGCAGGCGTACGCCATTTTTTTTTAAACTATGAATACATATTTTAGTTTGATTGGCTCTTCAAAAAGTGGGCGTGGAAATGTCCTTATGAATGATTTTCTACTCTTTCAATATGAACAAGGAAGAAAAAACCACAAAACATAATGTATTAGGCCAGTGATGGCTAACCATTTCGAAATGAGTGTCAAAATTCATGAAAAAAAAACATGGTGTCAAGTCACGTCCATATTTTTTATGTATTTTTAGATTTAGTAAAAAAAAAAGATTCATATTTGTAAAATATTTATTTATTAGAGAAGTAAAAACAAGTAACTCATTACATTAATGACTTTTTGTTGCTGAATTTCACTTCTTAGTTCTTTAATTGTATGTCGGTACTTTGTACATTTCAAACGTAGACAAGCGCCATTTATTTTATCCATCAGTCTGTCCTTTTTATTGGTTTAAATAATAGTTAACGTTGAGAATAAAGTCTCACGAAACCAGTTGGAAGGAAAAAATTGTTTGTTAAATTATTGCTAGGTATTTTAGGGTATTAAAAGTGTCCGGCATTTGGTTTCCTATTTCGTAGTGATACTCTTCTTCATTCTCTGAGCAATTTCTTTCCAGATTCTCAAGTTTCGACCTCAAGTCGACTAACACGCAGCCCCAGATGCTTTCATAAAATTCTGCAAATTGGGGAGAAAAATTGCATCCATTTTATACCGTATAATTCCAAAGTGCTGTATATATTAACTAATACATAAGTATATTTAATTATTTTAACTATCTGTTTGGTGTTCACCATTCTTGGACAATGACCATCCTTGAAGAATACGCGTCACCTAAAATTTCTTGACGTGTCACTTTCACACGCTTATCATCGGCATGCCATAACTGTTAGAGGCGATAACTTTTTCCAGCAAAAGAAGAATTTTTATTTTTATGCAGGATGAGTATTAATCCGTGAGTATTGTGATCCATTGTCAATCGATCATTTCACATTCAGGTGATTTCATTTACATAGAGTGTAGGAAAATACGTATATTTTGTAAAAAAAAAAATAAGTTATAAAAAAAGAAATGTTTTTTTTAAGAAAATTTCATACTAGATGTTACTGAATATAATTGTTTTTATTAACGTCGCACTAGAAGCAACATGAGGGCTATCGGCGACGAACCTCGTAATTTTGAACCATGGTCAAGTGACGAGGACGACACCTGAGCTGGCATCCCCCTCTCCTAACTTCCACACCACGCCCACGGGAGGACTTTAGGCTCCAACAGATTTCACGTGCATCAGTCCCAGCAACACGGCGGGTCTTTAGTGGCCAAGTTTCGAACCCGCGGCTGAACGAAAACCTTTGGCCACGAATCCGAAGCCATGACCACTATGCTACCGCGGCCACACTACTAAATATAAAAAGGCTATTAGAATAAAAGGTTTCGATGCATTAGAGCAGTCTATTCTCAACAATCTACAAATATGACTGCTAACAGAAAACAGATTGCTATAGATGTTGTTAATAAATGTATCTTTTTAGGTGCTTCATTCTGTAAATATTTTGTGTGTGATTTTATTCTTTTATTAATTATACTTCTTCCACCGAAAAACACTTTCATATCTCGAATTTCGTTTGGAAAAGAGCTTAAATTTATCTCCATTTTTTAGCTTAGTATTAATCAGCATTAATCATTCTATGAAGAATTTCGAAATGAGAGAGATGAATATTTTCAAATAAATAACTTTTCAAATAATTTTATCGCTAATTACCACGAAAGTTGTTAATCAGGCTTTATTTCGGGTTCAATACACAATCTTATCCTTTTTAATCAATTTGTTTAGTTGTCCAGTTCACCATAGACCTAGGTTTACTTTTCTCTTATTTATCGGGCTGAAAAAGTTTTAAGAATTATGAGTGAAACCTTTAGTACTGATCAAGACCAGAACCCATATGTCGAATGAAAAATGGTAGCAAGAGTTAAGAACACAAAATATTTTAATTATAAAAAATGAAATTCAAATTACCCTTGTTGACGCCAAACTAGGCTTTCATCACCATTACCAAAGTCAAATTAAGCTTTGCTTCTGGTGTGAATTGCGCACTGACGACTCTTTATTATGTAACAAAAAAGTAATTAAAATAGCTTCTTTTAACTTTATCTGAAAATATATTATTGTCAGCTTTAATAATTTATTATCTTCCTTGAAATTTTATTGGCTGCTTTAATTTTAATATCCGAATATTAAATTAAGTTTTTATCATTGAATCGGGTTTTTTTTATTCATGAATAGGCATCGTTTTGGTATATTAGAATGCTTTGAAAGATTATTAGTAATTCCTAAAAAAGAAAGAAAAAATTGTTTGTTGTTAGTCTAAATATAGGCATGCAATGATATTATGTTATGTGGGTTTTTTTTTTTTTGAAAAATACGCTTGTGTATTCAGGATAAGACATTCTAATGTATATAATGTTTGAAGATTTTGATATTGTACAATAAATGCGTGTTGTAGTTCACTGAAGTTTAATCTACTTCTGAGGGTCGCCACTGTTCCGTCAAATTTGTATACGATTTTTCAAAAAAAAAATTATTCACATTGCTATCTCATGCAATGTATTTCTTAACTGCAGATAAAGAATCCTTAATTAAAATATTATTTGCTCTTTTCAGGCTATCTTAATAAAGTCAAAGGTGAAAGAGTTGGATTCTACTTCGCCTCTGCGTGCATATTTGCCGGTGGATTGCTTCTCTTCTTCATAGATTTGCACAAGCGGAACGTGAAGCGACAGAAGAGCAACACCTTGAGCTCCGGTTACGACCCCACGGACAGCGAGCGCATGGAGCAGAGAGCTTATCTCAATCGCAGGGTCACGCTCCAGGAACTCGCCAACGCCAGAATCCTTGCCAAGCACAAGCTCTCCACCGAATTGCTGCACAAGCAAGAGCTCACCTGTATCTCGGAGGAAGTGATTATGGATAATATATTCGACGATTTGGTCGACGACTGCATCACCTCCTGCAACAAGGAGGAGAAATATTTGATGCTGAGCGAGTTCGAAAATAATCTCATTAACACCCAGGAGTCATCCAGTGTCAGCCAGGAAGTAAGGAAACTCGCCCAGGAACGGAAAATTTCTAGCTCGAGTCCTCCTTTATTGGAGCATTGCCCAAATTGTTTCAGAGTGGTGCCGATAGATGGAAACACCATATGCGAGTTTGGAAGAGACAGTACGGATGTGCCGACTAAAACGCATGTTTCGCGATCTTCTGCGAAGAAATTAACGGCGTCGAGAAGAAAGGATAATGTCAGTTCGTTACAGAATGATATTATCGATGAAGTTACATCTTCTTTATAAAAATCTATTAGTTTTTGTTTGTTTTTCCAAAATTTCAAGGAAATTTTATACGTCATAGCAACCAGTAGATGGAGACACTGCAAAAAAAAAATTACTGCAATTGTTTAATGTTTCTTTCAAGAGATGGCAGCACGATATAAAGATACTGAATCTAGTGAATTTATCAAGTGTAATGTGGTAAGATTTATCAAAATTCATGAACGTAGACTGCGAACTATATAATATTTATGCAATCGGTAAGACACGTTGTAATTTTTATTCATTTGAAAAAGTAAATTAACAGAAGTCCTTTGGACACATGAATGACTGAATAAATTTCATTCCTAATACCAAGGAAATAAAACATTTATCTTTAAGCGAGCTGTCAAAAATATTACGCAACTGTGTCATTCTTTGTAATTAAGCTGATACTACTGAGTTGCTATAGACTGAATGTAATATGTGTGAAATTTGTTATTTATTCATGCACGTGGTGCTACATTTCCTATTTTGTGAATAAATAAAATTCTTACTGTTATAATTCAACCATATTAGTTTTTCATGTTCAAAAATATTTCTAACTCGCTCGACTGCCCTTTTCTATACAGATCTACATAACTTATTTGTGAGTAATATAATACAGAAATATATTTTCAACGCAAGTATAGAATTGCCTCCATGAAAACATCAAAAGTGAAAGCAGCCTTCTATTAGAATAGATTTGACCTGTTAGAGATTCCCACTTAAAATTTGACCCCTAAATAAATTTATCAACAGGACTTTTTTTTAATGATATTAAAATATTTAGAAAAAACAAATAATATTTTAACAAAAAATATTTTTGTAATTAACTTATTTTATAAAAATTTGTATTCAGTGCTCTCTTATTATAAATGCTTTTAAATCAAATTCCCCAAACTGCTAAACATATTTTGGATACAATAACGTTTGAAATACTACTCATTGGTGTAATCATGAAATAAATAATAAAATATTTTTTTAAGTTAATATTTAAATGTATTATAGTAATTTCGATAATATTTCTTCCCTGTGTGCTATGCAATAAAATCATTCTTTACTAACATTAAATCTTAAATAATGAAATAATTATAACAAGCAAGTTTTCTATTTTAAGAATAAAAACAAGTCTAGGCAATGTTTTCATAAAATTTAAGTAAAAAGTTTTATCCGAGGAAAATATTTTTTATGAAGCTTTTATTACATTTAAAATTTAAATTGTACAGCTTTATATGATAATATAATACTATAAAGCTATGATTCTACTTAGATTGCAACATTGGAAAGTAACGTTTCAGAATAAATAATAAAATTATTTTAATTCAATATATTTTCATTTGAGAAACTTGGAAAAACACAATTAAGAACTTTTCTAATAGTATGATGTATAAGATGACTCATGTATATAAGTCTAAATTTATTTATGACAAACTTATTTATGGATAGATTGGTCACTTCTGAAGGAGTGAGTATAGCGTAGCAACTCATGATTGAATGGAGAAGTGACTTTGATAATGCTTGTTTATTAACCTCACATTGAGAAGCAATGCGAGGTCTTTGCACACAGAGTTCTTATTTTTGAGCCTTGGTCAAATGACGAGGACGACACTTGATTTGGTACCTCTGTGTTCAAACTTCCACGCACCAGGAGGACTTGGGACCTCAACAAGATTTAACGTGCATCATCCTGCTATACGGCAGGCCTTTAGAGGCATTAGGGCTCAAGAAAACTCACGACTAGACAAAAATGAAGCCGGCTGTGAATGTGCGGCTATGGCCACTTAGCTACAGAGAAACATTCGTTGCATATAAATATTACTAAGGCTGTAATATAGAGTGTTTCCTTTCAAAATGTTATAGCAAATGCTCGAAGTTTCCACCCTTACAAGTGATGCATTCTTTGCAGCAACGGACCATGGATGGAAAGACACGTTGGAAACACCTTATATTGCTTGTGAATATCCGCTTCAGAGCAGATTTTTCTTGCATTTAAGTCCTTGCAGGTATTTCATACTCAACACATTTTCGGGCTTACGAAGAAAAAAACCAGGCTTCTTAATTCCAGAGAATGTGGAGACCAGACAATCGGACCATCAAGCCAGTTTGTCATTGACCAAATTATTTCGTCGAATTGTTGTGTGGACTGTGAACTGGTTAGATAAAAAAATCAATCTTTTGCAACGCTAAGCCTAGTTTATTAGTGCACCCGCTTTTTTGGGGTGCAGCTCTCAACTGGTCATTTTACAAATTTGTACAGATGGCGCTGATGACATAACACAAATGACATTCTTTTATGTCTTGCGTATGACTCACTCGCGGTCTGCAATTTCTACGCCTGTCCGCCCTTAAAGACTAAATTTTGCTCGAATTGTAATTCATGTGAGAAAGCGAACTGTAGTCTGGTACATATCTCTTTAAGAGCCGCTCCGATACTTCCGCCCCTGCTAATACATTATCTTCATACAGTGAGTGAGTGATTGTCTATTAACGTCACACTTAAAAGAAACACAAGGACTATTAACAATGGACCTCGTAATTTTGAACTCGGTCAATTGATGAGGTCAATACCGGAGCTGGCACCTTCGTCTGCAGCCTTCCACACCTCTCCATCGAGAAGACTTGGGAACTTGATCAGATTTAACGTGCATCAGTCCCAGCTACACGGTGGGTCTTTTGGAGCATCAGGTCTCGAGTGCTGGATGAAAACTGTCAGTCGCAAGCCTGTGAACATGATCTCTAGATTACCGAGACCATGGCAGCCAATCCATGCACTAAGTGCATATCTGCCTTATCCTTGTTCATATAGCGTTGTACAATCAAGGGTACTACCGCTAGAATGAATGAAAAATAAGATGTTTCCCATGAAGTGTTCTCATGAACTGCATCACCTACCGACTCAAGATGACGTTTCTGATCCGATCTTGGATTATTATGCAGTTTCCAGTCTTTTTCTTGTGACCTACCTCCTCTTACAGTATGAATCTCTATTTGTATACCCCGTCTATATAAGTCAGCTTTAGAGAGATCAAAAATCAAATTATAATCATTTTCACTCACAATATATATATATATATATAAGATAAAGCAATGAATTTATCATTAAAAATATAAAAGTAAGAGAACAATTAAAATCCAAAATCAACAAAAAAAACACACATTTATAGAACTAAGTAAAAAAAAATGAAATTGAAACAAATTTGAAACTAAGAAATTAATAAAAATTAAATCAAATTTGAAACTAATTTGAATCCAAGAATAATTTGAATACCCAACAAAACAAAACATGCATATTCAGACTATATATATATATATATATATTTAATGCACAAAACAAATTATAATCATTTTCTCACAACAAAAAATATATTTTATGCTCAAATATCAATAATTTTAGTTTACCATAAAGAAAGTTACAGCATCACTTTTAAAAATTTCCATTTAAATTAATTTTCAGTCTCGATATGAGACCAAAGATTCTATTTACTTTTATGTTTGAGTAAGTATTACGTAGTTCATCAATTTTCAATCTTCTTTCATTAAATTTCATCGCTCTTCATTCACGGATTTCCAAGACTTAAATTTTTTGATGGGATTTTTTTTTCTGTTCAAATTTGTAATTCACTAATGACAACATTTCCATATTTCCTTTGGGATTAAAATAATTAATTGACTCGAATAGTGTGGTCAGAACGTAAGTTTTGAAACCGAAATCAACTTTTGAAAATAAATTCAATTTTTTGCGATCCGAAAGAACCATTTTAAGTTCCATTTCAAATTTCTTCAGATCAATTTCACAAATAATCAAATAATCATTCATTTCTATAATAAATTTATTGACTCTCAATATTTGTAAAAATCTCCGTCCTCCACTTTCCTTGCATACATTTATAAGTTAGCAGATTTCAGTATATATATATATAAATATATATATATATAAATTTCTTTTTTGATTATTATTTTCAAAAAAATAATTTGCTTAATTTTAAAGAGAAAATAAATAAAAAAAAAACATTTTTATTTATTGTTCAATATCGCATTGTCATCCAATTGAGCTTGTGTACAAAATTTCAAGGTTCTAGCTTTTCATTAAGTGGGTGAAAATGGATGAAAAGATTTGTACTAAACTTAGATAAACAGATACACATTGCAAATTGATACACGGAACAAAATATTAAAGTGTATCTAAACACAAATATAAGATGAAAAGTAAAATTGGTTTGCATGAGAAAAATTTTCCTGTTGCTTGATTTACAATAAATTATTCGGATTTTAGGAATTTGGAACGTAAAACTAATATTTGATTTATAAATATTGAAAAATAAGGAAATAAGTTAAAATTAATGGATTTTTTATAATTATACCTTGGAATTATTTACACCGTTTGGTGAATCACAAGAGCATATTTTCTTATCCGAAATAAGTAAAAAACCAGAAATTTATACTATTCCCAATTTCTTGTCAAATAAAAGCAAAAATTCGTCTTGGAGTCATTTTATTAAACTTTTTTCTTATACCAAAAGTCAGTGCGTGAATGTGCCGGGTAATTTACTCTGATGTTTGGAAGCAGTTTCTTTTATTTTCTTTCGTCTCTAATTCGATTTCCTCCCGTTTTTTTGGCGAAGGCGGAAAACACTCGATTACCTTTCGCATCTATCATTCTCTGGAAGTATTTCAACCGTAACTTGCAGATCACTTCAAGTACAAGATAAGAAGTATATTATTCTTTCTTCGATAGCTGTAGGTCATTTCTTAACGTATGTCGTAAGACTTCGTTTAGTTTGCAGCGCTCAATAAAACAGCGTTCAACAAGGTCCTTTTAACGCAGTCAGTAGGAAAACGAGAGCCAAAATAAACTAATTTTACTTTCATTTTGAGTTATTTGTATAATGTTTAAAACAAATAACTAAAAGTGAAAGTAATTAGGTTACATATTACTCAAATGAACGTCTTATGTTACATATACAGGATTATTCAAAATGGATCACCCGATCTCAAAATTCCGTATCTTAAAATATAAACGACACAGAATGATAGGTAACACATAAATAAGAAGGAAAACTGTGGAATTTTTATATTGTGAACTACAGGTTGCTCTATTGTGTTCTTCGAGAAGCTATTTCTCAAAAGCTATTTTAGAAGGTTTCACTAGGCTATCTCGCAGTTGGGTGGTCGCAGTGGATCAGGTGACATGATGTTACACAAATGACCACCTAAGTCATCTAATATGGCGATGCGATTTCTACCTTAAGGGGTTTGTAATAGATAAAGTGTATGCGCCAGCTCAGCCCAAAATTTATGTGAACTTGAACAAAGATTTCTTCTGCTGCACAATCAGTAACCTCTAACACTTTACAACGTGTTTGGCTGGAATTTTCATATCGAACTGACATTACACGAGTAATTATAGGAAGTTATATCGAACACTTATAAAAACAACTTCTATATTTTCCCTTTGCATTCATGCATTACTTATCATTCAGTGTCGTTTATTTATAAAAAAATATGGAATTTCGAGTTTGGATAATTCAGTTTGAATAATCCTGTTAAGTACATATAGTATGATATATGTAACATAATACAAGCAAACATGCATTCAGAAATAAGAATTTCCTTTTTTTAATGAAAGTCTTGGCTCTTCTTACATTGTCAAAGCGATGCCACTGTTCTCTAATTGTGATGGGCAATATAACAGCATGTAGAAAAGAATTTATTAATAACATCAGTAAAAAACGAGTTTTTTAAACTTGGGTTTTATTTTAAGACTTCACAGTTTGCGTAACAATTTTTTATACCTTAAATTTTAAGACTAAAAGGGAACACTGAGACAAATTGAATTTATTCAGTAATTAGTTTTATAATTTATTTTATTATTTGACGTTTATTAAAACTATCATTTAAAATAAATACATGTAAAATTTTTAGCTGAGTTAAGCATTAATTAATTACGCTACATGTCATTAAAATTCAAGCAAACGATATGTTACATCATTAAATTGAATATATTTAAGCTAAATGTAATTAAAATTAAAGCAAATGATATATTATTAAATTGAATATATTTAAGCTAAATGTAATTAAAATTAAATCAAATGATATATTATTAAACTGAATACATCAGCTACATGTAATTAAATTTAAAGCAAAATATAAATTATAAAACGGCGGATTTGGCAACCATTTGGCAACTTGGCGAAAAACTTAACGTAAAATTTAATTTTTTTAAATAATAAGTATTAATCAATTATTTTTCATTAATTATAATTAATTTATTTTATTGGCATCCAAAACAATCGTGTATAAAAAAATTTCAGCTCAACTGAGTGCTTTAAAATGTGAGAAAAAAGCTTTTAAGTTTTGAACCAAACACAGTTACAATATGAGTTAAAGAAAACCATTAAAAATATTGTAGCGCCTTTTTTAAAATTTCTATCTATGTGTGATTACTGGTAATGAACCAATCTGGTTGGTTTTATTAATGTCACATTGGAAGCAACACGAGGGATATCGGCGGCGGACCTTGAAATTTTGATCCTTGGTTAAGTAACAAGGATGATACCTGAGCTGGCATTCCCTCTCCTGATTTCCACGTCATGCCAACGGAAGGACTTAGAGCCTCGACAGATTTAACATGCAACGGCTACACGGCGGGTCTTTAGTGGCATCAAGGCTGGACCTCGACGAAAACCTCCGGTCGCGAGTCCGCTACCACTAGGCTACCACGCCATAATGAACCAAGCGCTTGCCATGGAACTGAAAATGTTGAATCAACGCACCCCAACAAAAGTAAGAAATATTATTACAGCATATAGTAAAATAATGCCGCCCACCACTTAAATTGTCTTGCTAGTAGTGCTTAACACTAAAATATTCGGCTTTCAGAGAACAAGAAAAATCGTTTATGTTATGTTGATTAAACCGTGCAGTTATTCTGTGTTTGATGCTCAAGGAAAAATATTGATTCGGGTACAAATTTGAACTGTTTTGTATTTTGTGTCTTGTCTATTTTTAGTTCTTACATTCCGTTTGCCTTTATCTAAACAGGGTGGAAGTGAAACGAAACGATAAATGGTTGACAATTATCGGTACGCTTCAGGTAATTGGGAATAATTGTATTTTTGCTTTTACATAAAACATCTTCTTGGCACCTAAGATTGCTATTAATGTACCGAAACCTCACCATGAACAACAAAAATACTATGATCAAGTCGCAATCAACAATACCTACTGCGAAATGAGAGAAGAAAAGAATTAACTCCTGGTCTATCATCTCTACATATAGCGCGACCCTCATAACTTTTACTTGCTAGTGCTCGGTCCGAGGCTAGAAAAGAGTTTGATATCCCTGCCGTATAGTGCTAGCGTCGACTAGATCATCTTTCATTGGACAATCTACTTATAAATTCTCCACTTGCCTTATAATATTTGTCGAGTTTTTGTTTTGTTTTTGTTTATGAGGAAGAAATTACGAATAGTTTATTTATAAGTTAGTTAATGTAAATAAAGCTATCATCACTTCTGTGTAATATAATTTGCAAAATAAACACTTACGTATGTTTGGCATATTGTGCACGTACTCTACACGTATTTAGAAGTATTTTGAGTACCATACATACAAATACATTCATGCGAATTGTTACATAGGAACACATCACTTATTTTTCTTCTCTGTATAGTCTTTCCAATATGGATTTAAATAACAAATTAATTTAAGAGAAATATGGCGATTTCATTGTCGATTAGCGTCGCACTGAGAAGCAATATCATAACTATTGGCAAATTTGAACCTCGGTCAAGTGACGAAGAAGACCCCTGAACTGATATTTTCCTCTCCAAAATTTTACACCACGCAAACGGGAGAGCTTTGGACTTATACCAGATTTAACGTGCATCAGCCCCTCTACACGAATGGTATCAGGGCTCGAACCCACAACTCCAAGAAAATACCGGCCGCGAGTCCACGACCATGGCCACGAGAAATATTGTGAAGGGCAAGAAAATACAATGTGAAATGTAGCAAAACCAAATGAGAGTGTCCTATGGAATCGAGGTTCATCGGGGAAGTATTGAAAGAGATTTCACAGTATATGCATGGGACAAAACGTTCAGAAGTAATTCAGTTCATTCGTTTTACTGCATCAATGTTTTTTCCATCTCTCATCATCAAAAGGAGGAGAAAAAACTAAATCGACTTTGCTAATTTCATTTAAACATGTGCTAACATTTTTCTCTTTTACTGTTAAGTTCATAAAAAAGTATAATGATTCAAAATTAATATTACTTAGCGTAAAGAAAGCCCACTTCCGAGCCCCAGGCTCTCCAAAAGCAATGACTATCAAGAAAAGAAAATATTTTCATCAGAACAGATTAATATATAGAAAAAAATAGAATAAAAGAACTAATAGGCGAGAAAGGGGGTGGTCAAATTCTGAAAATTGTTGATACATTCCATAACAAAAAAAAAAAAAAAAAAAAAAAAACCGGCGCACCAAAAAGGAGTTGTTCGATGGAGACAAAAATTGGCGAATAGGAAAACTATGTACAGGATAGAAGATGATTAAAATTTCTGAAAAATTGAATGATTTATTTCAGAGTTGCATAGTTACAAAGTAACGAGCTCAATAAGGTGTTGACCCATCTCTAGACTGGATGCAAGCTGCCACACGTCGTGGCATAGAGTGATAAAGATCCCTGATGGTCTGCGGTATTTCTTGCCAAATTTGGTCATCAATATTCCCTAGTAGATGCTATCGCCTTCCCATCATATCTCAAACATGCTTGATTGGAGACTGATCTGGCTGGCCAAGGAAGTGTTTGACAAGCTGTAAGAGAGTTCATAGCAACACGTGGCGTTTGTGGTCTGGCACTATCTTGCTGAAAAATAAGGCCAGGGTACTGCAAAAGGAACTGTAATAAAACTGGTCTCACAATGTCTTCGAACTAAGTGTGGTTCTAATGACGACCAAAAGTGTCCGGCTATTAAGGGAAATGGCACCCCAGACCATAACTCTTGGTTGAGGGTCTGTGTTGCTTGCATTACTGAAAGCAGGATCTGCCCGGGGAGTCTCCAGACACGTCTTCGATGATCCTCTGGACACAGTTGGAAGCGGGATAAACACTACACGTTCCCAGTCAGCATCATTCCAACCTAATCAAACCAAGCACCACTGTAATCTGGCTCGGCAGTGTGCAGGCGTGAGTGGCAGGTGGCGTAGCGGTCGGTACGAGCGTAGATTTCGCTCTATCAGCCGTCTGAGAATGGTCATGGTGGACAGTCTTGCGGGGGTCGCACGTCTGTTGGTTCATAACGATGAATCAGGCGCTGTGACAGCTCATCTGACAATCACTCTGTCCTCCCGATCTGCTGTGGCCCTAGGTCGACCGCTACCATCACGACAATTAAATCTCCCACTATCCACCTATTCTTGCCAGCATCTTCTAAACGTCGCATCGCTTCGACCCACGAGTATGACGAGTGATTCTCCGATTTGCCCAACCTGCCTCTTTCAATCCAATGATACGATCTCTTTCAAACTCTGATAGTTGCTCGTAATGAGCTCGAATTCTGAGGCGAGGCATTTTTTTAGTCGTTGAAAGGTATCCTAAATCGCAATGCAGCAGAAAATTTGACCGCCAGATTGAGAATTGCTTCTTATATACACCTGCTGAGTGCACATGTAGCTCCAGCTATTCATTCACTGGACACCAAATTTTAATATCATTTGCATGATCGGTCCAAATGTCTTTGCATACGAAATTTAATTCCAATCGGGCAACTCCTTCTTGTTGTGTAATTTTTTTTTTTTTTTTTTTTGTTTTAGAGTGTATTTTTCAACTTTACTGCCTGCAACATCTAGCTCTCATAGATAGAAAAGTAATTCATCGATCGGAAGATACTAATTCAAAGAAATTTCTAAGTAAAAGTTCAAAAAATCGACTTTTTCTCATTTTTGGGTCGAGTCTCGTTAACGTCGTGTTTAGGGGCAACACGAGAAAAAGCGACTCTTTCCTTCGGCGATGCACCACGTAATTTTCAAATGAATGAGTTAATATAAAGATTTATAGCACAAGAGCCAAATATGTCTATGGTGCACAAAACAATGTATATCTGTGATCCAGATATTGAATAAATGGAGGATGGGAAAAAAAAGAGATAAAAATTGGTTAAGAAGAAATGCCGAAAATAGAGAAAGATCATTGGAGCGAGTTACCCGTGTTTATCAAAGACTCAGTAAACTCCATGATTGAGGAGATCTTTTAACCTTGGCTTTGTTTTGGGTAGATTTGAACTGCCTACCTATCAGCTGTTCCGCGAACGACAACAATGAGAGGAACAATGCGAGGCTATTGGAGTCCTTAATTAGTGAGGGACAGTTAGAGTGTATGGTGCAAGAGTTAAATCTGGCTAAGCTGCACTAAACATTTTTTAAACTGTAATCTAAGAAAAAGTAGAAACTAGTAGAAAAGAAATAGGGTCGAAATACGAGAGGGATCTCAAGGGTATCCCAGGGTCGCTTCACCCGTAGCCAAACCCGTAACTTGTTAGTAAAATAGACCATAGGACAGACTAGGTACCTCGGGGTTATAACTTCCAAACTTACCTAAAGGAAGTAAGCCCTTGGGGAGTAGAATCTCGTCCAAGTGACGATTTTATGATAATGCCGAGTATTTAATCCAATGCGATTACAGGACGAAACACACTAAACTTAATCTTCCATTACATATTTACAAACGAACTAATTATAAAACTGCAAGAAAGAGAATAAGTTTTGTAGCCAAGTTTGTAACATTCATAACGATAAGTTTTGTAACACCTGTCCAAATATTAACATATTTTAATAATTTGCAAAATATTTTTATATCAAAATATTTCTTTAAAAATAGCTACGCACAGAAAGATAATGAAAAAGCATATGAATACAATGGAACGTAATGAAAATATAACACACATAGATTGCAGCATTTTGGGACAAATGTGAAATGAACTCGATTTTAGAATTGAATTGATTTATGCGACGTCGCTAAGAAGTCATACCTCGAACAAATATAAATCTTTTAAACAAATCGAGAGATTTTTTTTTTTTTCAAGCTTTTGGTCGAATTTTTTTAACCATTTATGTCACAATATTCTAACCACGAGCTTTCAAAACTCTCTTGAGAGTTTTGAAATACGATTTTATTATTCAACTTTATCGCATAACAGCATTTAATTACTAATTTCTAAGCAAGGTTACTGTTTGGAATTCAGACACATTCCAATACAGCAGCCAAATGATTTTTCAACAAATAATATTTAACTGCGGTAATCACATTGTAAAACATTGAGCAGACGATAATATGAAAAGAAGTGAAGGGAATGATGTCTCCTTCGTTTATTGGAATTTAAATTTATTGAATTCAAAGAGTTCAAATGTATTGAATCGGTTAGACATATAAGAAAGTATATTGGAACATCATATATGAATTCAATTTATGGAATTTATTCACATTAGAAGGTATGCTATAGGGACTATTAACAAATTTGTGTATATTTCTCCAGTGTACCTCAAATGGGCCTATAAATCATAACATTGATCCCTGATGTATTGCTTTGAATATATCCTATACAAAATATTCAAAAGTAAATTTTCTTCGAAGTATATAGAAATATTTCTTCAGATTAAGAACTTTATTTTTCATAAAGTTTATGGTTAACTGAACTAGTGGGAGCGGTAAAAATTAAGTAATTATAAATCTATTCAGACAAACAAAATCTCAAAATCAACAAATGTTTGAAAATGTGGAATTCATGATGAATAAGCATCTTAAAAATATTCCTTCTCCATTTTCAGTTTCATATGCAAAATAATTAAACAATTTGATACAACAAGTTCAGAAATTTTGATTCACGACACTTCTATCTTTATCAAAATAAATTGTTTCGTAAGTAAAAGGAAACCAGACAAAACTGATCTAATTCACAATAAATAAATAAAAACCGTTAAACTGAAAAATATATTACAAGCAAGAAACTCAATAAAAGCAATTATTCGAATCAGACTATCTTTCACCCGCGCACAAAAAATGTAGTACTTATCCAATTGCTTTCCACTTCAATTGCACATTCATTATTCTTAAAACGAGTTTTTTGAATAAGAAAGGCTTCTAGTAACTCAAATTCTACTAAAAAGAAACTTTATTTCAAAATTTTATGTTTTAATTATAGTTTTAAGAATTTATTTTTGAAGTCTTAATTATTTTGATAATTTATACAAAAACTTTACGACCGAAAATGTATAACAAGCGTTTCTTCAAACGAACAAAGGAAAAGGGGGTCTTTTTTTCTATTAGCGATTGAATTCAAACATCTTCGCATGAAATTTTTTTTTTACACTGAAAAATGAGTAAAAAACTTGAAAACATTATTTTAAATTACAGGAAGCAATTCATATATATATACTGAAAATTTATGAAAGAATAATTTAAAATATTTAAAAAGACAAAAATCCAGAAAGAAATGTAACAATGAAAGAAAAATAAATGAAAATATGGAACCCAGCAAGTCAAAAAGCAATATCGGGCTGAGGACCGATTAAGCGGGGTTAAACTAGTTTAATGGTACCAACCTTCCCCCTTTGCGACTTGGTAGGCTGAATTAGGAAATCCAAATTGCAAAAGAGTTCATGATTAAAAGATGCAAACAAATTCAGCGATAAAATCTACAAAAATAAAATCTATAATTCCTGGTAGGCTGAATTGGGAAATCCAAATTACAAAAGAGTTCAATGATTAAAAAATGCAAAAAATTTCAACGATAAAATTTACAAAATAAAAACTATCATTCTAAAATTGATGTACTTCAGTTACGTATTGCTAATTATATTTATAGTTTACTTACAATCTTATGACATAGCTGTCTGTTCTATTAATGTACACAAATCAGTAAATTAAAGCTCTTTATTTTGTATGCTGCTATAGAAAAATGATTGGATTTTCAAAGAAACTGTTTTTGATTTCGAATGAATTTTTATTCTCGATGAAACTAATTTCGTTTTGCACGTCAGTTACACAGAAATGCTTCAGGAATTTTTAGAATTCTTCAAAGAGTTTGAAGTTATGTAAAAACGATGTCCTTTTAAATGATTAAAACACTCAAAGAATTTTAAACAGCCAAACCATCCGACTAAGTTAAAAACTTGAATTTCAAATCAATATCCCGAGGGTGGTTTTTCGATTTTATTAAATGAGCAAAATTTAAAGAAAATAATATAGTATTAACTTCAATTTATTGCAATAAATATTCCATTAAAAACCCTTATATAGGCCTCTAACACATGAGTCAACTTTGTTCATATTTAAAAACAACAATTGTCCTAAAACTATTTTTCTTTAAAATTTTAAACGAGCTACTTTTAAGAAGGTGGTTTAAAATAGAACCATTAATGAAAATTTTGAGACAAAACTTTAAAGCGCATACTTGATGTTTTAATTAACCATGTTATATTAACTCATTTTATGTTTTCTCAAAATATTGACATTATTCTTGGTTAAACGGAATAGATTACGAAAACCGTATAAGAAAAATAGTTTTACATTCTCCTGTTAGTTGTGCTAATCATTGAAAATGAATGTAAGATACCATTGAACATATGTATGAGCAGCACCTAGATAAAAATCTAGTTCTATAATTTCTACAACCTTCTGTGTGCATTCAATTTTATTAAAATATCTAAATTAAATCATAAATACAAATAAATGATACTTCTTAATCCTCAAACGTAGTGAACTATTTGTAATCAGAATCTCTTCCCTTTCAATGACAGAAGCTTTATATTCTTTTCAGACTCAAAATCTACTCTGTTGGCAATTAATTGGTGTAACAAACATTTTTAAAAATTTCCATTAATCAAAGCAAATGCAAATATAAAAGCAGAACAGATAAAGAACTGACCAGTCATTTTGCCTCAAAGTTCCTAGCACGCCAGAAAAGCACCATTTTTGAGTCCGCCATGAAGTGATACCCAACGACAGAACGGATCTATTCATTCATTTGATCTACCAGATGACAGGAAGGGCAGCCAAGTTCGTAAAAGGATTCTAATGTGATGAAAATGCTCTATCCAGGCAGTCGCCCAGTGGGTGGTATTAACACCGTCATGGACTGCTGAGAATTGTTAAGAAGAACTTCAGCTCTTCAACCCTTAAATTTATCGCTTATCTTGAATTAGAAATAACAAATGACCTGCGTTTCTTGCAAAGCACCAAGGCCAGCTTCAGGAGAACTGGCGAGAATGGCGGAAGGAAGACATGCTGAACTGCCGAGGAACTATAGACCGCTTTGCCGTTATAAAAATGTTATCCATGGTGCACCAGCGGAAGATAGTCCTCTACCTATGTGATCTGCCAAGAACACCACAATAAAATTCATGAGACCATCTATGGACTTCTATACATATGAAATACTGACAGCAATGGATATGCAGATTTTCTGGTCTTGAAACCACAGAAATATTAACCAGACTTCTATCGTCACAATATGGCTGGTGCATACGCTGTCTAGGTGTTAACAGCTCACTTCTGAAGAAAGCCAATTTACAGCCTATAACTGCGCCACATCAGTACCATCCACAATAGCCGAAATCAAAACAAATCACTGAAAAATTCGCCTTGACAACACAAAACACATAAAATGTAGAAAATTCCCGGATACTCAATGACGCAAAACATGTTTATAATTGTCCAACCCTTTTACCTAACCTTTTAAATTTGACATTGTCCTCTCTGTCGTATTGAGTTTTTCTTTGTACGAAGTTCATTAACACCATCAGTTGTCTCGAGTTGAATCTATCTGATCAAATTGCGCCATAGCCAGTATATCACTAGTTGCAGATTTATGTATGGTTGTCTTAGTTAGACACCTGAAGCAACTGTTTTGCGTCGGAAGTACATGAAACCAGTAGCTATAGGCTGTGCTGCCATTTGGTGTTCAAGCCTAAGTTACCATTTCGTTGGGAGGAGTTATTTTCTGTTTTGGAGAAAACTTTTCGTGCCGGTGATTTTCGAGGCCTATAATCTGTAGATTCAGAAAGCACATGTGGTACTTTTAAGTGCTCATGAATTAGATTAAAAGAGATTCTCCTTCAGGCTACTTACTAAACTTTTCTTCTGACGTTGTTGCTGAAGATAACCGTCTAAAGCTTATATTTATTACTATCAATCATTTTACTGCACCTTTTAAATTTGACATTGCCGTACATGATTATTTATTACCACAATAATTTATTTACAGCCCAAAAGCATCTAATGCTTTGTTGCTGTCATTCAAACCTTTGAGACTATTTTATATAAACCCAGCATAATCATGGACATTATGATATTTCTTACGACCTTTAATATTTCTGATAATGTATATAATCCATTTAACAATGCAATCCGTTTATATTCAAACATTTTTAATGTCAATAAATGCAAAATAAACCTAGAAAATTATTCCTTTATATTTAGTAAAGTTATGTTTAATATATTTCCTTAACATCCTATTGAAATTATTTACCAGTTTAAAATCAAAACACAAGTCTACATTCTGCTACAACTCAATGTCACTCTCGGATGATCACTTGGAAACATCACTCTCAACACTCACAATCAATCGCATTCTAATTTTCATCTTTTCTTTTCTGGACAATATATTTTAAATTTTCAATCTTTTAAAATGTTTAACTTAAATATTAAGACCTTACATTAGGATGTTATCGATGATTTTCATAATTTTGAACGGCTAGTTATACGGATGATGCCTGATCCAGGATTTAGATCTACAAGCTTCCACATCATCTTGATAGATGATTTGATTAAATTAATGTTAAACTGAAAGCTCTGTCTAATGCCGACAGATTTCGTAATTCTGGTTAGTGATTCAGTATTTGTTAGCATAGAACCAGATTATTTTGTGCAACACTAAAGTATATGCGTAATCCAGACTTAATTGTAGAAATGAAGGAAAAACAAGGAGTGGTTGATACGGAGAACCGAAAATAGGAAAATATCTCTAGAGTATCGAAGACGCTTCATATTAACCGGATAGTAAATCTATAGCGGGTGAGAGGGAAAAACCACTTGGGTATATCCGTGTATATCTAAAGATAAAAAGGTTAGCCGTAGTTCTGTTTTGGTCACAATAAAGAATATGCAGAAATTAGAAATTACGCAAATTGGGACTATGCAATGTCACAAGTACACCTCGTGAGCTCATTCAATTGTTTAAACTGCAATGTAAATGCCAACATTAATTCCCGTTTCACTTTCACCCACCGCGTGTTAAGCAGTCGAAAATGGTTTGTCTTTTAAATGAATTAACTTATATAGTAATCTGTGTTTTCTCGATGAATTTATCAACTTCAAATACACCTTTAATCAAATGTAATTTGATAATATTACAAAAGAGATAAGCTAAATTGGTGACGGACGTGATATTAATGTACGACATCTGATCTGGAGTTAGATGGAGTCTGAGGTCTTTAATTCTGAACCATAGATCATGGCTTAGAAACGACGTCTTAGTTAAATAATTTCTGTCTCAAATTTAATACCACGTCACAAGGTCTTTGAAACTCAGTCTTATTTAACCTGCAACAGCCATCATTATGTCAAACGAGAGATCTTCAGGGGAGTCAGGACTCGAAACTCAGTTCAACAACCCTTACCAGCCGCGAAAGTCACCACCATAACCATTCACTGATACCGGATTCGCATGTGTGTAAATGAAAGTGAGGTTTATGACGAAGCAAATATGGATTTGTTGCGTCTAACCATGAGTATTTGCAATCTGTACGTAGGAAAAATGAAAAAGAAACTGGTGGATAAGAAATAATTGAGAATAGTGAAGGATTGCTAGGAAGAAAAAGTATTGAAGGATGGCTAAGGTATCCAGGGGTGCGTCACGTGTTTAGCAAAAATGGTAAACTCTATGGGAAATAAAATATGATTAAGGTACCTGGGTTCAATGATTCCATTAAAAAGTAGAATTTAAAGAAAGTAAGCGGATGCAGGCTGTTCGTGCTTAACTCAAACAACCACGTTATTTGACACGATAGTCGTAGGTCAGGTATTCATCCTAATTCAACCCAGTATTTAGCTATTAAAGCCGTTAATAAACTATTCGGCCTACCATGAATGCAAATTATAAACCATATTAGGGAAGGTTTAGACAGAGATTTTGATAAACGCAGGCGTACGCCATTTTTAAACTATGAATACATATTTTAGTTTGATTGGCTCTTCAAAAGTGCGTGGAAATGTCCTTATGAATGATTTTCTACTCTTTCAATATAGACAAAGGAAGAAAAACCACAAAACATAATGTATTAGGCCAGTGATGCTTCATTTCGAAATGAGTGTCAAAATTCATGAAAAACATGGTGTCAAGTCACGTCCATATTTTTATGTATTTTTAGATTTATGAAATAAAAATTCATATTTGTAAAATGTTATTTATTAGAAGTAAAACAAGTAACTCATTACATTAATGACTTTTGTTGCTGAATTTCACTTCTTAGTTCTTTAATTGTATGTCGGTACTTTGTACATTTCAAACATGAACAAGCGCCATTTATTTTATCCATCAGTCTGTCCTTTTATTGGTTTAAATAATAGTTAACGTTGAATAAAGTCTCACAAGAAACCAGTTGGAAGGAAAAATTGTTTGTTAAATTATTGCTAGGTATTTTAGAGGGTATTAAAAGTGTCAACGTTTGGTTTCCCTATTTCATAGTGATACTCTTCTTCATTCTCTGAGCAATTTCTTTCAGATTCTCAAGAGTTTCGACCTCAAGTCGACTAACACGCAACCCAGATGCTTTCAATTCTGCAAATTAGGGAGAAAAATTGCATCATTTATACCGTATAATTCCAAAGTGCTGTATATTAACTAATACATAAGTATATTTAATTATTTCGCTTATCTGTTTGGTGTTCACCATTCTTGGACAATGACCATCCTTGAAGAATACGCGTCACCTAAAATTTCTTGACGTCACTTTCACACGCTTATCGGCATGCCATAACTGTTAGAGGCGATAACTTTTCAATAAAGAATTTTATTTTATGCAGGATGAGTATTAATCCGTAGTGTGTGATCCATTGTCAATCGAGTCATTTCACATTCAGGTGATTTGTTACATAGAGTGTAGGAAAATACATTATATTTTGTAAAAATAAGTTATAAAAAGAAATGTTTTTAAGAAAATTTCATACTAGATGTTACTGAATATAATTGTTTTATTAACGTCGCACTAGAAACAACATATGAGGGCTATCGGCGACGAACCTCGTAATTTTTGAACCATGGTCAGAGTGACGAGGACGACACCTGAGCTGGCATCCCCTCTCTAACTTCCACACCACGCCCACGGGAGGACTTTGGGCTCAACAGATTTCACGTGCATCAGTCAACAACACGGCGGGTCTTTAGTGGCCAAGTTTCGAACCCATGACTGAACGAAAACCTTTGGCCACAGTCAAGCCATGACCATGCTACCGCGGCCACACTACTAAATATAAAGGCTATTAGAATAAGGTTTCGATGCATTAGAGCAGTCTATTCTCAACAATCTACAAATATGACTAACAGAAACAGATTGCTATAGATGTTGTTAATAAATGTATCTTTTAGGTGCTTTCATTCTGTAAATATTTTTGTGTGATTTATTCTTTTATTATACTTCTTCCACCGAAAAACACTTTCATATCTCGAATTTCGTTTGGAAAGAGCTTAAATTTATCTCCATTTTTAGCTTAGTATTAATCAGCATTAATCATTCTATGAAGAATTTCGAAAATGAGAGATGAATATTTTCAAATAAATAACTTTTCAAAATGAAATTTTATCGCTAATTACCACGAGTTGTTAATCGAAGACTTTATTTCGGGTTCAATACACAATCTTATCTTTTAATCAATTTGTTTAGTTGTCCAGTTCACCATAGACCTAGGTTTACTTTTCTCTTATTTATCGGGCTGAAAAAGTTTCGTATGAGTGAAACCTTTAGTACTGATCAGACCAGAACCCATATGTCCGAATGAAAATGGTAGCAAGAGTTAAGAACACAAAATATTTTAATTATAAAATGAAATTCAAATTACCCTTGTTGACGCCAAACTAGGCTTTCATCACCATTACCAAAGTCAAATTAAGCTTTGCTTCTGGTGATGCGCAGTGACTCTTTATGTAACAAAAGTAATTAAAACTTCTTTTAACTTTATCTGAAAATATATTATTGTCAGCTTTAATAATTTATTATCTTCCTTGAATTTTATTGGCTGCTTTAATTTTAATATCACGAATATTAAATTAAGTTTTATCATTGAATCAGGTTTTTATTCATGAATAGGCATCTTTGGTATATTAGAATGCTTTTGAAAGATTATTAGTAATTCTAAAAGAAAGAAAAATTGTTTGTTGTAGTCTAAATATAGGCATGCAATGATATTATGTTATGTGGGTTTTTGAAAAGTAACTGTATTCAGGATGAACATTCTAATGTATATGTTTGAAGATTTGATGACACAAATAAATGCGTGTTGTAGTTCACTGAAGTTTAATCTACTTCTGGTCGCCACTGTTCCTCAAATTTGTATACGATTTTCAAAAATTATTCACATTGCTATCTCATGCAATGTATTTCTTAACTGCAGATAAAGAATCCTTAATTAAATATTATTTCTCTTTTCAGGCTATCTTAATAAAGTCAAGGTGAAAGAAGTTGGATTCTACTTCGCCTCTGCGTGCATATTGCCAGTGGTTGCTTCTCTTCTTCATAGATTTGCACAAACGGAACGTGAAGCGACAGAAGAGCAACACCTTGAGCTCCGGTTACGACCCACGGACAGCGAGCGCATGGAGCAGAGCTTATCTCAATCCGCAGGGTCACGTAGAACTCGCCAACGCCAGAATCCTTGCCAAGCACAAGCTCTCCACCGGGTGCTGCACAAGCAAGAGCTCACCTGTATCTCGGAAGTGATTATGGATGTATATTCGACGTTTGGTCGACGACTGCATCACCTCCTGCAACAAGGAGAAATATTTGATGCTGAGCGAGTTCGAAAATAATTAACACCCAGGAGTCATCCAGTGTCAGCCAGGAAGTAAAACTCTTGAGACGGAAAATTTCCCAGCTCAGTCCTCCTTTGTTAGACACATTACTTAAATTGTTTCAGAGTGGTGCCGATAGATGACACCATATGCAGAGTTTGGAAGAGACAGTACCATTGCCGACTAAAACGCATGTTTCGCGATCTTCTGCGAAAATTAACGGCGTCGAGAAGAAAGGATAATGTCATTCGTTACAGAATGATATTATCGATGATTACATCTGCTTTATAAAAATCTATTAGTTTTGTTTGTTTTCAAAATTTCAAGGAAATTTTATACGTCCTGCTCAGTAGATGGAACACTGCAAAAATTACAATTGTTTAATGTTTCTTTCAAGAGATGGCAGCACGATATAGAAGATACTGAATCTATTGAATTTATCAAGTGTAATGAAATTGGGCCATCAAAATTCATGAACGTAGACTGCGAACTATATAATATTTATGCAATCGGTAAGACACGTTGTGGTACATTCATTTGAAAAATGGGTAACAGAAGTCCTTTGGACACATGAATGACGCTGAATAAATTTCATTCCTATTACCAAGGAAAATAAAACACTTATTTATCTTTAAGCGAGCTGTCAAAATATTACGCAACTGTGTCATTCTTTGTAATTAAGCTGATACTACTGGTTACTATAGACTGAATGTAATATGTGTGAAATTTGTTATTTATTCATGCGTTGCTACATTTCCTATTTGTGAATAAATAAAATTCTTACTGTTATAATTCAGCCATGTGGTTTTCATGTTCAAAATATTTCTAACTCGCTCGACTGCCCTTTTCTATACAGATCTACATAACTTATTTGTGGTAATATAATGCAAAATATATTTTCAACACCAAGTATAAATTGCCTCATGAAACATCAAGGGAAAGCAGCCTTCTATTAGAATAGATTTGACCTGTTGAGATTCCACTTAAAATTTGACCCCTAAATAAAGTTTATCAACAGGACTTTTTAATGATATTAAATGAAAAACAAATAATATTTTAACAAAAATATTTTGTAAGTGTATTTTATAAAAATTTGTATTCGTGCTCTCTTATTATAAATCTTTTAATCAAATTCCCAAACTGCTAAACATATTTTGGATACAATAGCGTTTGAAATGCTACTCATTGGGTGTAATCATAGTAAATAAAATGTGCAAGTTAATATTTAAATGTATTAGTAATTTCGATAATATTTCTTCCTGTGTGCTATACAATAAAATCATTCTTTACTAAGCATTAAATCTTAAATAATAGTATAACAAGCAAAAGTTTTCTATTTTAAGAATAAAACAAGTCTAGGCAATGTTTTCATAAAATTTAAGTAAAAGTTTATCAGGAAAATATTTTATGGAAGCTTTTATTACATTTAAAATTTAAATTGTACAACTTTATATGATAATATAATACTATAAAGCTATGATTCACCAATTACAACATTGGAAGTAACGTTCCAGAATAAATAATAAAATTATTTTAATTCAATATATTTTCATTTGAGAAACTTGGAAAAACACAATTAAGAACTTTTCAGGTATGATGTATAAGATGACTCATGTATACTCAGTCTAAGTTATTTACTGACAAAACTTATTTATGGATAGATTGGTCACTTCTGAAGGAGTGAGTATAGCGTAACAACTCATGATTGAATGGAGAGTATTTTGATAATCTTGTTTATTAACCTCATTGAGAAGCAATGCGAGGTCTTTACTTTAAGTTCTTATTTTGAGCCTTGGTCAAATGACGAGGACGACACTTGATTTGGTACCTCTGTGTTCAAACTTCCACACACCAGGAGGACTTGGGACCTCATGCAGAGCACATCATCCTGCTATACGGCCAGGCCTTTAGAACGTGGGGCTCAGAAAACTCGACAGACAAAAATGAAGCCGACTGTGAATGTGCGGCTATGGCCACTCTTCTAGAGAAACATTCGTTACATATAAATATTACTAAGGCTGTAATATAGGTGTTTCAGCAAATGTTATAGCAAATGCTCAGAGTTTCCACCCTTACAAGTGATGCGTTCTTTGCAGCAACGGACCATGGATGGAAGGAACACGTTGAAGCCTGTATATTGCTTGTGAATATCCGCTTCAGAGCAGATTTTCTTGCATTTAAGTCCTTACCTTGGGTATTTCATACTCAATAGCTTTTCGAGGCTGAAGAAAAACCAGGCTTCTTAATTCCAGAGAATGTGGAGACCAGACAATCGGACCATCAAGCCAGTTTATTCATTGACCAAATTGATCGAATTGTTGTGTGGTTGTATTTGGTTAGATAAAATCAATCTTTGCAACGCTAAGCCTAGTTTATTAGTGCACCCGCTTTTTGGGGTTTGGCTCTCAACTAGTCATTTACAAATTTGTACAGATGGCATGATGACATAACACAAAATGACATTCTTTTATGTCTTGCGTATGACTCACTCGGTCTGCAGTTTCTACGCCTGTCGCCCTTAAAGACTAAATTTTGCTCGAATTGTAATTCATGTGAGAAAGCGAACTGTAGTCTGGTACATATCTCTTTAGAGCCGCTCCGATGCTTCCGCCCCTGGCAACATTATCTTCGTACAGTGAGTGGGAGGACGTCATTCACACGCGCCACAAAAGAAACACAGGACATTAGTAAATGGCCTCTACCTTTTTGAACTCCCTGGTAATTGAGTGAGGTCACATGTGAGCCACTGCACCTTAGTCTCAGCCTTCACCCTCCATCGAGAAGGCTGAACCGATCAGATTTAGACCCATCAGTCCCAGCTCACGATGGCCTTTGGAGCACTCGGGCCCATCAAGTGCTGGATAGAAAACCTGTCAAGTCCGTGATGCCTGTGAACATGACTCTCTAAGATTACCGAAGACCTATGGTGCCAATCCATGCACCAAGTGCATATCTGTACCTCCTTGTCTTCGCGTTGTACAATCAAGGGTACACACTGCTTAGAATGAATGAAAATAAGATGTTTCCAGAAGTGTTCTCATGAACTGCATCACCTACCGACTGACGTTTCTGATCCGATCTTGGATTATTATGTGCAGTTCTAGTCTTTTCTATGACCTACCTCCTTTACAGTGAATCTCCGTTGTATCCCCGTCATATAGGCATAGACTGAGATCAAAATCAAATTATAATCATTTTCACTCAAATATATATAATATAGCTCGCTATAGCTATATATATAAGATAAGAATTTATCATTAAAATATAAAGAAGAGAACATATAAATCAAAATCAACAAAATACATTTATATAGAACTAAGTAAAAATGAAATTGAACTCAAATTCCGAAACTAAGAAATTAATGTACAAATTAACAAAATTTGAAACTAATTGGAATCAAGAATAATTTGAATTGCTTAACAAAACAAACATGACCAATATTAGCTAATATATTTAATGCACAAACAAATTGTAATTCATTTTCTCACAAAAATATATTTTATGCTCACAAATAATTTTTAGTTTACCACAAAGTTAAGTTGCAGCATCACTTTAAAAATTTACATTAAATTAATCTTTCAGTCCTTGATATGAAAAAGATTCTATTTACTTTTATGTTTGGGCAAATTAGTTCGAGTCATCAATTTTCAATTCTTCTTCATTAAATTTCACTCGCTCTTCATTCAAAGATTTAAGAACTTAAATTTTTGATGGATTTTTCTGTTCAATTAGTAATTCACCTATGACAACATTTCATATTTCCTCTTGATAAAATAACATTCTCTCGGATGCAGTGTAATTAGAACGTAAGTTTTGAAACCAATCAATTTTGAAAATAATCGAATTTTGCATCCGAAAGAACCATTTTAAGTTTCAAATTTCTTCAGATCAATTTCACAAATAATCAAATAATCATTCATTTCTATAATAATTATTGCTCACATATTTGAAAATCTCCGTCCTCCACTTCTGTCATACATTTATAAGTTAGAGATTTCAGTATATATAATATATAAAATTTCTTTTGATTATTATTTTCAAAAATAATTTGTTAATTTCGAAGAAAATAAATAAAAAGCATTTTATTTATTGTTCAATATCGTCATGTCATCCAATTGAGCTTGTGGCTTACAAATCAAGGTTCTAGCTTTCTCATATAAGAAAATGGAGAAAGATTTGTACTAAACTTAGATAACAGATACATCATTGCAAATTGATACATCGAACAAAATATTAAAGTGTATCTAAACAAAAATATAAGATTGAAAAGTCAATTGGTTTGTACTGAAAAATTTACCATTGTTTGATTTAACAATGAAATATTCGGATTTCTTAGGAATTTGAACGTAAAACTAATATTTGATTTATAAATATTGAAAATAAGAAATAAGTTAAAATTAATGGATTTTATAATTTCTGAATTGTATTTACAGTTTGGTGAATCAAGTAAGCATATTTTCTATCCGAAATACCAGTAAAAACTAGAAATTTATACTATTCCCAATTTCTTGTCAAATAAAGCAAAATTGTCTTGGAGTCATTTTATCTACTTTTTCTATACCAAAGTCAGTGCGAATGTGCTGGTATTTCACTATGTTTGGAAGCAGTTTCTTTTATTTTCTTTCGTCTCTAATTGATTTCCTCCGTTTTTGGCGAAGGCGGAAAACACTCGATTACGCATCTATCATTCTCTGGAAGTATTTCAACCGTAACTTGCAGATCACTTCAGTACAAGATAAGAAGTATATTATTCTTTCTTCGATAGCTGTAGGTCATTTCTTAACGTATGTCGAGACTTCTTTTAGTTCAGCGCTCAATAAAACAGCGTTCAACAGGTCTTAACGCAGTCATGTGAAAACGAGCCAAAATAAACTAATTTACTTTCATTTGAGTTATTTGTATAATGTTTAAAACAAATAACTAAAAGTGAAAATAATGGTACATATTACTCAAATGAACGTCTTATGTTAATATACAGGATTATTCAAAATGGATCCCGATCTGCAAAATTCCGTATCTTAAAAGATATAAACGACACAGAATGATAGGTAACACATAAATAAGAAGGAAAACTGTGAATTTTTATATTGTGAACTCAGGTTGCTCTATTGTGTTCTTCAGAAGCTATAAAGCTATTTAGAGGTTTCACTAGGCTATCTCGATTGGGGGTCACAGTGGATCAGGTGACGATGTTACAAATGACCGTCATCTAATATGGCGATGGATTTCACCTTAGGGTTTGTAATATAGATAAAGTGTATGCGCCAGCTCAGCCCAAAATTGTGAATAAAGATTTCTTCTGCTGCACAATCAGTAACCTCTTTACTTGAACATTCAATGTTTCTGTTGTAATCTATGAAGATATCCGAACCTCAATTACTATAAGTCTGCTCTTTCCTTTGCATTCATGCATTACTTATCATTCAGTGTCGTTTATTTATAAAAAATGAATTTCAGTTTGGATAATTGTTTGAATAATCCTGTAAGTACATATAGTATGATATATGTAACATAATACAAGCAAATCATTCAGAAATAAAATTTCCTTTTTAATGAAAGTCTTGGCTCTTCTTCATTGTCAAAGCGATGCCACTGTTCTCTATGTGATGGCAATATAACAGCATGTAGAAAAATTTATTAATAACATCAGTAAAAACGAGTTTTTAAACTTGGGTTTATTTTAAGACTTCACAGTTTGTAACAATTTTTATACCTTAAATTTTAAGACTAAAGGGAACACTGAGACAAATTGAATTTATTCAGTAATTAGTTTTATAATTTATTTTATTTGACGTTTATTAAAACTATCATTTAAAAAATAATACATGTAAAGGTGCACTGGAGTTAAGCATTAATTAATTACGCTACATGTCATTAAAATTCAAACAACGATATCATACATTAAATTGAATATATTTAAGCTTTGTAATTAAAATTAAAGCAATGATATATTATTAAATTGAATATATTTAAGCTAAATTAAAATTAAATCAAATGATATATTATTAACTGAATATCAGCTACATGTAATTAAATTTAAAAGCAAATATAAATTATAAAACGGCGGATTTGGCAACCATTTGGCAACTTGGCGAAAACTTAACGTAAAATTTAATTTTTAAATAATAAGTATTAATCAATTATTTTCATTAATTATAATTAATTTATTTTGTGGCATCCAAAACAATCGTGTATAAAAATTTCACAACTAGGTGCTTTAAAATGTGAGAAAAAGCTTTTAAGTTTTGAACCAAACAGTTACAATATGAGTTAAGAAAACCATTAAAAATATTGTAGGCGCCTTTTTAAAATTTCTATCTATGTGTGATTACTGGTAAAGAACCAATCTGGTTGGTTTTAATGTCACATTGGAAGCAACACGAGGGATATCGGCGGCGGACCTTGAAATTTGATCCTTGGTTAATAACAAGGATGATACCTGAGCTGCATTCCTCTCTGATTTCCACGTCATGCCAACGGAAGGACTTAGAGCCTCGACAGATTTAACATGCAACGGCTACAGGCGGTGTAGTGGCATCAGGCTGGACCTCGACGAAAACCTCCGGTCGCGAGTCCGCTACCACTGACTACCACGCCATAATGAACAAGCGCTTGCCATGGAACTGAAAATGTTATCAACGCACTAACAAAGTAAGAAATATTATTACAGCATATAGTAAAATAATGCCGCCCACCACTTAAATTTTTGCTAGTAGTGCTAAACTAAATATTCGGCTTTCAGAACAGAAAATCGTTTATGTTATGTTGATTAACCGTGCAGTTATTCTGTGTTTGATGCTCAAGGAAAATATTGATTCGGGTACAAATTTGAACTGTTTTGTATTTTGTGTCTTGTCTATTTTAGTTCTTACATTCCAGTTTGCCTTTATCTAAACAGGGTGGAAGTGAAACGAAACGATAAATGGTTGACAATTATCGGTACACTTCAGGTAATTGAATAATTGTATTTTGCTTTTACAAAACATCTTCACACCGTTGCTATTAATGTACCGAAACCTCACCATGAACACAAAATACTATGATCAAGTCGCAATCAATACCTACTGCGAAATGAGAAAAAAGAATTAACTCCTGGTCTATCATCTCTACATATAAGCGCAGCCCTCATAACTTTACTTGCTAGTGCTCGGTCCGATAGAAAGAGTTTGATATCCCTGCCATATAGTGCTAGCGTCGACTAGATCATCTTCATTGGACAATCTACTTATAAATTCTCCAGCCTTATAATTTGTCGAGTTTTGTTTGTTTTGTTTATGAGAAGAAATTACAGTAGTTTATTTATATAAGTTAGTTAATGTAAATAAAGCTATCATCACTTCTGTGTAATATAATTTACAAGATAAACACGTATGTTTGGCATATTGTCACGTACTCTACACGTATTTAGAAGTATTTTGAGTACCATACATACAAATACATTCATGCAATTGTTACATAGGAACACATCACTTATTTTCTTCTCTGTATAGTCTTTCCAATATGGATTTAAATAACATTAATTTAAAATATGGCGATTTCATTGTCGATTAGCGTCGCACTGAGCAATATCATACTATTGGCAAATTTGAACCTCGGTCAAGTGACGAAGACCCTAACTGATATTTTCCTCTCAAAATTTTACACACCAACAAACGGGAGAGCTTTGGACTTATACAGATTTATTGCATCAGCCCTCTACACGAATGGTATCGGGCTCGAACCCACAACTCCAAGAAAATACCGGCCGCGAGTCACCATGATACGAGAAATATGTGTGAAGGGCAAGAAAATACAATGTGAAATGTAGCAAACCAAATGGTGTCCTATGGAATCGAGGGTTCATCGAAGTATTGAAGAGATTTCACAGTATATCATGGGACAAAACGTTGAAATTGAGTTCATTCTTTACTGCATCATGTTTTTCCATCTCATCATCAAGAGAGAAAAACTAAATCGACTTTGCTAATTTCATTTAAACATGTGCTAACATTTTCTCTTTTACTGTTAAGTTCATAAAAGTATAATGATTCAAAATTAATATTACTTAGACGTAAAGCCCACTTCCGAGCCCCAGGCTCAAAAGCAATGACTATCAAGAAAGAAAATATTTTCATCAGAACAGATTAATATAGAAAAATAGAATAAAAGAACTAATAGGCGAGAAGGGGTCGAAATTCTGAAAATTGTTCCATAACAAAAACCGGCGCACCAAAAGGAGTTGTTCGATGGAGATAAAATTGAGGAAAACTATGTACAGGATAGAAGATGATTAAAGTTTCGAAAAATTGAATGATTTATTTCAGAGTTGCATATGGTTACAGAAGTAACGAGCTCAATAAGGTGTTGACCCATCTCTAGACTGGATGCAAGCTGCCACGTCGTGGCATAGAGTGATAAAGATCCGATGGTCTGCGGATTTCTACGCAAATTTGGTCATCAATATTCCCTAGTAGATGCTATCGCCTTCCATCATATCTCAAACATGCTTGATTGGAGACTGATCTGGCTGGCAGGAAGTGTTGACAAGCTGTAAGAGTTCATAGCAACACGTGCGTTTGTGGTCTGGCACTATCTTGCTGAAAAACCATAGAGGTACTGCAAAGGAACTGTAATAAAACTGGTCTCACAATGTCTTCGAGGCTAAAGTGTGGTTCTAATGACGACAAAGTGTGTCCGCTATTAAGGAAATGGCACCCAGACCATAACTCTTGGTTGAGGGTCTGTGTTGCTGCATTACTGAAAGCAGGATCTGCCGGGGATCTCTAGACACGTCGATGATCCTCGACACAGTTGGAAGCGGATAAACACTACACGTTCCCAGTCAGCATCATTCCAACCTAAATCAAACCAAGCACCACTGTAATCTGCTGGCAGTGTGCAGGCGTGAGTGGCAGGTGGCGAGCGGTCGGTACGAGATGGTTCCTTCTATCACCGTCTGAGAATGGTCATGGACAGTCTTGCGGGGTCAGCACATCTGGTGTTCACTGATAGTGGCGCTGTGACTATCATCTGACAATCCTCTGTCCTCCCGATCTGTGGCCCCTAGGTCGACCGCTACCATCGACAATTAAATCTCCCACTATCCACCTATTCTTGCCAGCATCTTCTAAACGTCGCATCGCTTCGACCCACGAGTATGACAGTGATTCTCCTATACCTGCTCTTTCAATCCAATGATAGATCTCTTTCAAACTCTGATAGTTGCTCTGTAATGAGCTCAATTCTGAGGCGAGGCATTTTTAGTCGTTGAAGGTATCCTAAATCGCAGCAGCAGAAAATTTGACCGCCAGATTGAGTAAAACATATACACCTGCTGAGTGCACATGTAGCTCCAGCTATTCATCACTGGACCAAATTTTAATATCATTTGATGATCGGTCCAAATGTCTTTGCATACGAATTTAATTCCAATCGGGCAACTCCTTCTTGTTGTGTAATTTTTGTTTTAGAGTGTATTTTCAACTTTACCTGTCAACATCTAGCTCTCATAGATGAAAGTAATTCATCGATCGGAAGATACTAATTCAAAGAAATTTCTAAGTAAAAGTTCAAAATCGACTTTTCTCATTTTGGGTCGAGTCTCGTTAACGTCGTGTTTAGGGGCAACACGAGAAAAGCGACTCTTTCCTTCGGCGATGCACCACGTAATTTTCAAATGAATGAGTTAATATAAGATTTATAGCACAAGACAAATATGTCTATGGTGCACAAACAATGTATATCTGTGATCAGATGTTGAATAAATGGAGGATGGGAAAAAGAGATGGAGGTATTGAGAAGAAATGCCGAAAAAGAAAGATCATTGGAGCGAGTTACCCGATCAAAGACTCAGTAAGCTCCATGGAGGGAGATCTTTTAACCTTGGCTTTGTTTGGGTAGATTTGAACTGCCTACCTATCAGCTGTTCCGCGAGTCGACACAATGAAGGAACAATGCGAGGCTATTGGAGTCCTTATAGTGAGGGACAGTTAGGGTGTATGGTGCAAGAGTTAATCTAGCTGCACTAAACATTTTTAAACTGTAACCTAAGAAAATAGAAACTAGTAGAAAATAGGGTCGAAATACGAGAGGGATC
Organism: Nephila pilipes; assembly: GCA_019974015.1. NCBI lineage: Eukaryota > Metazoa > Arthropoda > Arachnida > Araneae > Nephilidae > Nephila > Nephila pilipes. Next base: position 55,090 of record BMAW01104193.1, read on the forward strand.
TCAAGTTATCCAGTCGCTCACCGTAGCCAAACCACGTAACTTGTTAGTAAAATATGGGACAGACTAGGTACCTCTAGGGTTATATACTTCCAAAACACCTAAGAAGTAAGCCCTTAGGAGTAGAATCTCGTCAAGTGACGATTTTATGATAATGCCAGTATTTAATCAATGCGATTACAGGACGAAACACACTAAACTTAATCTTCCATTTACATAACGAGCTAATTATAAAACTGCAAAGAGAGAATAAGTTTTGTGGCAAACAACATTCATAACGATAAGTTTGTACACCTGTCCAAATATTAACATATTTTAATAATTTGCAAAATATTTTATATCAAAATATTTCTTTATAACTACGCACAGAAAGATAATGAAAAACATATGAATACAATGGAACGTAATGAAAATTAACACACATAGATTGCAGCATTTTGGGACAGTCGAAATGAACTCAATTTTAGAATTGAATTGATTTATGCGACGTCGTAAGAGTCTATCGAACAATATAAATCTTAAAATGAGATTTTTCAAACTTTGGTCAATTTTTAAATTTATGTCACAATATTCTAACAGAGCTAAAACTCTCTGAGTTTTGAAATGACTATTATTCAACTTTATCTACGGCATTTAATTACTAATTTCTAAGCAAGTTTTCTGTTTGAATTAGACATTCCATTACAGTCAGCCAAATGATTTTCAACAAATTATTTAACTGCGGTAATCACATTGTAAACATTGAGCAGACGATAATAGAAAAGTGAAGAGTGATGTCTCCTTCGTTTATTGAATTTAAATTTATTGAATTCAAAGAGTTCAAATGTATTGAATCAGTTTAGAATATAAGAAAGTATATTGGAACATACTATGAGTCAATTTATGGAATTTATTCACATTAGAAGGTATGCTATAGGGACTATTAACAATTTGTGTATTTTCCAGTGTGGGCCTATAAATCATATGATCCCTGATGTGTGCTTTGAGATATATCTATACAAAATATTCAAAGTAAATTTTCCAGTATATAGAAATATTTCTTCAGATTAAGAACTTTATTTTCATAAAGTTTAGGTTAATGAACTAGTGGGCGGTAAAATAAGTAATTATAAATCTATTCAGACAAACAAATCTCAACAAATGTTTGAAATGTGGAATTCATGATGAATAAGCAATCTTAAAATATTCCTTCTCCATTTTCAGTTTCATATGCAAAATAATTAAACAATTTGATACAAAAAGTTCAGAAATTTTGATTCACGACACTTCTATCTTTATCAAAATAAAATTGTTTCAAGTAGTAAAGGAAACCAGACAAAACTGATCTAATTCACAATAAATAAAACCGTTAAACTGAAAAATATTCAAGAAACTCAATAAAGCAATTATTCAGATCAGACTATCTTTCACCCTTGCACAAAAATGTAGTACTTTCCAATTGTCCACTAATTGCACATTCATTATTCTTAAGCAGGTTTTTGAATAGAAGGCTTCTAGTAACTCAAATTCTCAAAAGAAACTCTATTTCAAATACATGTTTTAATTATGGTTTTAAGAATTTATTTTGAAGTCTTAATTATTTTGATAATTTATACAAAAACTTTACATAGAAAATGTATAACAAGCGTTTCTTCAAACAGACAAAGGAAAAGGGGTCTTTTTCTATTAGCGATTGAATTCAAACTTCTTCGCATGAAATTTTTACACTGAAAAAGTAATAAACTTGAAAACATTATTTTAAATTATCAGGAAGCAATCTATATATATATACTGAAAATTTAGTGAAAGAATAATTTAAAATATTTAAAAGAGAACAAAATCGAAGAAATATAAAATGAAAGAAAATAATGAAAATATGGAACCAAGGTCAAAAGCAATATCGGGCTGAGGACCGATTAAGCGAGTTAAACTAGTTTAATGTCCAACCTTCCCTTTGGACATGTGAATTAGGAATCCAAATTGCAAAGGTTCATGATTAAAGATGCAAACAAATTCGGCGATAAAATTTTTCGCTTTATATATCTGCCTATTATATACCATATATATACTCTCTTTATATATATTAACATATATATATACTC
>BMAW01104193.1:57192-81602 GCA_019974015.1 Nephila pilipes
TATATATATATATATATATATATATATATATATATATATATATAAGGAAAACATGAAAACAATTCTAATATTTTAAAAATGTTTAAAGGATGATAAGATTTTTCAAAGGAAATCACCGAATTTCTTGACTTTCCAAGGAGTAAACTTGTAGACGGTCAACAGTAATTATACCTCCAAACTTCAAATCCAGAAGAAGCAGTTTTGAACTCAAAACTCATAAAATAACTTAAATATTTATGTAAAAATTATAATTACAAAAGAGACTGTTTACATGCAAAAATATATAAATAAATATATTATATTCAAAAAATTACACAAAGCACTCCTCTTGTGTGTGTGTAGCCTTTTAAAAACACTAAAAAGTTCTCTCTAAAACGTAAAAACAATGTAAACTTTAATAACAAAATGAATCGAAGCAAATGATTTTAGCATAAGAAATCTAAGGAATATTCGAATAACATATTAAAACAGATAATGTTCTGTTCAGATATTAAAATTAAATCAAATGATAAATTATTAAATTAAATAATCTTAAGAGAAGTGTATCTGCTGTTGCTATGAGATAAAAATAAATTAAAAAATCTTTATACATTAATCTAGTCTCTAAAAGGTTATAACAATTTTCAAAAATGCTATTGTTGCTGATATAAATACGTATTCTAAAGTACTTGTATTGATTTTACTCATGATCGAACAAAAATAAGAAATCTTAGTATTTTGAGTTCCATGACCCCTTAATATTCCACTGATTCAAAAATTTTCGCCCATAAGCGACTAGAACAAAAATAGTAACTCTTAAAAAATTATTGAACATAACAAAAACGCTTCTCCATTAAAAAGAAAAAAAAAAAAAAAAAAAAAAAGAATCATTAACTAAACAGCTGCGCGAGTCAACTTTACACTTAATCAATTTATGCTTAATCAATTTAAATATTTCATTAAGAGTAAAATTAATTTATTTTACTTGAAAATTGAGATTTCATTACTTTTCAATGGAAGTCTTCTAAAGTAAAATAAGTATTCGTCTAAAAATTATTTCCTTAGTATTCACAACATAAAAATTAGGAAATTGTGGATATTTAGATATTATGTATGAAATAGATGATATAAAGACAAGACCATAAAATAATTCGAAAATGAAATAGTAATTGCATAAAAATAAAGAAGTAATAATTATAAAAAGAGAAAATTAAATCGAAGGGGAAAAAATTCATAAATGCAGTTATAGAGCAAAAAATTAATTCGCTATTTTTTTTAAAATATTAGTTATTTGAATTTTGTGTACATGTTTTGAATTTTTCAAAATTCCCTTACTTCTGAATGTCGGAATTGTTAATGTCAGAGATATGTATTTTATTTGCTACTTAATCTACGTATTTTTACAGTAAAAATTATAAATAATGAAAAAATATTTACAACGAAAACCTCCATCGATAAACTATCTTAGTGTATTATGTTGATTATGTTTTGACCAAGAAGCTGCGCTTTTATTTAAAAAAATTTAAACGAATGTATTTTATTCATAGCAAAAGCATGCATTTTTATGATTCAAATTAAAAAATACATGAACATGGACAGCTAATTATTTGTATCTATATTTTCCTATAGATAGCAGCAAAAGAAAAAAGAGCATTTTATTGTTAGTACTTACATTAATAGATGGCAGCACTAACAACGAAATCATTAAATCGATGGCTTTTCTATTAATAGATGGCAGCACTATATAAGTAAAGCATTCAAACTGCAAATGAAAATCGAGATACCTCATTTAAAATATGGTCAGCTCTGCGGAAGATATGAAGTACATTATAAGAAATTGCGAGATTGGTTTTCTATTCAAATCTCGTTTTTCAAATATTTTTTTTTCTGAAATAAATTTTGAAAATAAAGAATAGATTCAATTTCAGCACGACTTTTTCTAACTATATTTAAAAAACAAAAGATTTCAAGAAGAATCGATAAGAAATATGAATTTTTAAGTGATTTGTAAAATTATATGAACATGCCTTTTAATAACAATCTATTCCAAAGACAAAGAACATTCTTTCTTCTTTTTAATTAACTTTAATAGATAATTAGAAATTTTGCCATAAGTGCATATATTTTATGCAAATAAAAGTTAAAAACTAAGAAACTTCTGACTCCAAATATTGCTAGGGGAAGTAATTAGCTAATTCATTCAAATTAAATGAAAAAAAAAAAAAGATTGCGTGTGGCGAATGTTTTTGTTCTACTGAGGCTGTCTGCTTAATTAATGCCGATTTTCAATTCGCAAAAGGTTGTATTTTAATGTATATTCATAATATTTTTAAAATATACTAATGATATTTGAGTCATTTATTTTAAAAGTGGCTTAAGCCCCTTTTCCAAATAAATAATGATGGCTACTTTCTTATTTACATTTCTGTGTTATGTAGTCACTTGGAAAAAAAATTATTTATATCTCTAATATATTAAAATCATTAAGACTTTCTGGAAAGTAAATTAGAGGGTTAATAGAATGTTTTAAAAATTTTGTTCTAAAAGTGGCTTAGTTCCTATTTTTACAGTTTCAAACAGATTTGGCTAAGTAAAATATTAAGACACAACTCATGCTTTATTATTGTAGCAGTATTGCTCAATTAGCTTTGATAAAACGTTCTTCAATGAATGAAAAGGCACTATTCAAAACTCTGTATTTAGTTCCGAATTAGATGAGACTAAGAAACTCATACTTAGTTCACACCAATACAGAAAAAAGCAAGTCTCAACGCAATGCTAAAATGCAATGATTTGATGGATTTTTGTTACACTATATTCTTCACCGAAACACGCACACTCAAATTATTTTACTTCCCTTGTGGATAACATAAATTATAAATTAAGAAATAAAAAATTGCAAAATAATATTAGAGTGAATGCAACATTTCTTTAATAGTGGATAAAAAAGAGCTGTGGATATTTTTCAGTTAGTAACATAAATTTTTTTTTTTTTTTTTTCATGGGAAAATTATTTTTTCCATAGACTTGTGCTTCATGAATTAGAACGTGCAGAAATTTTGAGCAACCTATTATTGAAATAACATTTAATGAAGAAATTTCTTACTCTCAATCATAGTCATCGTAAACGTATTATTTACAAATAACATTCATTATGACAATTGGGGTTGTAAAATAGAAAAACTAATCCATTTTACTATCGTGTTATCAGCAACTAATGTTTTTAAAATTATTAAATCTCAACTCCTCAAATATTTCGATTTTAACATAAATGTCTCTCTTCAACTTGGAAAAATAAACAATTCGTATAAAGTAATCCACTACACAAATGTTTTTGAAACGATATCCAATTTTTACTTCTGCTGTTCATTATGATTTAATGCTTTCCACGATAATTTATGTGAAACGTAGTGTCCGCCGAAGCTTAGTGGCCATGGTTGCGACCCTCAGTCTGCGTTGTTTCGTCGAGTGATGAGTTCGAGTCCCGATTCCGCTAAATCAGTCGAGGTCCCAAGTCCTCGCGATGGTATTATCGAGAAGTTTGGAAAGGGAATCGTCCTCGTTACTTAACAGAAGTTCAAATGGACGAAGTGAGTCGCCAATAGCCCTCCTGTTTCTTCGAAGCGCGCCTTTTACAAACAATCAATCAATTACATGAAACGTAACTACTACAACAGTACAAAATTAAAAAAAAAAAAAAAAAAAAAACTGTTATTTTTTTTTTTTTAATTTCATTTCCAAAACTCTTATTTTCCTTGTACCTTCTTGCATTTGAAAGAAATTTAAAATTTACAAAAACGACAAAAATTAGCATTTGCTGATTTAAGAAACAATAAAAAATTGCAAAGAAATTTCCCAATTTAAAAAAAGGGCCCCATGCGTCTCTTACTTGTAATTTTTAAGCAAAATGGTCCCAGTTTCAACAAAAATTCGAAAGCAGAGTGGTAGGAATGTTATGCTATCAACAATTATTGAAAGTTGCGTGCACATAGCATAGGAGAAAAATTAAACATAAGAGAGAGAGAGAACTTCAAAATATTTTGTACAACAAAATTCATTAAAAAAAAATATGCATTGGGTGAGGCGTGATTGAAAAAGCAATGCCTCTATGCCTATAACTTTTTCAGACACCCAAGAGGCTATTGCTTTAGTTGGATCACTGTTCACGTATCAGATCACTTTTCAATTTTTTATCGTTTGCTTCAATTTTAATTACATTTAGCTTAAATATGTGCAATTTAACAACTTATCGTTTGTTTTAATTTTATTTACATGAAACTAATATAATATTGAACTTAATAATCTATAGTTTGCTTTAACTTTCATATGAGAAAAGTTTACTATAGTCCATTTCTCGATGTTTCATAGTTTATTTTAATTCTTATATTTAATTGAGTATGTTAATAATAATTATTAATAAAAAGCGCTCCTTGGGTGGCTAAATGTGTTTGTTTCATTTTTATTAATATTTATTTCTCGATTTTAAAAATTCTTTTCAAGTATATAAACTACGATGGGTCTCGATGTAAAGTGTTTATTTTCTTCGTAATCACCCTTGCTGTACTGAAAACTGAAGAAAATCGTGAATTATTGTAAGGTAGAGCAGTCAAATTACAAATTTGTTCTATTTGGATTTGAGCGACTGCATTGAATGAACCTATTAAAATACCATTTCCTCTCTACAATCCGCACGCCGTCTTTCCGGCTTTACCTGTAATCTGGAGTTTTTTTACAGACAGACAAGCCTTACAGATGATATTTTATGTCTTCTATTTCCAAGGAATATTGTAAGCTATCAAAACAAAATAGTGCATCTTTTTTGGTTTTAATTAATGTGTTTGATACTTTGAGCACACTTTGTTAAATTTTATTAAAGAATACATAGATTTTGCTGTTTAAATATGTTATTATTACTGATTTTCCAGTAATCCTAAATTGTTGTGATCCTTCAGTGCCCTGGTTCGATATATGAAGGATTACCGTGAGAGCAATGGGATCTGAAGTGGTTCTTTTCTTTCGAGAACTCTTAACTTCCAATAGAAGACGACTTAATGTAAATTTGTTATTAAGTAATGATTGTTGCGAAAAGTTATTTAAAGAGAATTTTTTAGAGTGGTTTTTGAGGTAGTTGAGAAATTCTTCAAACCGAAACACTGACTGAATATGAGTAGTTATTTCACTTCGAACCATTCAGATTTGCGTTTCTGTTATATAAATTTAACAGTATCGAGTAAGCTTCTTGAAAATCATTTTTGTACAGTGGAGTTGGAGTCAATTCAAAGTATAATGAATCGCAAATAATCTAAGATTTCCTTTGATACACTTTTCTTCATATCGTTTAGAGTGAGAATAAAAATGTTTAATTGTGCCTCACAATTTACACCAGAGTGACAGCGAAATTTCACACCATTTGGAGACGAGATTTAAGCAACGATGCATCATTGTACCCCACCTCGCGACATTCACTTTTTTTCAAATGTGATATAACCTCTTTAGGGACATTAATGTTCTTCTGACGACGAGCGAAAAGCCTTCACGAAATCTTAGTGTCGACAGCAAACACCGGAACTAGTTTGCACGATTAATCACTGATTAGTGCAAGTGCGTAGAAAGGACAGAAATTGTGTTGAAACGTCCATTGTGAAAAACTTAGAAGAGAGACGTAGATTTCAGGTACTTTATGAATTGTGAAAATTAAATCACAAATAAATGCGAAGGGTATCACTAAGTTTTAACTATTACTACGAAATAACAGAGAGATATATGGATAAAATTTATTTTCTTCATATAAATTGATCCTTTATATACATATGTTGGGAATTACAGCTATAATTGATGATTTGTTAGATTTCAGAAGTAGTAAATTGAAGTAACCCGCAATATCGTGAAGTTTTAATTATTATCACCCCAGAGTACAGTAAAGTTTAAATATCACTAAGAAGTAATCGATTGACGGAAACCTAATTTTTATTTACTATTCTTAAGACTTTTATACTTATAGTCATCCTCTAGAATTATACATTTTTTTTCAGAGCTTTTTAGTCTTTCAAAGACTGTCATTGTAGAATTCAGCTGATTGAACTCTATCCTTTACATATTACCAGTAACTTCAATCCTCAGTTACCTGAAACCAAAGAAATAAGCATTCATAGCTGTAATTTACAGCATTACATACAAGAGGATCAATTACGAATTTAAAAAAATTAAAAAGTTTTATGCAAAGTTTTGAAAAGAACAGATTTAGCCACCCAAAATGAGCTTTTTTCAACAATCATTATTAAATTACTCGATTGAATATAAGAATTAAACTAAACGATGAAATATCGAAAAATGGACAATAGTAAACTTTTCTAATATTAAAATTAAAGTGAATGATAAATTATTAAATTGAATATATTTAAGCTAAATGTAATTAAAATTGAACGACAAAAAATTGAAAAGTGCCCTGGTACGCCAAAAATGATCCACCTAAGACAGTGGGCCCTTGGGAGGCTAAAAAAAGGCTGCCTCACAGCTGTCTTAAAATTCTGAATAATGTTATTTATTTTCAGTCATATCTTGATTTTAGTTTACATATGATTCAAGGTAATACATAAATCGATAGGTAAACAAAACATTTAATTTTTATATTTGTTTCACTTCAGTCCAATAAAAAAATTGGGGGACATTTGTTACGACATGTTTATGAAAAATGAGTTCATTAGTGGTGAAAGCAGGTATCAGACACATATTGCAAACATTTTATTTCAATCCAATAAAAAATTCAGCAGAAGTATTATAACGTATTTTTGAAAATTAAGATCATTACTGGTGAAAGAACACATCAAAATATACTCAAAAACAAGATAAATTTTTGAAAAGTGGTCAGGTACGACATTTTTGGGTTAACTAAAACAATAGCCCCTTGGATGGCTAAAAACTTTTTTCCACACAGTATCTCGGTTAATAATAAGTAATAATTAAATATTTACGGTACCTCCTTGTAAGTTATGCTCCGTAGATATTGTTAAATTCCTACTAATAGTTTCAATCTCCATATATATATTTATGTATCTTGTTCAAATTTTCCAATCGTTAATAAAATACTTTTTATTCATTCACTTAAGTTCAAATACATTTTTTGAAACTTATAGTGGATGAACACTTGATGTTAATACAGGTTTTTCAAATATTAATTTAATTTAATTGGTGAAAATGCAGTTTAGCCCAACCACTTAGCGCGATTTCAAAAATTGCCAAACTTAGCATTTTTTTTTTTTTTTTTTTGCTTAACGTTGTCCGCGAAGCGGACCAGGGTAGCCACATTTGGCAAAATATCACCAAATAATTCCTGTCGCCAAGGGTGGCTGAGCATTCTAACCATTTAATTTACTCGATGAATTAAGAAACAAGCCAATGCTTCTAGTTACTATGCAATCTGTCTTGCAATGGCAAAGTTGGTAGAGCGTCGGTGTAGAATCTTCATGCCTTCGGGTCGATGCATAAATTTTTTTTATTTGATTTTCAAATAATTAATTTTAGTTTTATATGGGAGAAAAAAATTTCTCTAAAAGAGATATTTAGCAGGAAATAGATTTAAGAATAAATACCGTCTGTGATGAAGCACTGGAAAAAAATTTCTTTTGCCACTCAATATTGTGATTCTGTTATATGTATATGCATATTTATATTAATTGTAATTATTTAATAAAAAGCAACTAAAACAAAAAAATTATTTGTTAACCTAAGTAGGAATTTACTTTAAAAATTTTAAAACTTATTTTTCAAAGCTTCATCGTAATTATTATGCTCATCAGTATTTGAATAGCTTGTTTTGGCTTTAACTAAGCAAGATCAAAACTCACTATTCATACGTTGAACAACACCAGATCGAACAAAATATTTTAGAATTTTTTTCAGAAATCAAATAAAAAATAGTTATATTACCTCAGTCAATTGTAATTGTTGAAGAACAAAAAATGTTATATAAAAATTCCAAATATTAAAACAAACATGCTTATATACGGTTTTGTAGAATAATACTATCATGTTTCATGTATTTCGTTGTCAAAAGGTCTCACACTAAACATGGAATGACATATTTCGAAATATTTTTGTGAAATAGTATATGCACTTTACAAATAATAGCAATGTTAATTATTATGCCCCTAATTCGGGTTTACATGAGCGTTTTTCTCATGTTTTGATTAAATATGAATTTTTTAAAAAAATACCTTTCCTTCGACGAAGTGAGGATATATGTTAGGAGAAGTGATAAAGTTAGTGGAGTGGGTTTGGCCGTGGCTCAAAATTACGAAGACCGTCGCTAATACCTCATGTTTCATTTGTAGTGTGATATTAATAAGTTAATCAGACAATGAGTTATTTTTATTCTTGAAAACGTAACTCATATTTAATTTCTTCCCTTTTTCAGTTAAACGTGGCAATTAAAAGAGTGAATGTCGAGGCTTATGGAACAAAAGCCAATTTTGATTGTTTATTAACGTCACACTGAGAAGCAACTCTACGGTTATTGGGGATTGAACTTGTCATTTTGAACTTCGATCAAGTGAAGATGTTGACATTTGAGGGTGCATCTCTCTCTCTCCAAACTTCTACACTTTGCCAATGGGAGGACTTGGAACCTATACCATATTTAACGTGCATCTGCCCCCATACAAGGTGGACTTAAACGGCATCCATGATGAAACCCATGGCTTGACGAGAACAAAGTCGAACGCGAATTCGCGACCACTAGATTACCATGGATACAAGCGCAAAATTCAAACATGGCAATGCAGTGCTTAGTAATTCATATCTGGGATCTAGACCCCAGGGAGAAATACGAAATAAATAAAAAATCTTAACAAAAAGATGGATCGAGGGTATAGTGAAGCTCATGCTTACTTAAAGAAAATAAGTTATTAAAAAGGAAATTAAGAGAGTGAAGCATCTTCTCTTCTTATTCACCTGAACGTAAATCAAAATTATGAGATAAGTCGCCAATTGTCCTCGAACAATAGAATGACGTTTAATCAAACATAACCCGTTTACTGAATAATAATGTTACAAAAATGCGATAAAATATAAATTTCCTAGTTATATATAATTTGGATGCATGGAAAACTGAGAGGTTAAATGCGAAAAATAAATATTTAATTCCGATCAGTTGCCTCATGAAATTCATTGTGAGTATTTTTTGAAACCCAGCCGAGATAGAACGAAAGGGAACAAATTATTTAAGACAATATTTTCTCAATTTAATTTTAACAATATTCCGACTTTCTGGCATAGTTATTAATAAGATACCAACACATCATTTAATAACCTGTTACTTAGAGTGGTCTAGTCGTATACATTGGCGTCAAATATAGTTAATACAACGTTTTTCTGAATTTCACTTGGTGTGTGTGTGTGTGTGTGTCATCAAATTTTCGATCGTTAATTTAACCAACTTCCCATCAAGCTAGAGCTTTAAAATTTTGGGAATCGTTCGTACTCGCCTAACAATGCAATATTTAGACGTTTGCGACAAGTTTTAACTCATATTTTTTAAAATAATGCAGTTTAGCCCAATCACTTGGCGCAATTTGAATAATTGCCAAATTTGGCGAAATTTTTTTTTTTTTTTGGTTGAATGTTAAGTCCGCTTCGCGGACCAATTTAGCAACATTTGGCAAAATACCGCCAAATAATTCCTGTCTCCAAGAGTGGTTTGACTAAACTGTATTCCAACCATTTAATTTACCGGATTAATTAATTTTAGTTAGTTTTAACGTTGTTATATATTTCACTTGGTGTGTGTCTGTTTGTTTGTGTATCAGTGTGTCATCAAATTGTCTATTGTTAATTTAACCAACTTCCCATCAAGCTAGAGCTCTGAAATTTTGGGAACCGTTCTTATTTGCCTAACAATGCAATATTTAGATATTTGCGACCAGTTTTAACTAATATTTTAATAATTTTTTTAATAAACTTTGCCACCATATAAAAACGTTGTTTTTAAAAACGATGGTTTTTATTTCGAGTTATTTTAATTGTTATTACTGGTGCTGATCTAGTTATTATTATTATACTGATGTTGATACGTTAGTATCGTTGTTAATTTTTTTATGCTCTTCCTTTCTAAATAGATAAACAAATTTATAAAAACAGTGATTTATGTGTGATTGATCCACATAAATTTAAATATATTTTTTTATAGGTCACCTTAAACTTATGAGTGATTTAAATACATTTTTGCACCATTCTATCTCCAAAGGCGATAAGGATAATTTAATTGTCATAGTTGCGAGTTTCTAAGGATAGAAATATTCTCAAGTCGATTTGCGAATTCAAATATTGGCTCTATCAAGATTCGCCGTGCGGAACAGTGGGGAAGAGGTGCAGCATATTTAGTGGAGCTGAGCTTAAAAGTCCTCACGGGGTGCGATGTAGCATTTAAGAAATTTCATTAATTGTTTATTAACGTCCAATTTTGAAGCAACATGAGGGATATTAGTGCGTCATTTTGAGCCACAGTCAAGTGGCGTTGGTTACACTTTCGACACCACCCTTACGTATGGACTTCGATAGATTGAACATGCATCAACTCCGTTACACGACAGTTCTTAAGTGGCATCAATTCCAAGATTCGACCATAAGCTCCCGGTCATGTTACTAGAGATATCGTTTTCGTCATCTGAACGTGATTAAAAAAAAGTCTTACTCCGAATAATGTATTACGCAACTCTAAAGCAAGAACTTTTATTTTGTAGGACATTGTAACAAAATTCAAAAACTTGCTTTATTTTTAGAGTTTAACTCACGGATATTTGAAGATTTTTCAATGTCATTTGCTGGTACAACAGAGTTTGGAACCTCGAGTTTCGTAACAGTGATATTTAAGTCAAATCACGGGTTTGATTCCCGATTTCAAATATTCTTAAATACAATTATACTCTTAAATATTGCAAGGATAACTAATTTTTAATTTGAATATTATTCATTTGCAAAAGAGCTGTATTCAAGCAAAAACACAATTGAAAACGTTATAAAAGCATTTTCTTTATAATATTCTCCTACTTTGGTAGTTTACCGATATTTGTGTATTGTAACAAATTCAATTAAACAGGTTTAAATTTTGTATATAGAATCAGGATTAAAACCCATAATTTAACTTTAATATCATAATTGTGAAAATGGAGATTCCTGGGCTACCAGCGAATCGAAATGAAAAATCTTGACAAATCTGTGAATCAAGATCGGTTTGGTTTTATTAAAGTCGCACTAGAAGCAACACGAGGGCTATTGGCGATGGACCTTCTAATTCTGAATCTCATTCAAATAAAGAGGATGACACCTGAGACTCCACCCATCTCTCCTTCACTTCCACACCACACCAACGGGAGGACTTTGAACCTTAACAGATTTAATGGGCCTCAGCCCCGGCTACATAGTAGGTCTTTACTGGCATCAAGGCTGGAGCCTACAACTCGACGAAAACCGTCAGCCACGAGTTCCCGACGATGACCATTAGACTATTGCAGCCCTGTGAATCGAACTTTATAAATAAAGCGTCAAACAAGTTACCAAATTCATTGAAATAACACACTCAAATAAATCTTTTTGAATTTGTCTGATGCTTTCAGAGCTTGCTTAATTAACCTAACATTTATTTTCAGAGCTTGTTTAATTAACGTTACATTTATTTTCCGAGAGCTATGTTATTCAATTAATATTTCACTCGTAAATATTCAGACTACTGAAGCTAACGCAATAAAATTTATCAGAATTCATAACCATTTTTTCTTCAATAGAAATGCTTCTGGGAAAAAAATTATTATTCGCTTTGTTTAAAAAAAAGAAATCTCTTTTCCATCATCATACAGCAATCGATTCGTTCGTTCAAAGCCACCTTTACAAACACTTTAAGCAAATCCCAAAAGCATTTCTTCGGGATAGAGCTAAAAAAAGACAATTTCCAAATTGTTTGACGATAACAAAAGAATAAAACTCAAATGCCTCCCATTTTAATGTAAAATAAAAATTTACTCTCAACTTTTTTTCTCTTTCCATTTCCAGTCTTCATCTTTACATTTTTCCAATATCAGCACGGATACCTCATAAAAATGCAAATCGCCAAACGACATTACTATTTATCGGTGATGCCACCACAACTTGCGGCTTCCCACATTCCCTTCGTTGCCACAAATCAAATAAAAAGCTTCCTTCCGCTTAAGCGAAAATGAGCAAATCAATATCGATTAAAAATTCTAAAAATTAAAATAACAAAAAAAAGGGAATTTTCTCTCCTCCCATTTACCAAACAAAGCTAGCTTACTGAAGGAAGACAAGTTAACAATTCCGCGGTGTTCGTCGATTTTCTTAAAATGATAAATTACATCTTACTCGGCCTCACCTCCCCCCTTTTCACTTCATTTCGCTCTCCCCGGGTCGACAATAATTTGCTTTTCCGCATTTTCGCGCCAAAGCAATTACCGCCCGCAGGAAAAACCCCGGCTATCGATTATTTTTTGACCGTGGCTGTCAAATATCGATTCTCTACCGGAGGTTATGATAATCGTAATCTTTATCATTATTTTTTTGGCCTTTTTCCCGTTAGTTTTAAAAAGGCCTCTTTAATGTCATTGGAATCTACGCAAAAATGACGAACGACCTTTGGAATTCGAAAAGAACGAAAACGTTTGTGGAGGCTGATTTCTTTTTCTTTTCTTTGTACATTCTAAATGGGTTGTATTTTTATGCATATAAAACAAACTTCGCGCTGTTGACATGCATTATTAAATATCATTTAATCTTTCTTCGACATAAAATAGTTTTGTCCTACATTGCGACAGAACCAGTTGTAGAGGTTTGGGAGTATCTCTTCCTCCCTTTTCCATATAAATATGCAGATTGATCGGCTTGAACTAATGTAGATCTTGGACTACACGAAATATATTCGAGATGAATCTCTCAATTCTGAAACACTGTCAAATGACAAAGACTAAATCTGAATTGGTATTTCACTCTCCTTAACTTCCACACCACAATCTGGAGAACTTTCAAGCCTATTTGAACTCAATGTGCAGACAAATCTAGCGGAACCAGAACTCGAATATCGCTGAGCACGAGATTTGTGATCATCATTATTATACTACATGTACCACATAAAAAGAAATTGCAGATGAAATTCTTCACTTTCGATTAATATAGGTTTGATTCAGTGTATTTCTATCAGTGTCAGAAAAATAATATTTTTCTCTTAAGTACTGTACAATCAAAAGTAACTATTTGAATGGTATCCACGGGTTTCTTTCTGTGTTGAACGTTTTTAGCTGCATGTTTCTATCTGAATCAAAGGTCCATTAACCATATAAAATGCGCCACGTTATTTTGAACCATCTAGTTACAATGCAACTCGCAATTTGTAACGTTACAGCAAGGGTTACACAGAGCAAGTATTACGAGCTGCCTTGGGCAAGAATTGCGCTATATATATACACAAAGAGAGAGACACAGAGACATAGATATACAGATAGATACGAATTGTATTCTGGAAGAGCCAAATTAGGTTGCGTCAAACATTTATTTAAATTACTTTCTCAATTAAAAATTTTTTTTAAATCACATGAATATCAGTACATAAATATAATGGAGTGCTTAGTAAAAGAAGAAAAACTTAGTTTAGAAATTTTAAAAATAATGTTGAAATCAATTTCTTAAAAATGCAAATAAGCTAAGGGGGAGAGTTTTCCCACTAAGTCAGACAGGTTTAAAAAAGAAGAATTAAATGTGTGACGATGATGATGAAACATTGGACGCTCAATTAAGGTATGACAAAAAGTGTTCGAGACATTGCGTTCGAATCAACTCTCGCCAAATAAGAGGTACTTGAGAGTGAAATCACATTTTAAATATATGATTTAATAACTAGACAAAAAATATAGATAGCGGCGAAATTATAACGTACTTTATACCAAGATTTCTACAAATGTGAATTGTGATCCCATTTGAAGCTGAGAAACTAAATTTAGGAGTCTAAGAAATTTTATCTAAATTACAGCTAATCATCATAACCTTTTTAAGTATTTGATATAAGGGTTTGAACAAATAATTAACAGGAAAGGGTTTAAAAGGAAAAAAAATCAAAAATACTTCTTTCGAATTTTATTGTTGAAAAAGAAAATCTGGTTCATGAATAACCCTAAATTAAAATATTTTTTGTTAGTCATTCACCACTGCAGAATCAAAAAGAATATTTCTAGTTATCAAGGGACACTGTGTAAAACCTCTTCCATAACAAATCATTAAAAGTATTTCGTTTCGAGGCAGAATTTTCTCCGTTTATTTAAATAACCCTAAATATACCTCAAAAATTAGTATTTTTTATTTAAAAGATACAATATTTTCATCAGAGTTTTAAGCCCGACAATTCAACGATATATTTTTTAATATCGCTCAACTCTACAAAATGCTGCAGAAACTCCTACATCCCCTACAGTATCAAAAACTCATGCACTATTTATTATTCTACGTAAAAGTAAACATGTGATATGAATATTTTGATTTGTCTGTATATTCACTTCTATGTCAATAATCGACTTATATTCGTATGTGTGTATATAGTAGACCATAAATAAAGAGAGAGAATGATGAAGTTTAACGGCGCAAGAGCCAAATATGGCTATACTGCACTAAAGAAGGTGTAACTGTGATACAGACCAGAGGTCTTCAACTTGGGTTCCACAGAACCCTAGGGTTCCCTGGCTCAGTCGATATATCTCAAATTGATATATTGACCGACACTCAATTGAAACTAAAATTTAGCCAAGGTGATATTGTGCTTTTTTGGATTGATATTTAGTGAAGAGTATCCTGAAATTTCCAGAAGAGCTGTGAAATATCCAATGGCATTTGTTTTAACCTATGAATGCAAAAAAGCTTTCTCTTCGTACGCTGCGACAAAAACAAAATACAGAAACAGATTGAATGCAGAAAAAGAACTTAGGTTGCAGATTTTTACAATTATTTCAGACGTTAAAATACTTTGCAATAAAAAACAATCACAGCCAAGTCATTAAAAAAAAATTTAATGAGTTCGTGATAATTTAAAATATTGTTACTTTTTTTTTTTGATTGAATACATTTTAGAAAACAAAAGAAAAAATAAAGAACCATAGCTAATAGCTACTTTTCCATTCATTTATCTTACTAATATGTTTGTATTGTGATAAAATAAAGTGCAGTAACAATTTTGTAAATTTGAGTAGGATAAAGCTTTCATATCCTATATTTTCTACTCTTTGATCAAGAGGTTCCTTCAAGAAAACGGTAAGCTCAAAGGTTCCCCTCAGTGTAAAAGGTTGAATACCTCTGCTATAGAAGATGGTAAAAAAATTGATTGTCTAGAAGGAGGATCGACAATAGAGAAGGATCATTGGAATATCCAGGGGGCCGTGTTTACCAAAGACAGTAAAACTCATTGAAAGGAAAATTATCAATAAGAGGCATCCCATAAGTGATCTCCGTACTTACCTGAAAAAAGATAAGGCCTTAAGGACTAGATTCTCGATAAGTCAGGCCCCGTTAACTTAAATTTTCAGATAACCAGGATAGGTCTGTCCATATATTTCTTTTTAAATTTGAGAGGAAAATGAGAGATGAAATCTACAAATTTTCATAATCACGTTTATTTGTTTTACTCACATATTTTGAAAAATTGTTATTTTCCACTGAAATCTTCAAACAATATGAATGTGTGAAAGTAAAAGTGGAGGATAAGACTTTGCAAATATTCTGAGCAAAACCAATCAAACCATAGATACACCTTTCAGTATCAGTGATTAATGATATAAAGTGCCTCGACAGGCCTCGCAATTAGTAAAATAAAAAGATTGGGCATGACAGTAAAGGATTTTGAATCCCCGAATGTGACAGCACTAGTGCAGCCACTGAACCAAGAAGTTCTCGAGAACATCAAGAAAGTTTACTGGCGGAAAATGTGAAGTGAAATAGCAGAAGATGGACTCAGAGTGGTGGAGATTTTGAAATATTTCAATAATAAAAGACAGTAAAGTATGGTTGCTGAATTTTGGGATCAGGTTGCTAGGAGCACTCTGGCAAAATCGCGGAAAAAAACATTGCACAGAGTGTATAATTTGCAGATTACAAGATAGAAAAAGGAAAATTAATTTAGAATAAAAAAGAACTCAGCTATATTAGGCCTGGAGGTCGTATGGATACGTTTTAAAAAATGATGTCTGCTCAGATGTTGATGCCAGTGACATTAGCAATTGGTTGGAAGTGGATAATAAAATATATTACAGTGCACTAATAGATAAAGAAATAATCACTTCCTGCTCCTCTAAAGAGTGAGTGATAATGGAGTTGAATGGCGCAATATCCAGATGTGGTCATACTACGCCAAACAAAGTGCAAATATGTTCTAGACTTCTGAAAAAATTGGTTGACAATAAGGGAGGTCGAAAATAGAGGATAACTGGGGTATTCCGGGAGCCCGTCACCCGTGTTTACCAAAGAGAGAAACTCCCATGGAAAAGAAGAATATTACTAGCATGCCTCGGGGTAATGATTTCTGCACCTATTTAAAGGAGGGAAGCTTTTCAGGGCTGTTCATCTAAAGAAGCTGAAAATTAAGAAGGAATGGGTGAGAATAATATGACCTATGATGATCAATCAACGTTTATAAGTTCATTCCGAAGTAATGTCTCTTTTAGAGCATTTGAGGATCCATTTCGAATGTCAAACGAAAACTGCACAAAACAAGATTCTTATGGCGAAGCAAATGAATAATCACGCAGTTCGTAAGCGGTGTGCAAACCTCGCACAGAAGTTTGCATTCTTTTATCCAACAAAATAGACATGTTTAGTTTTATAAAATATGCAATAAATCATTCTCGATTTGCTCAATATAAAGATGATTTCCTCTAAGTATTTTGTTTCCTTTATTCCCCTTTTCCAGATATGAGGGTCGTTCATTAAGTTCTTATAAATTCCAAAAGATGATGCTTGTTGCATCGAAAATGATTGTTTTTGCTAAGCCTCCTGACTCACTAGACAGCAGTCTAAGTGATCAAGACTGCTGTTGCACTTCCAAGCTTCTTCGTCATAATTTTTCCGACCAATGAGAACCTCTTCACCGTTTTTTGGAAAAAACTAAACGGAAGCAATCCAAAGTTTTGATTTTTGTTGAACTTCTGGTGCAAAATAGTGAATCCATGTCTCAACGACGGTGACAACTCAACGGAGCAGCAATCCAACTTTGATTTGGCAGGAAAAGACTATTAAATCAAATCTAACTTATGAATCAATGTCGAATTTGTTTTGGCTCCGTTTAACAGATAAGCAGCCTCTAATGGTTATAACAATTTACCTAAATGAGTCCCTCTGTCTTCAGATACAAGTACTTTTTGAGCCACCCTCGAAACCGGGTCGAATATGATCGCAGTTAATCTGACTTCTAGAGGTTTTATTGTATAAATAATTGTTTTCAAATAAATATCTTCAATATTAATGACCCACAACAAAATTAAACCTCAGTGAACTATAACACACATTTATTAAATAAATTCAATTTCTGAATCATAAGTTCCATGTATTGAAGCGTTATGATTCTGAATAAACAACATAATGCATGTCTATACTTCAACTTACAACAACAATTTTTCTGTCACGGTATCGTGTTTTTAACGCAGGTCATAAATGTAAAAATATATATTTTTGTCACATGATACAAGATTCTCCAGGCTCCAATTCACCCACATGTGAATCCAACAACTGTTGTCAAATGTTTCATTTCGTATTTTCCTAATATATTCACCTCTATTCACCGTTGTTTGTAATATTTACTCGAGTGAAAGAAGCATAAAGTGAAAAAGCTTCAGAAGCCTTGCTTCATACATCGAGAAAAAAGTAATTATAAATTTAAAAGAAACAACAGAAAAAATACACGAAGAGTTATCGGAGATTAAACATGTTACGAAGGGAACTCAAAAAGTATGTTTTTGACCACTGATGGCATGATTAAGACCAGTTGGTATTACCATTGCGCGTTGCCATATGGTTAAAAAAACTGAAACATATGTGACGCTAACTCGTAGATCAGTTTCAATTTGGAATCTTTTGCTGCCAATTCAAAATGTTATTGCTGACGCGTCAAGTTGTCATCATCGATTAAACCTGAATTTATCGTTATACAACGGAAATCGGGCAATAATCCAAACAATAAGCTGTTTTCGGTTTGATTTGGTTTTATTACCTATGCACTAGAAGCTACACGGACGACGGACCTCGTTATTTTGAACCTCAATCAAGTGCCGAAGACGATACCTGAGCGAGGTACCTCCCTCTCTTAAGTTGCCCACTATGCCAACGGGAAGCCTTTGGGCCCCGATAGACTTTACATGCATCAATCCAGGCTACTTCATGGGTTTTTGGTGGCATTAAGGCTGGAACTCGCGACTAGGCGAAACCCACCGGCCGGGAGCCCGCGACCATGACCATTACGCTACGCGGTCAGGCTGCTTTCAGAGAAACTACTCCAAAGGGGAAGATGGCAACCCAGGTACCTTTTGAATCGCCATCATTACCTGCATTGCAATCAAGAACTCAGATCAACATCCCCACAAATAAGCTGGTATTCTACTCTAAACTCTGGCATTATGTCTCGTGGAACTTTGAAGCTCATTTTAAGAGTTTTTATTTAACTTGTTATTTGTATATGTATGCATATCTTTCCACTACAAAATTTGTACTAGAATTTTAATTCGCCTCTTTCATCCAATAGAGCTGAAATTTTGCTTACACGCGTAACTCAGAAGACAATACAATACTATGGTATGTTTAAGCAATGATGGACTCAGGCCTTGCAGTGTCAAATTGATTTGAAATTTTGCATACACGTACAGCTCACGCAATTGCTTTTCAATCTTAAATTTTCCAGACTAAAAATAATTTAATAAATATAAGTAAGAAAATTTAAACTTTTACTTAAAGATGGTCTAAATGGTACAATTTTTTTTTTTAAATGTAAGGTATGTGCAACTTATAGTTAAAAGTTAAAAAAAGGCGTTAATACTTCTTTTGACTTCATATATAAGTAAGAAGCTATGGTTTTTAATTTATAAGTAATTACCTAGGAATCTTATTTAAAGGCCTCAAACTTTTATAAATTTAATATTTTTTCTGTTGTTTAGTTGAACTATTGCGTGAATCAGTGAAGGGGAAGTTTAATGACCAGATATGGCCATGCTGAGCCTAACAGTGAGTAACTACGTTTTAGATGTTTGGAGAAAAAAAAAGGGGGGGGGGGAAATCGTTGATAAGAAAGAGGGTCGAAAATAGAGAATGATCACCAGGATATCCGGGGGGTGGGCGTCACCCGTGTTTACTATTGACAGCAAGCCACTAGAGAAGGAAAAAGATCATTGGGTACTTCAGGTATTTGAGGCCAGTACTTAGCTGAAGAAGGTAAGGCCTTGAGAGAAGCAGGGCTGATGCATTTTAAATCTCTTGGAGCTCAACGTTGACGTAGGGGAATATGAAGAAAAAGTTCCAATTCAGAACCTTGTTATATGACATTGGTTCTAAATACCAAGACGTATGTGTCGGGCAAAAATGAGCAGTTGGAAACATTTGTATTGATTAATTATTTATTGTTGCATAAAGGAGCTAGGGGACAAATATGAGGTATGAAGGTATACCTCATATTTCTGAACTATGATCAACTGTACGAGTGAACATCTGAGCTGGCATTCTCCACTCTTCTTACTTCCGCATCACGATCCAGCGGAATAACTTTGACAGGTTTATCGCGTAGCTCTGTTACACGACGGGGTTTTAGGTGAATCGGAACTTGAATAATGCGTTAAGTGAATCACATTATTCAAGCACTTGCACTTGAACACATTATCAAGCACTTACACATGCACTTGAGCATGAACTAACGATATCAAGTCCATACAGTTAACGTTCAAAAGCCAAATTTTATGCCTGGGTTTCACCACAGATTATCACGACAATCTTCGGTAAAACCCATACTTGAACCTGAGAACTCGACAGTTACTTAGTTTCCGAAATGTCTCAATTTTTAAATACATATATATATATATATATATATATATATATACTCAAATTAGTTCAGTATTATTGACTTCAAAATTTTATCTGGCAACAGTGTATGGTGGTGGACATCATAACTAAAAAAGTTCCGTAGCCTATTGCACTGAGGTTCATGATCACTTGGCAAAGATATGACCCTTTGAATTTTTGCCTTTACAATTGTGAAATTTGAATTGATTTTTCATGAAAAACATGGATTGGGATTTGTAGTTCTTAAAGTTTTAAATCTTTAAATGGAAATATTTAATTATAATGTTTTATTGTTTCGAAAAAGATCTTAAATTTTTAA
The DNA here is from genome assembly GCA_019974015.1 of Nephila pilipes. Taxonomy (NCBI): domain Eukaryota; kingdom Metazoa; phylum Arthropoda; class Arachnida; order Araneae; family Nephilidae; genus Nephila; species Nephila pilipes. The sequence goes on from BMAW01104193.1 coordinate 77,564, forward strand.
GGTAGGTTCGGTTACGTATTGCTGTTCTATAAATGTGGTTTTTTTTTTTTTTTTTTTTTTTTTTTTTTTTTGTTGTTGTTGGTTTGGGTTTAATTGTTCTGCTATGTAATCAGGTCATTTGGCTATCTTACACACACACACACCTCATATATTATCAAATCAATATCCCGGACTAACATTATAACATTTCTTTTATAGGTACTTTATTCATCAACATAGCACCTTTTGTTAATCACCTTTTTTTTAGTTGATGCAATCGTTCAACGCTTTTCCAATCTTTTTTTTTCAAATTTTTTTTTTTTTCATAGAAATCTTTTTGTTACGAGTAAATGGCGATAAATATGGCTTTCCTGGATCATCGGATCGTTGCTGTTTTCCATCGCGAAAACAATCGCAGCGCCATGGAAAAAAGGCCTTTTCCGCCTTCATAAAACCTTTTTCGGTAAATACACTTCCATATGATGCACATCACCAATGTCATCACCCAATCTCACGGAGCTTCACCTTACGATCTTTCATTATAATTTTGTCACTTCCTCACATTTTCAGTTGTAACGGCTTCACAGGTCTCTACCCGAGCGTTCCATTGTCGGTACGACCACGTTTAAACTCGGCAATACCGACAAATCATTGCTTTTTTTGATGGACAGAATCCGGGTAAAATTTTCAATCCATTGTTTGCACGGTGTTTTTTGCCATTAAAAAACAATGTTTATCAAGTACAATTTCAGTTTTTTTCCATTTTTTTAAACAAACTACAAAACATTTATAACCTTATTAACTCAGCTGTTTCGGTCGATCATTAAAATTTTGACACGTTTCAAGCAAAGGTTGAGTACTCTAGAAAGTCTGGTTACTGGTTTTACTACAACTATCTTTGGTTGAATCTCAGGAGTTATTGATTGATGTGGTATATATATATATATATAATATATATATATCACTCATATATATATATATACCTGTATAATAATATATATCCTCCTGTTATGTAAAGTCAGTTACCGTCAACTTTAAAATTCAGTTCTTGAAAACATTACTTTTCAAAGGCTATATAAATATACTTGCATATATTTTTATTAATGTTATCTTCACGCAAATTTGAATTCTCGTCAATATTATTAAATCATTACTTATACATTTAATAAGGTTACTTACATTAAATCAAGATACCATCAGCGCTTTTAAAGAAATTACGAACAATTAATACTAGGGGTGTTTTAAATTGGGTACACTTTTTTTTAACTATTAATAACTGCAAGCACTACTGTATGACGCCATTCCCTATGTGTACTGAAGATACCTGTATCATTGAGTTCAATCACAGACGCATAAAACATTCGTCAGTGTTTTTTGTTTGCTTGCACCTTTAAAAACGTTAAAAGTTCAAAATAACGATTTCGGCGCTTCCAAATCGTATTGCGCTGTGTTTGGATACGGAAGAGGTGTTTATTAGTTTTTTACCTGGGAGACGCGATAAATCCGAGATATATTGGGACACTTTGTTAAGCTGCATCCGTGCAATCCTGAAAAAAGAGATGGCATGGCCAATAAAGGATTCATTTTCAGCCGCTGATGTCCACACATTCAGCTCGTTGAACCAGAATCTTATTGCATCATGTGGATGGAAATAACGCGATCTCTCTCCAGTATAAACCCTGATCTGGCTTCGTGTATGAACATTCCTTTACTTGAAAAAGCATTCAAGTGGTCAGCGCCATGGCGACAATGAGGATGTCCAAACGACCGTGCTGCAGTGGGGTGTAGCGGGCAAAGATTTCTATGAGATAGAATAGAAAAGCCCAGGTTAATACGTATGATACGATGTCTTAATAAAGAGAATGAGTATATCCAAATAAGATTTGATATAAAGAGTCAGCTTTTCTTCTGATGTAAAATAATAGGAGAAAAAACTGCACTTGTTTTTTATTAATGATACAAAATGGTGCCAAGGAACACACACTAACACAAGTATTTCATGAAAATGTTCCATGGCATTTGTTTCACACAGAAGTATATGTTTAAGTCAACCGAAAGCTCATTTATAAACTGTTCGTTCAGTTCGCTGAAACTTTCAATTACGATAGTTTGGGCAGGTGCTCAAAAAATAATTGTGTTTCCATAACTCAAAGACATTTTGGTAAAATCGCTGTTGATCAGATTAAAAATTTCATTTATTTCAAATGCACCAACTCTTGAATTTTTTCCATCGAAATATAATTACAGTAAAATCCATACTTCATAGCAAAAGAAAGTAAATGATTTCGAAAAGCGAAAAATCAACACCAAGTCAAAAGTTCCCAATATCCTCTCCAATCGGGAAATGGGAGGATGATGATGATCAACACCTCCCCCCTCTTCTATATTATTACGTGAATCTAATTCAGCTAATGGCACATTTTCGAATGCCAAATGCTTCAAAATGAAATTTTCCCCATAACTACTATCGTTAAAAGCTTCAACAACTTCCTCGCAGGGTAAAGAGATGGCATGCGGTTTCGTCGTAGAAAACTGCCGATAGGCGATTTAAAGAAATAACTCCCGGCAGGAAGACAAAATTACAATTGAACAATTTTGAGTTTCCATTCTTATTGGAGACTGAATTTGTTCGGCTCGTCTGAAATATCAAGCTTCAATTAGAAATTGGATTGGTGATAAATGAAACTGACAGTTTGATCGGAAAATGACTTTCGTGAAAAACATGTAAGAGTATTATGATAATATAAAAGACATAAATATAGAAGATCATTATCCTAAAATATTCTACTTTATACTTTGGTAGGAGCGATATTTTCCCGTGAAAGCAGGGAAGATCAGTTGACAGTGTAGTCGACGTTTCGAATCCTAAATTTGTCGGTATCAGAAAACTTATCCACCTGCTTTTTACTATCTTATCAACTCAGTCAAAACAGGATTCCCACTGGTTTAGTTATTAAAAGGCGGTTTTTAACATCTGTTATCGTATTGAAGAAAGTCGCCATACTTACTCAATATCATCATGTTGATACGAAAAAGAACATCTGAACGATTGCCGATGGTTTGCTTTTCCAGACCATTACTGCAGATTAATATCATCCCCTCATTTTATATTGAGATTCGCTTTGACATCCCATCAGACGTCATCGGCTGCCTCGAACTGGATGGATGTTTGTAATGTGCGTAGTCGGTATTGTAGTTGTGATTATATGCGGTTGTTGTAATAAACAAACAAAGGCAGGTTATTGCGTTGGAAAAAGAATACATGTAACAGTAACTGGCAGTTTTTTACCATTTTAGTGTTTCAAAACGCGAATTTCACTCTTCGAGACGATGTTTCAACCCCGTGGCAGGGGGGGAGATCAGTTGTTTTGTACTAGTGGTGTTTCGATTTTCAATCTTTCCCTCGAAGAAAGTGCCTGGTCTCTCTAGCACTGTTGCTATATATCAGATAAATGATTTCCTTCAGAGGTTGGATGTATTCGTCGACATCTGTTGTCGTTGTTTAAGAGAGCTGCCGCAGTACAAACTAATTTTGTGAGGTTTTCCCTTTTTTTATTACTTCATCTTATATGGCTTTATTTTGTTTTGTCGACTCTATTTGTTCCATGATCTTATGTTCATTTCCCGAAGCTCATGCAAATACAGGATGTTTCGAAGTTCATGGACAAGATTCTAAGGTGTAATAGAAAACATATAAACAAGCAATTTGATCACACAATGTATAGGCTGAGAACAAGAAGAGAGATAAGGTTACATGCAACCGCTAAACGGTGCTGTAATGAAAAGCATAAAGCGGGAGTTTTCTTATACATCGTCATTTCTATCAAGGATTTCAGGAGTCACGGAGATGTGCAACAATCAGAAAAGGCTGAAAATCCTAAAAACCATTGTAAAATTGACGATGAGAAAGAAAACTCGCGCTTTACTCTGTCCACGCCATCAGGAGTTCATTGCTAATTCTCCACCTATCATTGTGTGAAAAATTGCTGTTTAGATGTTTTCTGTTAGAAAGAGAGAGAGAGAGATTGCTGAGAAATTAGAGAAGCGATACACGCTGAGA